>BMAU01017470.1:1200000-1797500 GCA_019973935.1 Trichonephila clavipes
TATATATATTCCTTTAAACTATAAACTTACATTCTTCACTTGAACCAACTATTTAAAGGCAGGTTTAGAAAGACAAAAATTTTATGAAAAAAATAATATATCTCCGAAAAAAAAACTATTTTATATTTGAGAAAGTGTTTAATACTGTCATCACCTCCACAATGTTTGTTGAGTCCATGCATGCTTCCCTAAAAGATCAAAATGCTAAGAACCTAGGCACTGCAGACGCGCGCGCCGTGCAGTAACAATACGTCAAACGGGGATGTGTATTCCACACTAACTCCTTTTTGCTTGCTCCTAACGCTTCTTCCAAAACAATACAAAGTGCGCCGTCCGCCAACGACGTAATTTATTGAACACAGCTCTGTGCGGTATTTGACCTTAACGAAGAGAGTTAAAAGAAAGCTGATAACAAGGAATAGTACGCCCTTATCAGATAAGGCGAGATAAGTTAGGAATGAAAAGAATGGGGTGGTGATAAAAACAAAAAAGGTGAAATATATATATATATATGAAACCTTATTGAATATGTTAAATGTGTGGCGTACTTTCTCGATTACATAATGAGTTAGTTGATAGGCTTGTTTGGTGACCAAAAATGCGAGTCAGAGCATTGACTTCGTAATCGCAAAACTATTCCTTAACTATGACGAAAAATAAGAACTCTCACTCTTGAAGTATGCTGGAAAACATGCAAGATAAAAATGATTTTTATCCTAAATTATTTAAAAGATAATCTCTTTCAATGAAGATCAACCTGCATCATGAAAGGGCGAAAAAATAATCCACAATCGTAAAAAAGCAATTATTTTTGTAGGTCACATACCTTTCGCAAGATTGACCGACTGAAAGATGAAAAGCATTTATACATATATATTGCAACTTAGTAAATACATATTTTATCCAGTCCCATTTTGTATTTCTTAGCACAGTTGTTGTATTTCATACAAGAAACCCAAAAAAGTTGTGAAATGTTTTTCAAGCATTCAATTGTAGTTTTATTAAATATAAATTTTCACGGGTATTATTGAGAATAGGTAACATTATTCATTTTTAAATTCGTGAAAGAATTTTCATTTTTTTTTCATTGACATAGGAGAATAATATTAATCGTTACAAAGAATCTTATAAAAATATGAAACTTAAGTAAAAGCATTCTGAATGTTCATAACTTCAAAACAAGCAGAAGGTCAGCCAAGCAGAATCCCAATTACAGTAAAATCTGAGCAAATTCAAAAATTTCCCCGACTGCTTTGGAACTCTGAAAAAAGATACACACACAAACGCTTATCTTTACTAACACTAAAACGATCAAACTTTTTATTAAACATACACCATTCTTCTTAAAGAATTTATCGTGATTGTTGTCGCATTATTTCAGTTAATTTTGAATAAATAAAACATAAATCAATGCAAAAAAACCCTTAATTCTTTAAACAATTCTCGCTCATATCTACATAAAAAAACAATTCGGTTATTTCCCAAAACATTAGAAATTTTTAATTACAAGTATACAGAAATTATTCATTTTTATAAGTACGAGGGTAATTTTTTTTTAAACGGCACATGTTAAATTTACTAGCATTGTGATGGCATTAGACAATACACCAAACTAATGACCTCAAAACACCATTTGACTACAACAGAATTCCTTAAAGGATTTAAATTTTTTAAGTCGTAAAAGAACACGCAAATTTATTTCTAATAGACAAAAAATACGAATCGCAAATTAACTAGATGACAATATGACCAATTATTAAAAAAATAGAATCTCATCTTCTCGTTTTATATCTTCACATTTTAACATCAAATATATTCATAGTAAAATATTATAGTTTTAGAAAAAGAAAAATTGTAAAAACAATAAGCCATCAAAAATAAATACATTTTTGTTCTCTCTCAAATTTTATAACTAAAACATAGTTGGTTATTTTCTCTATTCATAAATTCCATATATTAAAGAATTAAAAGAAATTTTTTAGAAAATATTTAACTAAGAATTTCAATCCATATACATAAGACGCTCTTGTATCCTCAAAGGATGAAAAGAGCATTTTAAATAACCATCACAACTCTACAACAATACAGAGAAGGTACCTTAGTACATCAATTGAAAAAGAAATGTCTAAGAAAATTTGAAATGAAACGAAAGGGGGAAAAAATGCTTTTTTAAACAAAAAATTATGCATTCTTTATTATTTTTACGTCGAATGTTGCGTATTTACAATCTTTAATAACGCGCGCGATGGCATCATTTTCTCAAATTAATTTTGGGAAGTCCAAATTTCATGAAAGAGCTATGGTCAAGACATTTTTTCGTAAGTCAATTATGATGGATATAGCCAGAAAGTGAAAAAAAAAATATTTTAAAAACAATCAGAGATGGTCGGTCCCACTTATTGTGGCTAAAATAAACGCAACACAATGCACATATTTAGGCACTTAGGGGAGCCCCAATTTCTTCAAGCAAGACAGATAGATAATGAAAGTTTTTGACTAACAAATTACGAAAATTAATTTAACAGTTTATTATAAACTCCAAGCAAACGTAGTAGAAGAGCAATGTTAGGTATGAACCAGTGGCGCACACAAGGGGGGGTCCTGGGGGTCCGGACCCCCCCCACAAAGCCCTTGATTTTTTTTCCCGACTGATTATAATTCTAAGTATATAGTACGTAAAATTTAATTAATTACTTGCTATTAATGATTAATTTTATTAATTAATGCTAATTATTTATTCAAAAACTAGTTTTGTTCCCGAAAATCGACAAAATCAAAAGAAGCATGATACAAGAATGGTGAACTTTCGACCTCGGACCCCCCTTTGAAAAATTCCTGTGTGCGCCACTGGTATGAACAGTTGTATAATATGTACAACGGGGGTTGGTCCGCCGTTAAATGGACACGAGGTAACCCCCTCCCCCTAGTTTCTATACGATAATTTCATTTCATGTTTTATAAAAATTCCGTAATTAATATAATAGATATAAACTGCCTAGTAACTTGACATGCATATATCTTGTAGTTTTTATTTTCTAATTTTTTTTAACTCTGTTTCGAACCAAATTTTACAGTAAAACACAATTCCTATATTGAAAGTTAATAAATAGAGCTTTACGTAAGTTTTTTGTAAACTTTTTCAAAAAAATTATACAAATACAATTGCACCTTTATGTAACGAAGTAGCTAAGTCACGAAAAAAAGTTCGCTATGTGGAAAATTCGTTAAATAGAAGTTCATTTTTTAATGTACTTTAGAAACTACAAAAAACAGGTTTTAAATTCATATAAACACTATACATTATTTTTTTTTAAGTAATTACACACACTTTTTTGCAAATATCTATTTCATAAATCTTACCCATCGAAAAGAAATCTGCAAGAAAAACAAGGGGGGGACAATGTCCAGGAAAACACTGTGTGTGTGTATTTACAACTTTAAAAAATAATTTTATACTAAAATTAATGAAATTAAAGACATTTTCTAATTTTAAGACTACTGGTAATTTTAAACATACATTGTTTTATATAACCAGTAATTTTAAGCATGCATTACCAAATGCGTTCTTAAATTTATTACTAATAAAATCTGTTAATTTTGAGTTTTTTGCTTCAAAAATTCATTGCTCTAGGTGAGATAGGCATCTGGTAAAATCAGTTCAAGGTCACTGATCACCATAAAATGGACTAATTGAGAGAATAATTTGAAGTGAGTGAATATTAACGTCGCACTGCTCAGCTACACAAGTGCTTTGGGCGACGGACCTCGTAATTTTTCGTTAAATAGAAAATGCACTACGCTATTTGGAGGTTACTTTACAAAGAAAATGGTAAAATGTTCTTGGTTCCAGGAAAAAGTGCGCAAGATAAAAAAATTCGCTAAATAGAGGTTCGTAAAATGGAGGTCACTGTAATTGTTTTCTTACAGAAAATGAAGGCGAAAAAGGGTTAAACGACAAAAGTACAGTATAAATACTAGGAAAGTTGCTTCAAACATCTTGGCGGAAATAAATTAATTTCAAATCCTTCAATCCAATATTATCTTTAAAAAATACAATTTCTTAAAAAACGAGTTAAGTTATAAAATAGGCTTATTAGCAACCATACTACTAACTATACGCAGTTACACTAACAGGCAACGGAAATTAGTGCCTAATTATAGTCAAGTCAGATATCAAGGCACGAGGAAACTTCGTAGTACGCGCCATTGAAGAAACATTCCGGGAAAGCGAAAACGGGCTAAGTTTAGAAAAACGGAAATCCGAGGCAACAAGCCCCACAGCTATTTGGGAGGAGGAGGGGAGAGGGAACCAAATTCCACGCGAGTCTGCGAGGGAAGGGCCAATCTCCGCTATTTTATTGGCATTCGTCGCTCTTCCCGTTTGGGTGGATGGAAATGAGAACACATTGTCCACATGTTTGTTTCTCACTGAATTGTCTTCCATGAGAAATATGGGGAGAAAAAATGTGCGAAGAAAATAATTGGCAAAACATAAATAAAAAGCTGTGTATACACCTTTTACTTAAAAAAATTAGTTATGTAAGTTAATAAATATAAAAACTACTTATTCTACTTAAATTAGGGGTAGCTAACCGAAATGACCTTGTGTGGGCCACTTTGGGAAAACATTATAATCCCGCGGGCCGCATACAAATATATATATATATATATATATATATATATATATATATATATATATATATATATATATATATTAGATTAGGACTCATTACAAACAACTATTGGAGTGAAAATTTGAAACAGAATGAGCTATTAAAATTGTTTTCATTATTTTTCATGTATACAAACATAGAAATATAACAAAATGATAAAAATGTTTAATTTATTTAATTAGTGAGGATACCTGTTTCTCAGTTCTTTCACTTTGTTTTTGCAAGTCGATCTCAAAATGTGTGTACCTGCAAATCGTACATGATGTTGCAGGTTTTCGTACGTTAAGTTGGGAGCTCGATTTATGTTCGATAAATTTCGTATTTCGTTTCAGATATATATATTTATTTGTTACAAAACACTACACTAAAAACAAAAATATTGAACAAAATAATTGTATTTTGTTAAGTTGTAATGAACCTCGCGGGCCGCAAAATCGAAAAAGGTGGGCAACATGCGGCACTCGCTCGACCTGACTTAATAATAACCTAAAAAAATATATCATGATCATATATATAGTTAGAGTGAACGATATTTGTTATCCATTATATGATGATGAAAATACATTGCTTTTAATTGTAATTCATGGATAAAAGTTAAAAGAGAAAATAAGCCTAAAAATACCAAAATAACGATTAAAAATCATAAAAACGAGAAAAACTATTTCATTTATTCGAACATTAACAAACATCAAAGTCGGTGCGGATGAAAACATAACCAGAAAAATATAACAAATAATATAAAGAACGACGGAAGTAATTTTTGTTGTCGATAGAATGCATCATCCGCATTGCATTTCAATACAAAAAAATAATAATAAATTAAAAACTGTGCGATTTGAATTTCTTTAAATTTAAACAAACTGAAATGCAGCAGGTTCTTCATAACGTATCCACCATCATGGATTATTTAAAATTAAAATGCTTTTCCACATATTTCTAAAGGAATTTGAACATTTTTGTTAACATATTTTTTAATTTAATAAAAGAATTTATGTTTGAAAAAACTGTTTATTGACATCAAATGTCACCCACTACACGTTTTAAAAAAATAAAAGCAATGTCTATATATTATGCTTCATTATTAATTGTCATCCTTATTTTCTATGACTTTTATGATACTTTAAGCATTCTCTAAAGTTACAAAAGTAATTTTAATTTCAAAGTATTTTCCATTGTTAACTGAACAGAATATAATTTTATATTACATATTTTCATTTATATACCACTTATTAAAATATTTCTTGAATGTTAAATTCATTTTACACACATATGTAAAATAATGAACATATCATACTTAATCATATATTATTTTTGAAAAATATAATAAAACTGATGATCTTTAATTTTTTTTAAAAAAAAAAGGTTGTTTAAAATGTTAAGAAAAATAAAATACGACACTTTTATCAATTTCATTTGTCATGCTTTACGTTTATTTTATCAATGCACATATGAGTATTGGCATTTTTTTTTTATTCTGAAAAATACACAATTCTTAAAGCTCCAACGCAAAGAAATTTCGGAAAAGAATATTTTACGGAAGCTTTTACTTATATAAGTACAGAAAGCACGTGCAACGCCGGGCTATACAGCTATTGTTCGAAACATATTGTCAAACGGCAAAAAAATATATATATATATATATATATATATATATATATATATATATATATATATATATATAACTTTTTATTCATATAGAAGAAATAACTTCGAGCTAATTTTTCAAAAAAAAAACTTATAATTTCATTTTGATTTTTAATTTAAATTTAAATCCAAAAATACTTTTACTGAATATCAAAAGAACATTTTGAAAACAAACGTTCAAAATAAAAATTCTCGACGCTACTCAAACATGAAAACAATTTAAGAAATACCAAACTAAGAAAACCGAATTAGTTCAAGAAATATTCATTTCGTAATAAGGATAAAATAAGAACGACGCTTGTGAAATCTCGCAAATTGACAACTTTTCGCAATTACTAAATCAAATTAAATCAATTAAATTATGACGAGTAAAAAAACTCTTCAATGAACATAGAAAACACATCCTTTAAACTTACTATTTTAAATAATTTTAATAAATACGTAATTTAATATAATTCCACAAAATGTATTCCAGAATGTGGCTTTACGAGTAGAATTCATTTTCAACACACGAAAAATTTTATTACAAGTATATAGACAATTAAATATTTAAATATACACTCAGGAACATTGTAAGTAGCGACCCAAGATCAAAACGAAGTACAATCGCGTAACTTTGCAAATAAGTAGAGCCTAATGTGATATGCAAATGATCCAAGTTTTGAGCCAATACGCATGCTCATACACGCCGAGATGGCTCTACAATCAGGAAGAGGGTGCTATATAAGCCAGCGCAAAAAACAAATCCCCTGGTCTAACCTTCTTAATCCTAATCAATACGGTTTTACAAACAAGCTCTCTACTTTACACCCACTCCTAAGACTAACAGAACATATCTCGGAAGGTTTCCAAAAAAGGAAAAGCACGGGCGCGGTATTTCTGGATATCCAGAAAGCCTTCGACCGTGTTTGGATTAATGTGTGGACTCACTTTCAAGCTTATTTCATACAACCTACCTCCTCCTCTGATTCACCTCATTCACTCTTACCTTACTAATCGTTCCTTTAAAATTAGAATCAATGAGACACTTTCTAACGAACACTCTGTTTCTGCAGGGTGTCCCCAAGGTTCTTTGCTAGGCCCACTACTCTTCAACCTCTATGTCAACGATATCCCTGACTACTCACTAACAAAAATTAACCTCTATGCTGATGACACTGCCATTCATGCAACCCACAAAAAACTCTCAACAATTTCCTTCGCTTTAAACAAACACCTTCTACTCTTCCAAAATTTCTACGACAAATGGAAAATAAGTATTAATGTAGAAAAATCCACAGCCATAATTTTTACAAAAAAGCACTCTCTCCCGCCACCAATCATGATGTACAACAAGCAAATCCCCTGGTCTCAGGAAGCCAAATACCTTGGAATTATTTTTGATACACACCTAACATGGAAACAACACATTTATTACGTTCGCGACAAATTCCGGAAAATAATGTTTAAACTTTACCCCCTAATTGGCCGGAATTCATTTTTAAGTATAGAAAACAAAGTGCTTCTCTATACAGCCGTTATTCTCTATACAGCTTATGCATGTCCAGTTTGGGGTTATGCCGCTAAAACAAATATTAATATACTTGATACCCTGCAAAATTCTCTAATACGTATGATCGTCAAAGCCATCAGATATATGCGTAATGACGACATACGTAAAGCTCTTAAAATTAACAGTTTCAAATCTCACATTCAGAATACTGCAATTAACTTTTTTAATGATTTAGAAGCAACCAATAATATTAATATGCAAAATTTACCACATTATACCCCTAATGACAAATCAAAGAGACCAAGAAGAATTCTTCTTGACTCCTATAATCCCCCGTAATTCTATTTTCTCGTGCAATTTTTTATTGCACACCATTTTTCTAAAATTTAACTTTTAAATATTTTTGTCATAATTTTTCTCTTGCCTACCCCACTGGACTTGCTCCTCCTCATGTCTTAAACCCCAGCCCCCAGGGCAGCCAATTGGAGTCACTGTTCACTCTACCCAGCAACTAATCAGAGAGCAGCTACTTAGCTCTAAGCCAAGGCAAAAAACTTTTGAAATTCTACCATCCTGACGAAGCACAGAAGCCACGCCTCCCGGATCCCATCGTCCAACCAATCGCCGTCATGCCACTCAGCAGAACGTAAAACACCACTTTCGCCATGCCCCTCATCGAAGACTTGTCCTGATATGGGATTGAGGACTGTTTTTACAGTCCAGAAGCCCAAATAAGCAACGTCTATGCAAATCCCCTGGTCTCAGGAAGCCAAATACCTTGGAATTATTTTTGATACACACCTAACTTGGAAACAAATTTATTACGTTCGCGACAAATTCCGGAAAATAATGTTTAAACTTTACCCCCTAATTGGCCGGAATTCATATTTAAGTATAGAAAACAAAGTGCTTCTCTATACAGCCGTTATGCGTCCCATCTTAGCTTATGCATGTCCAGTTTGGGGTTATGCCGCTAAAACAAATATTAATATACTTGATACCCTGCAAAATTCTTTAATACGTATGATCGTCAAAGCCATAAGATATATGCGTAATGACGACATACGTAATGCTCTTAAAATTAACAGTTTCAAATCTCATATTCAGAATATTGCAATTAACTTTTTTAACGATTTAGAAGCAACCAATAATATCAATATGCAAAATTTATCACAATATACCCCTAATGACAAAACAAAGAGACCAAGAAGAATTCTTCTTGACTCATATAATCCCCCGTAATTCTATTTTCTCGTGCAATTTTTATTGCACACCGTAATTACTAAAATTTCACTTTATTTTTGTCGATAATTTTCTCCTGCTCTCCCCACTGGACGTGCTCCTCCCCATAATTTAAATCTCAGCCCCCGGGGCAGCCAATCGGAGTCAATGTTCACTGTACCCAACATCCAATCAGAGAGCAATCTCTTAGTTCTCAGCCAAGCCAAAAAACTCAAAAACTTTCCACCCAGATGAAGAACCATAGCCACGCCTCCCGGATTCCATCGCTCGACCAATAGCCATCATGCCACTCAGCAGAATGGAAAACACCATTTTTGCCATGTCCAGCATCATAGACTCTCACAATATGGGATTGAGGACTGTTTACAGTCCAGACGCCCAAAAGAAAACGCCTATTCAACGCCTAAGATTCATAAACGTGACGATTACCCGCCGATTGTAGAAAGACTTTGGTAAGCGAAACATGCCACGTAAACGTGCTAGAAGACATTTCTCACAGTTAAGCGAGTTTGGGAGAGGCCTGATTATCGGGATGAAAACTGCTGGCTGGTCGACGCGCCGTGTTGCTGGCCAGGTGGATCGTTTGGAGTGTGCCGTAGGAAATTGTTGAGAGCATTGGACACGAGAAGGTACCCAAGTGCGGAAAACCGGGTCTGGAGCGACCAGGAAGACCACGAGGAGAAAGGATCGAAGGATCGTGCGGCAAGAACTTGTGGACCCCACAGTGACTCGTTCAACGATACGAGCAGACGTAGGCGTAGCAATTGTTCCACAAACAATTTCCAGACACCTTGAAGAAGCAAATCTTAAATCCAAGTGCCCTTTCCGTACACTCCCTTTAACACCGGAACATCGGCAACTGCGTCTACAGTGGTGCCAAGCTAGATCAATGTGGAATGTCACAGATTGGCAAAAGGTTGTGTTTAGTAATGAATCCCCGTTTGTATTAGGGACAGATGATAACCGTGTACGGGTGTGGAGGCGCCCTGGTGAGCGGTACAATTCCCCCACACTGTTCTGCGTCCCACTGCCCGCACAGCTGGTGTAATGGTCTGGGGGGCCATAGCCTATGACAGCCGGTCCACTTTAATTGTGATGCGTGGAACCTTAACGGGCCAACGTTACGTTGATGATATTCTTCGAATCCATGTAGGACCTTTCCTAAATGGTCTCCCAGGGGCATTTTTCCAGCAAGATAATGCTAGTCCGCATACAGCAAGGGTTGCTCAAGACTCCCAACGTCATTTTCAGACTCCTCCATGGCCGGCCCGCTCCCCCGATTTGTCCCCTGTAGAGCACGCGTGAGATCAGCTAAAACGGCAGATGCCATCGTGTCACTTTGTACATGATTTAGAGTTGGCTGTTCAAGATTTGTGGGATCATCTGCCTCAGGACAACATAAGGTGTCTAATCAACTCAATGCCGGATCGTGTGGCGGCATGTATTGCAGCTTGAGGTGGTCCAACGCGCTATTGAAGTTGCCCAGTATTTGTGTCGTTGCACACCCTGTATTCGTTTAATTGTCTTGTGTTTGAGATCAAGTGAATCTCTCATCAGTGTCATTATGTGTATTAAATTTCATTTCAATCCGATGCTTTCTTGCGTCGCTATTTTCAATGTTCCTGAGTTTATAACATGAAAAATATACTAGACGAAAGGAAATACACTTAAAATCAGAATGGGTTCACAATTTTGAACTGTTCTGAATTCAAGTCATTTATTCAATATAGCGATACATCAACTGCACTTCTTTGTCTAACAAAAGAAAGCTTTGCTTTGTGTTTGCTATTTTCTAGCGTCTTCTTTTTTCCGCCAATTTTAATTTTCCCAGACGAATTCGAGTAGGAAAGAATACGGCGCATTATCAACAAGTTTCTTTTTTTGGCGTGATTTTTTTATTCGATCACTTTTCACAAGTCTCCTTTGTTACTGTACTGTTATTATGTATGAGCCACCTTCTGAAACCAATCGTTTTGGTATTTGATTTTCTCTTTGGGAAAAACAACAAGTGCGTGTCTTTTTCAGAAAGAAAAGAATTGTGGAATTAAGATTTTTCTGAGGAGAAATTACACCGACGTGTTTATCTGCCAAAAAAACAAGGGATTCATGGTAAAAACTTATCAAATTCTGAGTAAGCAGGAATAACCTTGGAGTCATAGACCGAAACGTTTCTTTGCATGACCGTCTATTTAAATTATGCGGTGATAATTCGCAATTGGAAATAAAGTGTAGGGAAACATTTACATTCTGTTATAAATAAGCTATTCGTAAAAAAAAAAAAAAGTTAAAATTCAGTTGTAGCAACATTACTTATTATTAGGACAACATGTTATATCACATTTTATATGAGGAAAAATTTTTTAAAAAACCATCAGCTCTCAAGGTTTTTTTAATAGTTACTGAATTATAGCCGTAAAAACCAAAATTTAAATTTATTGCTCCCTATTTTGGGAATGGCACGCCTTGCAAAACAACTGGAAACATAAAGAGAGGTCAGAAAATTTACTTATTTATCAAAATCCCGTTTTCATTAATTTAAAAAAATGGGTTATGTACAGTGGGAGTGTACAGACTATTTTCATGGTAGGTAAATATTAAAAAAAAAGAACGCAGACGAACGCACTTAGACAATTTTTACGCTACAAATTAATGGTGCTAATCCGCAGGATAGAGCCCGCGACCTATAGATCCGTATAAGCACTGAGATACCACTTGAGATACCACTAGACAAGTGATCTCCACTGTTCAAAGGCTGTTAATGATACCGCTACAAGTCTATAGAAGGGGTTTGAACCCCACCCTTATGATGTATTTGCATGAAAATACTTTTAAGGCTGTTTTCGCCATTTGCACAAGAGCGTGAACTTAACGCGGAACACATTTTTAAACAGAAAAAAAATGCCTCAATTTTTATAAAAATTTGTGACATTCTAACTCATGCATTTGTTTATAATATAGTGTTTTTAAAATTTCAAAATACTTCATAAATAACTAGTTTTTCCTTTAAAGCATTAATGGATAGATCATTTAGCATTATGGTATAGGAGAAAAATACGAAACACATTTTGTGCAAGAAAAAGTGTGTCAACTCGGATAAAAATGATAAAATAAGTGATTCTCTACAGGATAGCGAGGCCAGAATATAATATTAATGTTTCAGTACTTTTATATCTGAAAAAATATTCGGATTTTGGGTCCTATTCTTTAACATTAATCGAAAACAGCCTTAACTACAATGTTTTCTGCAATTATGACAAGGCAATGTACGTATTAGATTAGCAAGTTATAATGTTGTGAAAAAGAATAAAGTATATGGGGTAGAGGGAACCCGGTTTGATGTGAACTGCAACTCGTTACGTTAAAAGCACACATATGAAATAGTAATATTTATGCGATCTATATGTTTGATAAAGATTTTTTCACAGAGCGACCTAACTAAAAACAAATTCAAATGAGCTTAATTTTGGCAAGTGCAAAAAATGGAGCTATCAGCCTACTCATTGTTCATTAACATCGCACTATCAAAGAACACGATAGCAATTCACAATGGACCTCATCATTCTCATAATTAAAATAACTATTAAAATTTTATTTGTTTTCGTTGGCATACAAAAACATAATTTGTGAATAAAAATCAGCATGAATTTTTACTTTCAATTATTTAAAAAAAAAGTCATCCTTTACTATAAATTACTTCAAAACTAAAAATTTAACAAAAAATTTCAAACACAGCAATTACTATAAACTATATTAACAATTATTAATAATAATAAAAAATAAATGGTGCTAAATAAATTTCTTTAACCTTAGAATAAAATAGGAGCAAAAAAAAAAAAAAAAAAAAAAAACTTCCAAGAAATAAGTCATTAATTCATTATTATATAATTAATTATACAAATTAGGAGAAAAAGGAAAACATTTTTTAACTTCCAGGTATTTTAATTGGAGAATTTCTTATGGCGGTATTTTGAGGTTTCTGCACGCAATATCAAACCACTGGAATGATGAAAGCCCGCGAAAACTTTAATCGCTTTATTTCAGGACGCACGCGGAAATTGTTATGGGATGATAAAATGTCTCTGGAATGGGTGATATGCGGTAATATACGGTCTGGAGATTTCTTCAAAGAAAAAGTGTACATATTATTACATTGCAACTGGTAAGTGTAACAGAGCTTTCAACTTAAAGTGAGAATAGCGTCAATTCCAATTGTTATTAATGGCAGGGGCGGGGAAGGGGTTGTGCACTGCGGTTACAAGATATAAGCAAGTTTTAGAAATCTTGAAAACAATTTCTTTAGTGTTTACTTTATCCAACAACATTCAGTTCAACGAATATCATAAAAAGATTATAATATTAAACACGAAAACAAATGATAAATAATCCAGTAAGCATTAAATACGGTTTTATAAACAAGTTTATTATCTTAAAAAAGAGTTGAAAATCGCAGTTCATCGAAGTATTGCATTATAATATCAAATAAGACATTTGATACAGTTCTATGAAGCAAGACGTAAATAAAAACAAACTTTCTGCTTATCTCATTCTCTTCATGCAAAATTTAACAACCATCGGAGATTAATCCCAACAACTATATTTTTAAATATTCAAATAAATCTGCGTGGACAAGAATATTAATATTGATTTTGGAAACGAGTTTTTAGAAATTTTTCGTACCTGTGCTTTTCCAAATCATTTCTTTAAAAAAAATTAATATAACACATGGATTTAAAAACAGGTTTTCAAAAGGTTACGTAAGAAGTAACTAATCGCACAACAAAGGAAAATAATTCAGAATTCAATACGAATATAAATTGGTTAATAAATATGCGGAATGCTATTTTGGTGAAGCTTTATTAAAAAATCCGAAATTCATGTTTGAAAATTAATAACTATATATGTGATGTATAAACGTTGCTATTTATGGGGCCAACTTTGCTTAACTACCTGACAATTATATCATCTAACTTCAGCACCCCAGTTGAGTTATTGTATTTTTTTTAAAAAAATCACTTTTTCTGGGAAATAGTACACAAAAATACGAAACAGAGCTATATTAAAAAAAAAATTTTGTTATTAACATATAGATCGATGCGTCATATTGGTAGACCGGACAAAAAACAAATACACTGCCCAAAAGACTTTACTCTCTTGAGTTCTTTTTCCCTCTCTTTTCTTCCATTTTTTTTAATCCAGCATTGCTCAACCCTGTTCAAGGAACGGGAAAAAAACAGAATCAAAATAAAAATGGCAGAGACGTCCGGCCGCCTGCTCCCGTGCAAATGTAAAAGCAAACTCGCCTGGTCATAAAGTCGGCACGAAGAAATTCCATTCCTTTAAGAACAAAAAAAAAGTATAAAAAAGGAACCTGATATTAAAAAGAGGCAACCTTGACACTGAGAAACGGGAAGGTCAAACGCTTCGGCAACAATGTCAGCGAGGTAATAAATAAATACCTTCCATTGGAAGGGCGAAATTTCACGGTTGGTTCGCCAAAACTATTCTCTGTTATGAACGTGAAGGTTTAAACCCCTCCTCCGAAACGAACGAAAAGGGCAGTGTCTCCTAGCTCGGCATTCCTTGATAGCATGATGCATTCAGTCACGCACAAGATAGATGTGTCACAACCGAACAATATAGCACCGAATACCTAAAAGGCAGTGGCAAGGAAATTAAAAAGAAAGACGGAGGTTTGGAATGCGATTTGCGAACACATGAAACTTTCGTTTTTCGGATTAAAACGATGTTGGCAGTAGTAATTAAATGGCACTAAAAATAACTAATTTGGAAGAACAGTTCACGTAATTCATAACTCGGAACTTCTGGATTCTTATCTTGGAATCTTTTGGTTTATATCCCTTGCAGGGAGATGAAAAATTTACAGTAGTCTCAAGACGTCCCAACAGAAAACTAAACAACGCAACTTTTGGAAACAATTATGCAGTGACAAATAATTACCAAACTAAATGCAAAGCTATTTAACCGTCATTTTTAGATAGCAAGAATTGTGGTTTTTTTAACAATGAACATCAAAGCAAAAAAGAAAACAAATTATGCATTATCACTAGTGGCGCACACAAGGGGGTGGGGTCCTGTGGGTCTGGACCCCCTCCCCAAAGTCCTTGATTTTTTTTCCGATTGATTACAAAATTAAGTATATAGTACGAAAAATTCAATTAATTATTTGTTAAAAATGATTAATTTTATTAATTAATGCTAATTATTTATTCATTAATTAGTTTTTACTGTGTTTTGTTCCCGAAAATCGACAAAATCAAAAGAAGCATGATACAAGAATAGTGAACTTTCGACCCCGGACCCCCCGCTCCCCCTTGAAAAATTTCTGTGTGCGCTACTTATTATCACCAAAGTCGGATTAAACGACATGGTGGCCCCTAGGCAGTCGAATTCTCGGGGCCCTGTGTAGTCTGTTTTTGTAGCACTAACAGAAAACAGAACACACTCTTGTGGGCCCCTAAAAAACACAGGACCCGTAGGCAATTGCCTACTCCGCCTAGAGAGTAATCCAGTACGGATTACTAAAAATGTTGCAATTGAAATTCAGTACTTTTAAGATATTCTAATAGACTAGAACATAGGTGTGAATAGAAACTCAAGGCTATTTTACATAGCTTTATGCAACACATTATGAGGCCCTATAACCATTTTATATAAAAAAAAAATTTGCTCCAAATATGTCAAAACAGAATTTAAGCAACTACATCATGCTTCATCAAAAAATGTCTAATTATAATGCACATGCAGCTACTACTAACAACAAAAATTGTTTTAATTATCTTGTTTTTATCAGAAAATTAGACTTTATTGATCTGGTTTTAGAAAAATTATTTCACTTAAAAGTATTTAATGAGATAATATTTTTTAGGAAAAGTTATCAAGTAACATTTCAAGTAATTTTTTAATGAAACATATACATAATTGACATTTCACTGAATATTTTAAATTAGACATGACAAAAAATTTTACTAAACCACTGAAAAAAAAAGGAATTTATGCAATTTAGGAAAGGAAGTTCATACAAACATTTATTATCATTTTAAATTAAAATGACAAGTTTAAGGTGTTGTCAACAAACAGTACATGAAGATTAATAAGGAGAACGGTTGGTTGACTGGTTTCATTGGTACAAAGACCATATTTGGCCAAGCCAATAATCTAATGTATCATAGAAATATTTCTCTGAAATTTATATCTGTGACGTAAACGGATGAAAAATTCAAGCAATGGTTGAGTTAATAAGGATTGAAAACAGGAAAAAAATTATAGGCACTGCTAAGGGTAAATCACTCATGTTAACCAAAGACAGTTAACAGTTAACTATGGGTGTAAGAACTGTTAACCATGGGTGTCACTCTGATACCTCAAATCAGTAGCGTAACGGAGACTATTAGGGCCCCCTTGCAAAGTCAGGTTTTGGGAACATGAGTCAGTCAGGTTTTGGACCCACTGCAATGTGGGGGTGTACGCTATGCCACTGCCTCAAGTTCTTAAATCCCATATTTACCTACAGATGGCTAGTGCCTGTGAGGTATAGGATGATTTAAGAGTGCATAGAATTTAATTAAACTGATATACATTCCCCAATCACGAAGTAAAGATGAAAATAAGTTTTCTACTGAATGGATTTTAAGAGATAGAAGAATAAAAATAGTGAAGACTCTTCTGATTTTTAAAATATTAGAAATGAAATAATAGTTAATGCATCCTTATAAAATTTCAATAACAAACAAGTCCATTTATTCTTTTACAATAATGACTATAAAATTAATTAAATTTAATTGTATACTACACAAACCCCTTTTTCATCTCCCCCATTTACCTTGACTTTCAAAATCTTAGAAATGAAATAATAAATACTGAATTTTTATAAAATTTTAATCACAAATAAGCTCATTTATTCTTTTCAACAATGACTATCCAAATTATCTATAAACTTGTTTTTCCCATATAAACCTCACTCCCACTTTCTTTAAGAAACATTTAATAATCTATTTGAAATAGTAGGGTCAATTCAAAGAATAAATTATCAAAAATATAACCAAATTTAAATGGATCAGTACTTCTCTTAAAAAACTTTTCTTATTTTTATGCTTGACAATATCTAAAGCTTTTAATTCCATTTAAAAGAAAAACTTACTTAAAACTTGCTTATTATTTTAAAAGTAGGTACATAATGTAAATTAATATTCTATAATGCAGTATTAAAATTATAATGAAAGCTTGTTAAAACTAATAATTGATAAGGTATGTTTAAACTAGGAAGAATATTTGTGCTACAAGTTCATTTCCAATTCTTTAAATTTCTTGATCCAAGCATTAGTTTCAAATTCATTAAGAATGAAACAAAATTATATGATGAATTTAAATTTCCTATTTAAGATTTAAATATTTTTTTTAAATAAATATTTGGGGACAAAATATATCTTTGTAATTCTGGTTTTAAAATAAAAGAATGTCTGACAAAAATAATCAATAATTCATTGAAAATAAAACTATTAATATTCCTATTTAAATAAAAAATTTTAATGAATAAATATATATATGATACTTGTTTATATCTACTATTCAAATTTATTAAAAATTCTGATAGAGTATAGTAAAATGTTTAATAATTATTCAAAATTACTATTGCTTTCCCATTTGAAATAAAAAAATTAGAACTACTAATATTATTTGTATATAAAGTATTTCTTTTTATCAAATTGAATTTGTATAAGTGTTAATTTATATTACTTTTCAAGCACATTTGTTTAAATTCCCATGTTGAAAAATATATTTAGGTAAGGATCAACAAACATATTTTTTAAATTTGCAGAGATAATACAAAAAAAAATAATACTGAAAGTCAACCCCAAAAATTATGGTTTATGTTTTTATCAACTAAAAGATTATTTTATAAGTTTTCTTACAAAAAAAAAATTTGTGGTAGCATTTTTAAATGTTCATAATTCAATTTTTTTTTTCATACTAAGATACTAAGCATTCTTACACAATGATTAATTTTTACTAAATATTCAAGAGTTATGGAAGGATTGATACTTGTATATTATCGCAACCTATTGGTGACATTATATGAAACAAAGCCTCTGGTTGCCAATTCAGCATATACAACACATAGGAAGTTGGGGTTGCCAACCTGGTGAGTTATTAATAGAGTTGGCGATTGTTGTGATAATACGTAAGTAACGAAGGATTCTATCATTACAATCAACAGGTATTTAATATTTTCTTCAAATGTGTCATAAATATTCTTCAAAACAAACAATTTTTTTAAAAAACTATTTTTTTAAAATCAAACAAAAAAAGCATGAAAAAAAATTGTACATTCTGAAAAAATGAAAACTTTAATAGATTAGATAGACACGTAAAGATACATGCAATGTAATACATAAGGTGTAATTCTATCTGGATCTAAATAAGTACCTGCGTTTATTTACAGAGTGTAATACACTTTTTGAAATAATCTTTACATATATATAGGGAGAAAAACCATACAGCTTTACATGGTATGGGCTTCTATTTTGTCACGTAACATGGTCTATTTTTAGAGATCTTTGTATGTTCTCTTTTATTATTTGTAAAGCTACAACTCTCCTTTTGAATGAATCATTTAAAAAAAACTTTCTTTAAAAAATTCATTCAAAGTTAGCAAGAAAATTACTAGACGATAAGCCACCTTTGTCATTTTGCATTGGGTTAGACATTGGCCCTCATTAAAAAATTCTACGCAGGCTAGCCAGAGAGATTAGCAAGTCTTGTTTTAAAATATCTCCTCTACAAAGAGTACGTCTTTCAGCCAATTATTTTAATAAAACTCAAGTTCAATATACTTCAAAAGATTAATTTTTTTTTACTAAAACATTGAAAATAAATTCTTTTGATCGAAATATGACTTTATTTCACTAAATAACAGTGGAACCCCACATTAAAAAATTTGTTTTACAAACATAAAATTGAAATTTTGAATTTAAGGAACATAAGATAGGTTAAACACAACTCAAGTAAAAAATAACTTAAATAGTAATTAAAATTCCATTTTACATCTAAAAAATAAATGTACTCACTTCAGTATGTCCCACAGCTATCAGATGTTTGAAAGCCTGCTGCATACTGAGATTCTGATTCAATCCATTTGTTGAGCTCCAGTTATTAGTAGCCTGGCTAGCACCACTACTCTCACTAGCACTGCTACTTGCACTACTAAATTCATAAATTCCCTCACCATGAGGATCAGATGTTGCATATGGCTTGAGACTATTGCGTATTTCCTCCAGCGCTTTTTCACGGTATCCATCTCGCGAAGATTTAACAGAGCCATTAGGGGGCCCAGCCGGAGCAGCTCCATTAGCATTCTCCCCTTTACGATGGAGCGATTCAGCACGTTTTACCGATGTAGGGGCAACTGAAAAAACTGCAGAGGCCACTGAAACGCCTAACTCTGTTGTCACACGCGTACACGACACCGGCGTTCCCACATCCCTCCGCACATGTGGAGTATTGTCACGAATCATCGGCGGCATGCCGTTGTCGAAGTAAGCATGGTGTGAACCATTGATGACTGCATTTTGATTCAACACTAAAAATTTTGGCTTATTGCGATTCTCTTCTTGGTTTAACATATGTACAAATATAGACACTATAAGAAGTTTTCAACCCTCGTCAAGCTTTATCACTTTAACCTTACATAATTTGAGAAGCATAGATTTATTACTTAACTTGATTCTTTTTCACTTTAGCCCTAATTTTTACATCACCAAATATGTTGGTGATGTGTCGATTACTTGTAAGACTAAAGTAAAAACTCTTAAAGGCTTTTTCTTACGCATGTTGAGCATTTAAGGTCAAACAACAATCAGGAAACAACAAAGATCTAAGCACACTTGAGAGGAACATTTTTCTCTTGTATTTGAAAAACTCTCGTATTCTGATATTAATCCATCACATGGCCACACACTTTTGATTCACTATAAAGGCACAATACAAATCATGTTTTGATGTGATTGAAAATCTGGGAGCAAAATAAAATATCCAAGAAGTACAGCTATAGCCATGTCATGCCCCTTTTGTTCTGAAAGTATAAAAAAAAAATTAGATTAATGAAATTAAATTACTTACAACTAAACAAAAATTTATCAAATATTTTACCATACAAATTTAACAAAATTATTTATTTTAGAAAATTAACAAAAAAGTATTTGCAAATTAAAAATATATAATTTGGTCCACAAAAAACATATTTTAACACATAACAGCTTCAAACATCAAATTTAAGAAGGAAAAAAAAATTAACATTACATTTCTGAAAAACTTTCATTATAAAATTATCCCAAATTTTTAATAACATGCTTTATTTTTTAATAAATTAATAAAACAGATATTAGACTCATGTTTCAATGACAAAATTAACAATTATCAGAAATAGTTACCATGCATGATAAAATGTAACAAACAAAATAGGCATTTAAATATACTGCACATAAATGCTGAAAATTTGAAAAGAAAAAAATCTTCCAATGAAGTATAAATTAATGATTCTTAATCAATTGTTATAAATAAAATATTGAAAATCAACAAAATAAAAACATTTCAACTTCTCTAAGAACTTTTTTTAAAAAAACAATACTTAATTCACTTGCATTTTTTTTAAAAAAAAATTGCTTTTTTCATATATTTTTTAACTTATTTTATATTAAGAACTCTTTTAAGTGTATTACATAAATTATGAGATATGTTTAGTAATAAAACCTTCATATTTTAAAACATTCATAAAATAATCCAACCTGAGAATCTTTACTTCTTAAAAGTTTAGTTATTGTAAATTCTTTTTCAGATAATACATAGCTGATTTTCATAGCAGAATAAATTTCATAAATAACAAGCAAGCATTCATTTTTTTAAGAAAAGAAAACCGATTTTAATTGAAATACTATCTCATGAAAGATTTCTAAATTTAAAAAAATTCACACATAAAATTAAATCGAGATAATCAACATCTTACACGAGAAAAAATTTTATTTTTAATTTAAAAATACTTTTATTGCATTTGTGTTAATGTATATTTTTAATTTAAAATATTAACATTCTCTATCTCTATTTACATCTGCATTATAATGACTTTTCACATAACTAAACAAAAACTAAAAGTGATACACTAAAAATGCATTTGATGAAATGTATCCAAAATTAATAGGATTTTTAGGGATTTTATTAATAGGATTAATAGGATTTAAGATGGAACAAAAAACAGGAATAAATTATTTTTATGCATTTAAATTTTTTATAAATTATTAAATTTACGCAATTTTAACAATAAATACTTTGCAATACAACAGGAACTGAAAATCGAAATTAAAAAGATGGTTAAATCCAACGTCAACATGAATCCGTTCATAATACAGTACTACTTCGAAAACGTACCTTAAGGCAAACAAAGTAAAAGGGAAATATTCCAAGACACATTGATGGATAGCATAAAGATATTTCTTAGTTTGGTGGGAAAAATACGCAAAAGAATTCGAAAAGCATTTAAAAACAACCTTGATAGCTAACATAAAATGTCATCCGAGTGAACAGACAAGTAGGAATGCTGCTCTAATACCAAATCGCTTTGATTGGTCACTTACCCCGAGCACAACACACACTGTTTCGAAAGTTGTTTCTTGAAATTGAAGAATAGGCAAAATTCTTGATTGTTACTTGTAATAGAAGGAGGAAATTTTCTACGTATTCAATGTCCCCTTACTTGATGCCTCAAAGATTCAAATTTCGAAGCGGTGGTATTTTGCTGGTAAATACGTCCGCTAGACTTCTGCCAATACTACATACCACAGAATAAAAACAGCATTCCATTCCCTGTTGCCATACGACTTAGTTTTCACACAAACCTTTCAATGGTTTTGTTTTTGTTTTTTGTTGTTGCTATCATCAAATATCTAAATTTCGATATTCGTTTAATGCTTAAAAAATAATTACAAAAGTCTTCAATAAATTGAAAAAAATTAATTACTCTTTCATTTTATTTCAGTAAGTACTTCTAATATTCATTTTAGGATATCTTGCACACAGGGGTTCATTAAAACAAAGTATTCAACGTATTTATCTCTTAATGTTCATTATTAAACATTACCTCCGACTTATTTCGATAATTCAATACTTAGTTATAATTTTAACAAAGTTAATGAGTCTGAAAAATAAATTTTTAACTGAAATTCCAAATGATTAAGAAAACCACCAAGATGCTGCCCTGGAGGACTTTTTGAGAAAATTCATTAATAACATAAAGATTGTTATTTTTATTAAATGTTCCCTCTTTACATGAATCTTACAATTAAGTCTGTAAACGACTAATAAGAGATTGATTTATCATTAAATGAAAAGCTGGAAGTGGATGAGCATAGAACTACTTAACATGAAGACCTTGTTAGGGAATACTAGCGAACATAACGTTAATCCTATGGAGTTTCTTACATTTCTAATCATATCTAGATCATTCATTTCGATTGTATGGAACAGAATGCACTCGGAATAGTAAAAAAATTAATGTTGCTCAAGGTTTATATTATTTTTCTGATTTTCGCAAGTATTTTTTAAATATTTATGAAGATCTATAAACTTGTCCGGAACCCTAAAATGATAGTAATCGGACAAAAAAGTAAAATTAAGGAAACCTTCCAGTTATATGCTACTGAAAATTTGTATCATTTAAGTTTTTTATTTGATTTCACTATAATTAGTGCAATAAATGAAATAAATTTGGAAAAGGGGAAAAAATAAGTACTCGCTTTTAAGAAGTTTGTATGCCATTTCCTTTGCATCCTATTAGCAAGTAATAATTTATGAATTTTTAGTGATTACACATAAAAGAAATACGATTTTCTTAAAAATCAAAATGTATTTAGAGAATTTCTAAAAATCTTTATTCAAGATCACATCATTTACCTAAAATGTTTAGTTTTCTACGTAAAAATAACAAATACGAATTTGAGGAAAAGATATATCCTCTGCTTTTCATATTATTTTTACATAAAATATTCATAAAAAATACAGTAAATACATAGACGAATCTTTTTTTAAATACTAAAATGGACAATGGATATGTTTGAAAAATGTCGTGAGTTGAGAAAATTTGAACATACTTTTTTAGCAATTAAATTATGATTTTTTTTTAAGTAATGAAAGTAAATAACAATCTCAATTGCAAATAATATAAAAGAAACGTTTCTTTTTCAATTACGTTAATTAAGAAAAAGATATATAGAAAGAGTGAGAAAAAAAATTTAAAAATCAAATTTTGATTTTAAAAAAATTAGAACTTTTATCTCTATTTTCTTCCTCCTCCTCCCACCCCCAAAAAAACATGAAAATCTTCGATAGATCTCATAGATTACTATCGATAGGTATCCAACTATGTTTTTAACAGCGCAGATAAAAAAATAATAACGCGTAAATGTAAAAGTTTTAAGTTGTTTGCTTGGTTTTATTAAATTGTCATTAACTTCTCTATTCAATTAATCTGTATAAAGAGGTATATATATATAATGTATCCTTAAACTGTGTAATAAATTTTTTAAAATTAAGGTATATTTTTTTAAGTTAACTTCTTATGGCACGGTAGGGGAAAATTTTCGAAACGCGTTACCAGTTACGGTTACACAATGAACGTAAGGTAGAAATGAATGAAGTTCCGATTTTCCCCATGTTTTTAAAAACGCCATCTATTTCTTACTGTCTCAGAAAAAAAATTACAGAATCAGAAAGATCATTTTTTCGCCACAATATAGTATATATATGTATATATTTTTACAGAATAATAATATTTTCCATTTTTTACGATTTTTTTAAATGAGTCAAAATTGATACGCTTTTATGAAAATTATTTCTAAATTGTTCTCTTTCAATTTCCTTTCGCTTTAATGAATTGATATTCTATCCTAAATAAGTTAATGCTTTTCTCTTTTAGAATTACACATTTAAAAAATGCCGAAAATCTTTTTTTTACGATTTTTCAAAAAATACTCAAAATTTTAATTAAATATTTAATAACTTCATTATTTATAAAAATAATCCCACGAAACTTTTTTTTTCATATGCAGAATAGTATTATTCATAATTTGTACAAAGATTGAAAAAATAGCTTAAAAATTACGGCTTTAAAAAAACTTTTTTGTGTTTTTCGTCTATTAGCCATTTGAAGAGAATTTTTTACTGAAGTATTATTCTTACATTTTTTGTTTAAAAATTACGGTTATTTGCAATCGATGTGGGAAAGGATTAGTTAAGACAATATGCTTGAGTATTCAGATTTACCTCTAATAGGGAGAAAATTAAGATGCAAAAAGGCATTTTCGCCTTATCTCTACAAAATAACAGAATGATATCAGCGACAAAATCAGATACTACAAAATCAGATACTTCGAGATTCTTAAATAATATTGAGTGCAAAACCTAAATTTCTTATTTTAGCTACCACAAGCCTTTGATAACCAAAGTATGTACTGAAACACCCATAAGCATAATGGAAATAGACTAATAATAATGATACTTTTCTATAAATGTATACAATAAAAAAAAATTTATTATTATGTATTAAAAATGAAAATTTGGTTTATACTTATACTTTTTCCACCCTAATTTTTTTAAAAATAATTTTAAATAATAATGATAATAATGAATTTGTTAGCGACTCACTCACTCACTGACTAATCACGATATCTCCGGAACTATTAAATTCACAGATTTGAAATTATATATATAGGCGGGCAGGTTCCCTTCATAGAGTAGACATAAGCTAAGAACGGATTTTGCAAAGATCGAACCCCAAGGGGAGTTACGGGGGTTTAAGGGGCGTTATAGATAATTATTTCCATTATTAAATTATTATATGTACAGTCTTGAAACTTGGTACACAGATTTCTTTCATAAAGCAGTGTAGAAGTGGAAGGGTCCATCACCAACTGCTAAGGGGGGTGGTCAGTTTCCCTCCCTTTGGGATAGAGTCGAAGAGTCCAACACCAGCTGCTCAAGGGAGCGCCAGTTGAAAAAGGACAAGAATAGCCCCTTCCCCCGTTGGGGGTTAGAAAAGAATTCATTCTGTCTTTGAGTACGAAGAAGTGAAGTTATGTACTGAGTGTTACTAGTTAAATTGAGTGTTTTTCTTTAAATGTTTTTTTTCTTTAAAATAAAACTTAATATTTAAAATTTATACCCCATGGTTTTAATTCGTTTCCGTGCCCATTGATTAGAATCAAACTTTAGTGGCGCAGCCGATAGTAATCGAACCTTAGTGGCGCAAACCCCACAGGAATATTAGAACCTGAAATTTCGAGTTTTTGGATTCCCACGAGGAAATGAATCAGGTAAGAGTTTTTGCTTGCAACTCCCTGTAATGTAAAATGAGAGAAATTTTTCTGAAATTATACTGTTTAACATCCATTTTATTAAGAGATAATTTTGATTTTATTTTTGTATACGTCAGTGTACGGTTTTTTTTTTCTGCTCTGCATACCCATGCAGTCGTAAATTTTTGAGCACCAGTTCAATTTTTAATTATTATACATTAGTATACACTTTATTATTCTTGTTCCATATCATTGGAGAGAGAAAGTAAATTTTAGAACATCAGTTTTAAAAATTCAGGGGAAAGCTTCAAAATCATTAATTTCTCAGTATACTATTTTATTGCATATCCATGCAGTCATAAAATTTTGAACACCAGTTCAAATTTTAATTATTATAGATCAGTATAGTTTCTTATTATTTCTTATTCAATATCAATGGAAAGAAATTTAGAACGTCAGTTCTAAAAACCAGAAAACTTAAAAATCGTTTACTCCTCTGTGTATTTCTTTGCATATCCATGCAATTGTAAGATTTTTTGAACGCCAGTTCAGTTTGAAATTATTATACATCAGTATATAATTTGTTATTTTTGCTAGTAAGTGTTAAACATCAGTTCTAAAAAGTCAGATGGAGCCCATGATAATAAGCCACTGAAAGCCTTCGATTTTGCCCAATTTGCTACCCCTCCTCTTTTGCCTCAGGTACTTGACCTGAATTTCCTGAAAATTTTCCAGAATCCCGATATTTATCTACTAAGCTACTATCTTTGAATCAGTAGGCCATTTCTCGAAGGTGTCTAAATAATTTGGCATATTTTAGCGATGCATTTTAAATTGGCACTCTATTTAAAACTTTCCAAATTGTTAGCAAATAAATAAGCTTTGACTGAGTAAGTCCTGATTGTTCGGCTTTTATGAGTGTTTTCAATATAAATCAAACTTAGGAGTCTCAGGGGTGTTAATTTTGTCTCGAGGGCTATAAAAATATAAACAATTTTCAAATGGATTTAACTCTTTGAAATTAAAATCAAATAATTCGAATTTTTTAAACATTATTTATAAACGAATGAGGTTTCAAAAAAGTACAAAATGTTCAAAATATAATCATAATTTTAAAAATTATAGGCATATGAAAATAAGAAACATTTCTGTAACAAATATTAAATAATTTTTACGTTGCGCTTGCAGTTTTCTAAAATAGCATCCTTTGATGCATAAAACTTTACAGAATTATAAAATGTAAAAATCTTTTATCTTCTTATATATAAAATCCTAATCTCTTTAAATCCTACCGAATTTTAGCTTTATGTATTTTTTGTATTTAAAAATATTTGTAAGAAATACTGAAGTTTTTTAAAAAAACTTTAAAAATGTAATTTTTTATTTTTTAAAAATTATAATTTAGAAATCTATTTATATAAAAATAGCTACAGTATGATAAGTATATACATTTAACTTTATAAATCAACTTATTGCTGGTAATTAGAGTTACAATTTTAAAAAAATACCATGTGCGCAACGTAAAACTTAATATTTCTAACAGAAAATTTTCTTATTTTCATATGTTTTTAATTTTTAAAATTACATTTTAAACTTTTTACACTTTTTTCAAGCCTCATTCCTTTATAAATAACACGTAAGAGATTTAATTTTAATTTCAACGAATTATATCTATTTGAAAATTGTTTGTATTTTCAGCCCTCGAGACAAAGTTAACACTCCTGAGACCCCCTTATGATAAAATTGATAGATTCTAAATTACTGAAGAATATATAATTCCTATCGTAATGTGCTTGAGTATATTATAACTATTCTTGGCAAAAATTAAATTCTAAATACAAAAACTAGTAATTTTATTAATGACATTTCTTGGCATGTAATATAAAAACTCGGGAAAATTTAATTTAACACACGAATTGAACATACGTTATCAATATAGCATCTTGATTTATCAATACCTTAAATAAAGCTGTTACCCCCCATCTCCCCTCTTTAGAATAAAAACCAATAAAAACCGTAGCTATTGTGACGGGTTCCAAGTGTCTTGGGAATTTGGGGTCTTTAAAAATTATTCTATTATAAACCTTTCCCCGACGAAGAAGATGTGAGTATGTAAATTAAGACTTGTATATAAAGATTAAACCTTCAAGTTAGAAGAGAGAGAGAGATTAGACTGCTAACGGATAGCAGTGATTGATTGAATGTGAGGTGAGGCGTGAGTACTTCGTAGCTTATTTGTGTAATATTAAAGTTGACGATTTGGTCAACTATAGATTAAATTGGATTAGGTCACTAGGAATTGTGTGTATGTGTGTGTGTGTGTGTGTGGAAGGTGTATTGCCTGGACGTATGTGATCCGATTAACCCTTTCGTGGGCAGCAGCTAATAAGTCTAGCCACATATTAAAAAAGTTTTCTCCAAGCGAGTGATGGATGTTTATTCTATCCACATGTGTTAATTGAAGCTAAAACGCATAAAAATCAATACAAATGGCAGGACGATACCTTTTATTGCATTTCATATCCTCTGATGGGTAGTTAAAAACAGTGTTTCTCGGTGTAAATCTACAAACTGTACTTTGATTACAATAAATAAAATTTCTGATCTTTGAAAAGAATTTCGACATGTCTTAAGTATACTTTTCTCTCATTTGAATGAATTAAGCAAATGTGCAATTAAAAAAAATTAGGTTTTTGGAAAGCTTTTATATGTGGAAAGAGGCTCTATCCACGGCCCACATAGAACAGAAATTTGACCTAGAAATTTTCGCTTTTCTTCCACTCGAGAGAGAGCACTTAGAATCATGTGAGAATGTTGGGGATCGGATAAGTACCATCTGATCTATCGTCCCTTCGGGAATTTCTCCGAGCTAAATCGTACTGTCACCTGTATGGTGCTCAAGGCTAAGGCCAACGACAGCTGTACATCTTACCCCTTGCCACGATGAATTTCATGGGCCTCGATCTGACTACGTCAGACAGGTGGCACTAGAAACAACAACAACTATATTTGGTACAAGATTTCCCGGTTCGAAAATCTTTCATCACAGCTTTTCTGCTCGGAGAAAACGTTTGCATATTATAAAGTTCCACAGTAAATAACTCATCAAATTTGTGAAATATAACTAATTTAAATTCTCAAAAATATTACTTCATTTCTAACTTTTTATACTAAAATTAAATACAATATAATATGTGGATAGATACTAATTTCAATGCATATTCTAAGTATTCTATATATATTCTAAGTAAGTATTCTATGTTGTACAATTATTGTATTGTTATTTAACTACACTTATACTTTGTATTTAATTGTTATTGAAATAGCTATTACATAGATGTTAATCTTTCATAAAAAGTTTATTGTAATATGATTCATTATTTTTGTCCTGAAAAGTAAGTTAAATGTCTTAAGTGCGCAGTGGCTATAACGTCAAGCAACCACCCAGGGGAAAAAACCCTTGATCAAATATTTTTTGTGACTAAATAATGTTTATAGAGGATGAGAACATTACATTTATCAATTACTTTATCGCAGAAAAGTGTATTTTAGCTTTGTGCCCGCTAAAGGATTAATTAAGACTTCTCGTATCTCGTCTACCTCGCTATTGCTTTCCATATTTAGTAGTTGTGGTACAGCTCTTAAATTGGTTAACAGAATTTGTGTTGCTGTTCATAATAGTAAGTAAATAGAAGTGGTTTTGAAAAAAAAAATATGGCTAATATTCCCCTTCCGACTCTCCCATACTAATGGACGTCGCAGGGGGACCATTACACTATCCCCACTCCTACTATCACCATTTCCACATATCACTTCCACTTCGGAAGTTCGCTATACGTCATCAGTATAGCATTTAGATTGATCAATATCTTAAATACAGCTGTGTGTGTTACCCCTCCCCCCTCTTTTAGATTAAATTTCAAACAAAATGTTTCAATAAATACCTTAGCTATCAACACTCCTACTATCACACTTTTACCAGAAATATTTTTTGCATTGTTGAAAATCACGAGAATCTACTATCAACGCTTGGCGTTTATTTACGAGTACTTAATATACTTATCAAATATGCATAGTTTACATCGCTTATTAGGGCCCTTTCTCATGAGTCAACATGAGAGCTGGAAGCTAGTTTTGAATAGAAAACAATGCCTGAAGCTCTCTAAAACCATGTTCTCCACCCTACTAGTTGACGCAACTAAGATAATGTGGAAACTACGCTTATCACACGGGGCTTCTCGTGTTTTGAAAATGGAGAAAGCTTTTTATTGCTCCTTCGGCGAGTCCGGCACTACATTTTCCTCTATGGTACTCTCCTTTCAGTCAACTTTGTGTCCCCCTGTGTGAATGTGAAAGGAATTCTCTCCCCTCTTCACACTAGAAAGGAGGTGAAAGAGAGAGAGAAAACGAGTTGACTGAGATAAAGTTGCCTCGTGTGAAATCGGCCTTATGATTAGATAAGCAATATTCTAGATCAAAATGTTCTGGATCCAGATTTAAAAAGGCAATCTCTCATTTTAAGTTTAATCAGTATACAGCCTGTAAAATTTGTGTATTCAAATCCCTTTTCACATTTAAAAAAAATCGTCGTTTTCATTAAAACATGTTAGAATTTATCTTTTATTTCATTTGTATTTGTTTCGGGAAACATTTATTCAAAGTAACATGGTATGATATGAAATTAAACGACTGTTCAACATTATGTATATATATATATATATATATATATATATATATATATATATATATATATATATATATATATATATAAACTAAAAAATGAGCGAAAGAAAAGTAAACTTATATCTTCGCGAAAGGCCGTACAAATTACGCAAATTATATTAGGTTGGGGAAAAAGAAATCCATTATTTTTGCATGAAATTCAAGACTTTATTTAACATGCTTAGAATTGTCCGATTTGGGTTAAATATGCACCGTTTTGTTGTTTAATTTGTTGCCATTTTAAAGGTATCTTCATAATGCCTCTCTCATAGAAGCCTTGGTTCTTATTGGCTAAAAACTCTAGTAATCGATTTTCACAATCTTCTCTTAATCCCAATTTCTTATTACTCAGGAAGTTTTGCAATGCGAGAAAAAGGTGGTAATCGCTTGGTGCTAGGTCCGGACTGTATGGTGGATGCATTAAGACTTCCCAACCAAGCTCCCAGAGTTTCTGGCGAGTCACTACAGATGAGTTCGGCCTCGAGTTATCCTGATGGAACACAACACCTCTCCTGTTGGCAGTTTCTGGTTAACCGCTAGCTTCAAATGGTCCAGATGTTGACAGTAGACCAGAATTTAGTGTTTGGCCCTACGGAAGCAACTCATAATAAATGATTCATCTCCAATCCCACCAAATACACAGTAGAACCGTCCTGCCGTTAGTCCTGGTTTGGCCATCGTTTGAACTGCTTCACCGCGCTTTGACCACGATCGTTTTCGCACAATATTGTCGTATGTAACCCCTTTCTCATCCCTAGTCACCATCCGTTTAAAAAATGGGTCGATTCCATTCCGTTTAGCCAAGGTTTCGTAGATGGAAATTCGATCCATTATATTTTTTGGTGTTACATTGTGTGGCACCCAAACATCGAGCCTCTTTTTGAATCCAACTTTGAGCAAATGGTTTAAAACTGTTTTATGGTCACTCTTTAGCTCCTGGGCGATACTACGACTACTAACATGCCAGTCAACTTCGATTATTTCTGTGATTTTACCGACATTTTCGACGACTGTGCGAGGTGTATCTTTAACATTAAAAATGCACGTAATTAGCTGTTACAGTATCGGCACCATAAACACCATCCACAATTTCAGCTGCCTGGCTTGCATTTTCGCCTTTATCAAAGAAAAAGTGTGAAATGTACCGAATTTTTCTCTTTGTTGACTTTCATTTTTAACACCCTGTAACTCACAACTGAATGGACCAAACGAAAAACAGTAAAGTTATTTTTTAGTGTGAAATGTAACCTTGACAACGAGCATAAATTTGAAATTGTTTGATCGATACTTCACGAGATTTTTACACTACAGTCATCTACCGAAAAAATAATGGATTTCTTTTTCCCCAACCTAATATTTATTAATAACAGTTAATCGCTTTGTAGCGAGTTCTATTCGGGTTTTCTACTAATCTTCTTGGGTAAAATACTCTTTTTAACTGTTATTGTAGTTGAAAACCACTTTCCGTAGAGAGGACTTATTTTCATGTATATGAGAGCTTCTATTTAAGTACTAGTCGTGGAGTAGGAGGAAGGATGATTGAAAATTGAGTATAAGAAGAAAGCATAGTGTTAGTGACCAGTGGTCGCAATTAGTATTATTAATTCAAGAAGGAAAGATTAAGCAATAGTGCTCGGGAGAGTAGATAAGTACTCTTTTTTTATATTACCGTTAGATTACTAAGTTTGATTGATGCTCGGGCTTAGTTATTAGAGTGCCTTCTCAGGTTTAAGTCTAATTAGTGGGAAAAACAAATCAAATTCTTTAAATTGAGAAATACCCGATTCTTACTCGAACTCTCTCCCACACGCGGTCGAAGAACCGACACAACTTGTGGCCGAGAAGTCGAACATATTTGAAGATACCGTTAGGATTGGAGTTAATTGTGCAGTTTAGTATATGGCAAAATGCAATAAATTATTTTATTTTACAAAATCTTTTTCAAAGCCCTACTAATTAAATTTGAAGGAGTCCTCACTTTTATTAATGCCAGAATAGATTAGTGCAAGAAATATGATAATACTAATACATACAGGAACTAAAGATAAAGCACAATTTATGTACAATCTATATACAGGAATATAGCATGTTAATGTATTGGTGTTGTAATAAACTTCGTGTGACTCTGATTTGACGCTGCTTGTCTGTGAATTTAAGTCATTGGTAGCTTAAGAAGCTCGTTGAAGCAGTGGCGCACGCAAGGGGGCTGGGGGTCCGGACCTCCCCCAAAGCCCTTGATTTTTTTCCGATTGATTATAATTCTAAGTACATAGTACGTAAAATTTAATTAATTACTTGTTATTAATGATTAATGTTATTAATTAATGCTAATTATTTATTCAAAAATTAGTTTTTTTACTGTGGTTTGTTCCCGAAAATCGACAAAATCAAAAAGGAGCATGATACAAGAATGGTGAACTTTTGACCCCGGACCTCCCCCTTGAAAAATTCCTGTGGGTGCTACTGCGTTGAAGCAACGTAAGATTCGAAAGTGTTATCGAAAAAATGTGATAAATGGATCAGTTCTTATTATTAATATAATAATTATTAATTACATATAATTTAACTGTATATCTAAATATATTTGTAGTAATGCTAAATACAACACATATTAATGCAAGAGTATTTAAATCTTCATTAAAATAGTATTAGTTAATATTTTAAAACTATCAAAATACAATGGAAGTATGTAGCATATTTGTGTTACTACAACCGAAATTACACCGAATTAAAAACTAATCGTTCTTAATGTTGCCAAGAATCTATGCAGTATGATGTTTTTGATTTGTAAAGAATTTAGATTCGTGAAGCAAAGAAAGATTACTTAGCTGGATTTGTATGCTTTTTAAGTTAATATTACCTTCAGCCTGATTTCTGACCTCGATTATGAAAGAACTGTACAAAAAACAACATTATTTAATCGCAAGAATATGGGAACATCAGAACAACCAATGTCAAATTTACTGTAAAGAAGCAGCATTTTCATGGGCCTTGGGAAGATTACTTCCCATTCGCATGATCTTACAAAGTACACCTGTGGGAAGCGTGAAACCCATTATAATATATTGGCCTTGCTGTTATAACGATGGGAAAAGACTAATTCTCATACTAATATTTTATTTTTTTACTGACCCTGCCATCATAAATAGTTTCATACTGTGGCAAGTAAATAAATGAAACAGAAGTCTAGACCAGCTAACATAGCTCGTCAGCTAATTGTTATTCCTCAAGAAAAAGGAAAGGACGCTGCTAGCTTCCAAGCCAAGTGTGTAGTCCGGAAAATGTGAGCTTAGCCAGAGGGGGAAATCATATGTCAAAGATGTTTTCCAACTATAGACGATGTAGGAAATATTGCAAAAAAGGGTCAAGAAAAGAGGACCCACTACATGTGTACAAGATATGATATCCCCTTGCGCATTGCAATAAGCTTCTCATCTTTTCATAATCATTTCATAAATAATCCCCATTAAATTTAATTGTCTTTATAACGGTGAATGGTTCCTTAGGAAGTATTCTTCCCACCCCTAAAATTTAAATGTAAACATAAAATTTGGCGAAATAAAATATATTTCCTTGCATGCTATTGTTTAACTGTTAATAAAACATAAAAAACTGCGAGAAATTCAAGATAGAAATAAATGGCCCAAGAAAAGGTTCAAATATAAAATAGAGAATTCTCAAGCTTTGTGAGATGTCCAAGAAGTTTTAAGAATAGTTATGCAAGAATCATTGAAAGTAATGAATTATTGGAATATATTTTTATTTAATTTAGCTAAAAATGTATTAATAAACAGACAATAATATAATGTAACGTGTTTGATAGTCTTTCAAATTCAGGAAATGTCCATGCAGTTCTTTCTTTTCTTTAGGAATAAATCGTAATTTATTCTGGAGCTCTCTCTAGGAATTACAGTATATTTTCTTGTCTAAAGGAACTCTCAACATATACATATAGATCCATAATAATACAAATTAAAAATTCACATAAGTATAGTGTAATTCAAATCAAATTTGCAATAACGATGTAATGAAAGACGAATGAGAGAAATGTACAGTCCCCGTCAAATGTTTGACTCCAATGTTGCTTTCCTGCCTCGCCCTTATATAGGCAGGGAATGCGTTTCTTAAGTTTTCACCTCAAATAATCACCCTAAAAACTTCTATATTTCTTCTTCTGTTTTTGCTATCAAATTTGGCGACATTTGGTGACTAGCTTTGTTGCCAAATCAATCGTCAAGGTCACTTCTACTTTCTTAATATTATTGAAGAATATTCTCTTTTGATCTGCAAACGATCCACACAGCCACAATATTCTTTCAGCAGGGAAGCGAACTTTTTGTAACAATAATCATGTAAACCTGGATTGAGTATGTTCTATGAGAAATAATGACGGAGGAAAACAATAACAAAAATACGAAAATATTTCGTTTCCTTACAACCTAAGATGTTTTGCTCCTGAAGAAAGAAGAGGCAATATTTCCATTTACAATTTTAAAAAAAGTCATGAATTTTAACTAATATCATCTGTAATACCAGTTGCCATTCATTTACATATATATATATTTGTAAATGTGACAACATTCTTTTATTATAGGTGTTTCATTGTAAAAATGAATATTATTTTGCTTCGAAATATTTTTCTTTTTTAGAAATACTATTTATAGCATCCATAATGTATGAGTTATATTTTAATGCATAATGTGAGTTCATTAAATACTTCAAATCTTCCTTTCTGATACTTTTCTCATCACTATAATTAACTATTCGTAAGGAAACAGAAATTTTTCTTACACTGGAATACGTTTTGTCAAGAAAGAGTGATGCATTATCAACGTAAAGTTTTGATACATATAAAATAATAATAAATGATGTAAATATATTACTCTCTAATACATTATTATATCTGTAATAATATTAATTTAAAAGACAAAATATTGATAAGATAATACACGTACTGAGTGTGAGTGAAAGTTACATTAACGTTGCACTATAAGGCTGTACGAGGGCTAATATGGCGACGGAACTCGTCATTTTGAACCATGGTCAAATGACAAGGATGATACCTGAGGTGGCATCCCTTCTTCTAACTTCCACGCCACACCACACCAACTAGAGGACGTTTGAGCCTCGACAGATTTAACGTGCAGCAACCTTACTCTACACGGCGGGTCTTCATCGGCATTAGGCTCCAACTCATGACATGCCGACCTCAATTCCGTGACCTTGACCACTAGGCTACCGCGGCCAGCCACACACATGTACTGATATATAAAAGAAATGAAAGAGTGGACGGAAAATATTATTTAAGTGCACATGCTAACTCACATACAAACAATGAGATTGTTTACCAATTAAAAATATATTAAGCGAAAAAAAAATTGGTTTTCAGCATGTGGTCAAACGAATTCTGTATACACTTCTCTGTATACACACGTATTTAAAGGAATACAGGAGGAGGTGTTCATACATGGAGCACCCCTGAATGATTACAAAAATATTTCGCTCGAAGAAATTCAAATTTCTTACCACGGAGACTTTTTAGTATGTAAAGAATAAAATAGTAAATCCATAGATTAAAAATTATACTAAAAATTAATTTTTTTCCCTAAAAATTCTCATTATAAACGGCTTTAGAGGAAATGATTAATAATACTAATTTTTATGTTTTCATGAATTTTACTTACATTGTCAATTACAGTGAAAATCGTTTAACACGAAACTGAGGGTGTGACGGGTCTCTATGCACGTTCTCTTAAAATACTAATCCTCTTGGGAAATATTGGGTTTTAAAAATTATGTTATAAATATTCCTCCCGAAGAAGAAGACGTGACCGTGCGAATTAAAACTTGTACATAAAGTTGAAACTTGCGATACTCCCCATCCCGGGGGTATCATCTCTTCGTCTACACGACCTAGATTTGTAGGAATAAATGATTGATCACTCAAATTCGCATTATAAATCTAATTTATTATTGTCTAAATATTTATTGATCAATGCAACACAAGTCTTACTAGAAGGATATAATTGGAAGTGATACTTCGTAATTATAAATTCTGAGTAAATAACGCTTGGAAACCTAATCACTATCTTTATAAAAAGCCAGCCTAAGAATCCTAATCCGCCTTAGATTCCTTAACACACTAGAGAGTCCGTTCTACAATATAATTACACTTCTATAATGAATATCTTACCAATATCTCAGCTTTCTGTCTTTCTTCTATTCTATATTCTTCCATTCTACTACTATCCGACTTCTATTCCCCTAACACGCGAATGCTAAAGCTCCAATATATATATCTATTAACTAATCTGCATATAGCGGTTTCTTCTTGAGATGATTGGATTGAAATAATGCCATTCTGGACCCAGAGATTCCCCAAGAGGATTCGTAAGAACATCCGATAAAGCCCCGTCACAAACTTTCAGGTTAGAAAGGAGAGATAGGTTAGAGACTGCTAACGGGAGCAGTGATTTATTAAACTTGAAGTGAGGCGTAGATTTTTAGTAGCTGATAATTGTAATATTGAAGAGTTGAAGATCTGTCAACTAACAATAAGAATCAAACTACACTGCTGGACAATTGCTAAGGACGGATAACACTATCATCCATAGCAACAACAAAATGAAAGGAAGCAAAATGTGGAAAATTAGAATAAGTGCGGGATATTAGTAAGAAGAAGTATGAGTATGCACATTTTTTTCCACGTCTGTTCATCACGTGATAGCGTTCATAAGAGCTTTAAAGGTTTTGACGCGTGTGGACAGTTGTTGTTTCAAGTTAAAGTTTTACAGGAAAGATTTAATAGACAAACTTAAAATTTTTGGCATGTCTTCCCGACATCACATAGATGATTTTATGCGTGGCCGAATTATTGGAAAGATCGAAGAAGGGCGAAAAATAACAGATGTTGCCAGGGAGTTCGACATCGCTCACAGCGTTGTTTCACGGCTGTGGAAGTCATTTAAAACTACTGGAATGTGTAGTAGACGGCATGGGGGAGGTCGTGTTAGAAGTACGACGCCTGCAGAAGACATATATCATCCAATCAGCAAAAAGGAACAGGCGCACCACAGCTCAGCAGATGGCAAATCAGTTTCTTGCTGCCTCAGGAAAGCAGATCTCCCGAAAAACTGTTGCCAGACGTTTGAGGGGAGGAGGACTATACACACGCAGATCTGTTGTGTGTGTCCCATTGACCAGACAGCACCGTACTGCCCGTTTGCAATGGTGTCGTGAGCATCACAATTGCACTGAACAGGACTGGGCATGCGTACTATTCTCAGATGAGAGTAGGTTCAGTCTGTCATCGGATTGTAGACGCCAACTGATCTGGTGCGAGAGTGGTACTGCTTATCGTCCAGAAAATATCCAGGAAAAGGACCGATATCCGACATGCAGTATCATGGTGTGGGCCGGCATCATGATCAATGGTCGCACGCGCCTACATGTGGTTGCGAATGGGACTATGACGGGTCAACGATACATTGATGAAGTTCTACTTCCTCATGTTCGTCTTTTCCGAGATGCTGTCGGTGATAAATTTGTTTTTATGAACGACAACGCAACATGTCATCAAACACTCGCTGTTCAGGATTGTCTAGACAGCGAGGGTATTCAACGTCTCGTATGGCCAGCGCGTTCTCCAGATATAAACCCCATTGAAAATGTGTGGGATGCTTTGGGGAGGCAAGTTGCTGGTCGAAATTATCATCCGACAAACAAGAACACCCTCATCCGTGCACTCATAGAGGAATGGGATAAATTGCCTCAACAGCTGCTGGATAATGTTGTGCAAAGTATGGTACGACGTGTGGAATGTTTCATCACACTCCACGGTGGACATATCCCGTACTGATACCTTTCTTTAAGGTGCCTGCTGACTTTTAGATGCATTGTTCCATTTCTCCGTACGCAGATCAAATGAACATTTTTTCTCTTCAGATGTTTCACAGCTTTTGTACTTTCCAGAACAATAAATATTCTTTATTCTAATGTCTGAACAGTGTGGCAACTATATTTTATCTTACTAGGCCTCATCTCTCGCTTAATGTTATGCTACATAGCAATTTGTGATCCGTCCTTAGCAATTGTCCAGCAGTGTATAAGGAGTAAAAGTTATGATCTAGACATAAGTTAAAATATATATATATATATATATATATATATATATATATATATATATATATATATATATGATTATTTAAAGTCTTCTCGCACATCTCGTTAATTGCTTTTCATTATGACATTTGGGTGCATCTCTTAATTTTGGTTAATTGAATTAGTGTAGTTGTTGGTACTGAGAATAAATTGAGTTATTTTGAATATGGCTAGTCTTCCTTCCGTCTCTTTCACACCCTTAGACGCGTCGGGAAGACCTTTACAAGGGGACTGAAATACTTTTTTCGTGTTCAAGAGTTTCACAAAAATGAGAAAAAATCCATATATTTAACGATATTAGAGTTTATCTTATTTACATAAAAGTGTATATATGCATGTACTTAATGAAAATCAACGAAACAAAAAATTATTTACAAGAACTTAATGAAATCGAATACAAAATTTTCTTTTGTAAAGCAAAACATTTATAGGGCTTTTGGGAAATAATCTGATATTTTTCTTTGCATTGCTTTTTTAGCATTGAAGTGTCACTTAATTGTTCTATTTCGTCTATTTTTATTTATTCATTTCATTATTGGAATGTGCGTCTAAATAACTGCGCATACTTTTCATGATGTTCCTCATTTCGGATGACGCTGCATTATCCATTTCATTTTCGTCGTTGGAATCTGCATAAAGGATATTTTTGTAGCTTTGAACGAACATCAAAATGTCTTTGTAAGCCGTAATTGGGGCTGTACACACATCATCATCATCTACTGCTACGAATTCATCCGATGATAAGAGTAGGAAAGTCCAATAATACAGAAACTTTCTCAAACATTTCATGAAGTGTCTGGTGTTTTCGGTATTTTATTTATTCCCAAAAAGGAAATCTTTTCGTGTTAAGCGATTTTCGTTTCGTGTTAAGAGAAAAAATGCATGAAATTACATAGTAGCTTGTCGGGACCGTTCGTCTTAAGCGTTTTCGCGTTAAACGTATTTCACTGTACTTTCTAGAAAAATAAAGATGTGTACTAAATCTGTCGTGGCTCAGAGTCCTCCCTTGAGCGTCGTGTGGTAGTTTGGAGAAGAGGGTGTCAGCTCAGATGTCGTCTTCATCCCTTGACCGAGGTACAAAATTACGAGATCCGTTGCCAGTATCCTTCGTGAGTGGTGTAAAAAATACTGACTAAGTCAAAAGGAATAATTCTTCCATTACGCACGCCCTTGTTGATTGTTCGCATCAATCAATGCAAAATGTTTTTGTTTTAAAATTAATTTGAATCTGCTAGTTATAGCGTCAAAAAGTTAAAGAGAAAGTTGTGTCAGAGAGTTACACGTCAGACTGATTGACAATTTAAGGTATCCGACTACATTCGGAACCGTGATTTCGCAAAAGCGTATAAATGGATAATATTTATGATATTTAGTGTCACTTAGATTAGAAAATGTATATAAAATTGTTTTAAGAATAGTATTACAATAAAAAAATGATTTTACAATATTTTGATAAAAAATGAAGACAGAATGACAAGTTTCAAAATATTCTCCTTTTGTGAAAATGGCATCTATTATAATAATATTTTTCCTGTATATAGCTCAGACCTCTCTACAGAGGCTCAACTACAATTTTTGAAATAATTAACTTAGAAGTGGGTTTATCCATGTTTTACGACAACAGAGAGGATAAATTTCAAGAAAAAAACGCCGATAATTATTTCAATGGGTTGTAACTCTGAAAATAATGTGATTTTTTAAAAACTCATAGCTGAGCCTCTTCACAGAGGTCTGAGTTATATACAAGCAAAATATTATTCTAATCGAACCATTTTTCACAAAAGCAGAACATTTGGAAAAAAAGATTATTCTAAGTTAATTTTTTGCCAAAATATTATATTTAAATAAATTTTTTTTATCAAAATGTCCTTAAAATAATTTTATGCATATATTCTAATCTGAGTGACACTAAATATCATGAAAATTATCCATTTATGCCCTTTTTTTAAAATCACTGTTCCGAACGTAATCGGATACCTTAATGTTCAACAAGCAAGATATAACCGATGTGTTAGATAATTCTGAAAGTTTCGAAAAATATTTCAGAAACTAGTACATATTATGATTTTTAGACTAATACAAAAAAAAAGTTTCTTTCAATCAACAAAAATCCTTTGAGTATCTAAAAAAATTATCTTATCATTGTCTCGATAGCCAATCGCCAACAGAACTGACCGTTAAAACTTATCTCCTTTTTTGCTCCTCCTTATAGCCAATCCTACCCTTAGTAAATTCACAAATTCAGAGATTAACTTGAACATAACTACTATTGGTCAAAGTTTTATCAGTCTTTGTCCAATTAAAGCTTTTAGAGAAATTTTTATTAAATATTAAAAAAAATGTTATTTTAAGAAAAAAACTATGGAAATTATGGTATATTTTGAAGCCTTATATATGTTTCCCCAAAAAATATGAAGAAGCTTGGTTTTCGATGTTAGATCTCATTTTGAGGTTAAAAATGTATTGAAATTTTTTTCAGCTAATTGCTATTAACTCTTGATAATCAGTCTTAGCTCTTCCTCTCACATTTATCAGTGCTCAATTATTTGCATTTTCAAGAAATACAGTGAAATACGTTTAACGCGAAAACGTTTAAAATGAAATATTGGTTAACACGAAATCATACAAAGGTCTCAACAAACAATTATGCATATTCATGCATTTTTTTACTCGTAAGAAAAAACGAAAATCGCTTAACACGAAAAGATTTCCCTTCTGGGAGTGAACAAAATATGGAAAAAATCCAGTCGGATTAGACTGTCCTATTGTATTACTGGAAGAATTCCTTGCAATAGATGATGATAATGTGTATACAGCCCAACGAATTCTTTTACAACACGAAAAAATATTTTAGTTCCTTCAATTTCATGTTAAACGATTTTTATTGTATTTTAGGACAATTCATTAAAAAAAAATTAGCGGGAAATTCTATCAATCAAGCAATCGAATATATCAATTTTGCTATCGAAGTCCTGCTGTTAAGAATTGTGGGACGACTTTTTTCTATTTGTAATTGTAATGGCTAATGATAATAAATAACAGTGGAATTGTGACAATTTAAGGGGTGCAACTAATTTTTTAATTAATCCCCGTTTCTTCCAAGCAAAAAATATCTAAAGAATTCGATGGGCCCCTGTTTCCAGGTCCCCGGGATCTTGACTATTTCGTAGAAAAAATCAAACATGGATCAATAACTTGTTTGATTTGTCGTGAAATGTTATATATAATGAGTATTATTCTGCTCGTCACTATTTCACTACGCACAAAACTTTCAATGGCTCTTTTTCTCGAGGATCTCTTTCGAGACGATATAAATTGACTTTCTTAAAAAAATCTTTGCAACAGCAACAGAATATTTTGTCGGTGGTAATACAGGTGTGACAAAAGCATCCTATAAAATTTGTAACACTATATATTGATAAACATATGAAATTGTGAAGGATAAACATATGAATTGATACAAAAATTGTAAAAATGTTTCTTAAATGCATCCAATGTACTATAAATTTAAAACAAAAACGCAAAAATAAGTCTGAGCCAATTTTAAAAAAGTAATATATATTTCAGTCCGGAATTCAGTAAAAAAAATCTTTGCTATCATCCATCACTTGATAAATTAATATCTGAAATAAGAACATGTGAGGGTTTGTGAAAACAAAAAATCAAATTATCAAAGTACATGGCCTCTTTGTTCTTATGACAGCAGAATCCAAACAAGGGGGTTCGGGATCATTGATGAAAAGAAATCGAAAGCACCCATAACAGGGTAAAAAATCCATAAAACCTATTTTTTGTTAGTTCAGTTTGACAGAGTTTAAAATAGATTAAAATAAAATCCACAAGTTATGAGTTTTAATATTTTGATCAATTTTCCGTATTTTAAAAATCCTTGATCTTATTGCGTAACCCCCTCCCCTTTCATATTAATCCTCATGTTGCGGCCGGAGTGAAATATTTGTCATGTATATGTGGCCCGGCGTTAAAAAAGATTGAGTACCCCTGTGTGTGTTAGATGCAATAACTCAAACCCACTAACAGGAACTCAGGTAGATAGTGTCTCTTTTATCGCAGTCAACCCGCACACGACTACACTCTCTTTTGAACCGACTCGACTTTTGTTTCAAAGGCCCTTTATATAGATTCATAGAATTTTCTAGAAGGGTTGATCCTAGAAGCTTATCTGTGATTCCTTGGCTATATCATATTTTTCACCACATTTGTTGACAAAGCATGATAAAGTCGCCAATCTGGTAGCCCTGGTTACATTTTCTATGGTTGTCATAATCTTATTCATGTTCATGCTGGAAAGCGAACTTTGCCTGTAAAACTCAATTTCCCCTCTGGAAGAGTATCCCTGAAGGGAAAGCAACATACACAGCGTGTTTCAATATATTCGAGTAACTGATATGTGTGTATGTGATCCGTTAGCTAACATGACGCTAAACAGAAAAAAATGTTAAAAATTTTAGATAAAACAATGAAAAGATATTTGAAACATGCATTTATTTTAGATAACCTGGTTAAAAGAGTTTTATCTGCCTCGAATGTTTTGATAGCGTGGAAAATAACAAACTTTGTAAAGAATATCTATATTAGAATAATTTATAAACTATTAAGATAATTAAAGTAATACGAGATAATATGAAATAACGTGAACGATAATTACCGTATTTACTCGAATCAGAGGCACACTATTTTGTCAGTGTTGATGCTACTGAAAATCGGGTACGGCTTAGAATTGAAGTCAAAACATTTTTTGGGTGAGAGAAATTGAGTTTTCTCCCCTTTCAAATGTGTGTGTCGAAAAATGTAACCATCCTTTCTGGCCACTAGCATCGATTACTTATTCCATTCTGCAATTTATCTCTCCAGTACACACACACAGTCTATCCTAAACACTATTGTCTGCTCAGTATATGTTTTTGTATAAGATTTTTTTTAATTACTTAAACATCAAAGATATTGGTAATAGCATCAAAACGCGTTCACTATGACGCAAGTATGAAAAGAGAGGAAGTTTTCTACGCGCGCAAAAAAAAAAAAAACGGAAACATAACAGCGGGTGGTTATCGGGAGATGTGAGTGTCTCAGATTCGGAATAATTTTTTTTTAAAATCGGTGTGTGTTATTTCGGTTCAGATGTGTTCTGTTAGATGCAGTAACTCAAACCTGACTAAGATTTCAATCTCCTTGATCTTAGTAATAGATTCAAAATCCCCCTTCAACCAGATAAATCTTATAATCGAAGAAATAAAAAAAGCAGGCAGCAAAACCAGTTAGTGAACATGATAATGACAACACACAATACCTTTCAACAATTAAGGGGTGTTGGAAAGCTAAAATCTTATTTTTTTGACAATTTGAGATTTTTACATTTTCAAATTGTATAGATTTTAACCTTTTTAAAAATACTTTACTTGAACCTCTAGGGTATTTAGAAGCCCTTAAAACGTATTTTTAAATAATCGTTGAATTTGGGCCACGCCCATTTTAATGGCGAAAATTGTAAACAAATTACTTTGTTTTTGCTTAATAGTGTAACGACTGATATGAACCAAAACATGCATCTTTTATTTTAAATTGAGCCTTTTATTTTTTATTTCCCAGCCGATGAGAAGTCTCACTGTATACTTTAAAATCAATTTATCTCAAAATGTAAATTTTAATGTGCGATGTACCTTTTCTGAGAAACTACTGTTCACAGGTATGTAAATTTTTTATGAATTATTTGTAATGATGTCTAATATATACTAAAATGAGCTTTTTTTAAAACACTCAAAAATTTAATTTTTACAAATTTTTTAAGTAAAAAATGGGTCAAATTTCGCAATGTTTGATAAAATATTTCATAATTTCTTTAAAAAATTCAAAATTAGCTAAAAGCTCATTTTAGTATAATAAGAGAGATGTACTTTAATAGTATGAAAAATTTCAAGCATGTACATAAAACAGATTTTGAGAAAAGGTACATCGAAAACAGCCAATTTAACATTGTCAGTATAGAGAGAGAGAGAGGTTTCCAACACCCCTTAAGCCTTAAAAAGCTGTTTAAAATCTGAAATTCAGAAAATCCATTCTGTCAAGGAGGTCGCTGAATTATTATTTAATTCCAGTAACCTCGCATTCAGTTTTCAGGATGTTATTACAACATGTCTGCTACTTTTGAAACTTCCGGTCATAACTGCAACAGCTAAAATAAACTTTTCTAAGCTAAACATTATTTTAGCACATTCAAAGGACAAGATCGGTTATCGGATTTAGCAATACTGTCGATAGAAACAGATGACTTAAAAAACTGGAATCCTCTTCTGCTATGGGTGTTATTATAAATGCGTTTGCCGAAAAAAAAATATGAGAAAAGCACCCATTAAACAACTAGACTAATTGCTAAATAATAAAGTACTTAAATATGTATGTCTATGTATACTTATTTTGACACTTTCGAATAAATTTTATTAATGCGATCATTTTTATTTATTTTCCAAAAAAGGGACCCTAAGGAATTTTGATATACGTCCCATTTAGGACTAGCTACAGCAGTGACTACAATTAAAGGCATACACATAATTTGCATATATGTATGTAAAAATTAAAATAGGATTTACATACATATAAAATAGACGTATTAAATTTCACCTGTTTCTTAAAAAATAATTTTCTAAACAGTTTATGAACATTTAAAGAATTATATAAATATCAAAAAATCAGAATATGATTTTAAAAGTATTTTATTACTGCTAAAGGCTGAATATTATGTCAACAGGGAAATTTTAGAATGTAAAAATGTTCAAAAAGGAATGTTTAAGAAATCTCTTTTCTCCTTGTAAAACAAAAATAAACGTTTTAATCACACACACAACACCGGATTTCAATTTCTTCATAGACCATCATAGCAAATGTTTAAAAATGATATAATCAGATTTAGATTTATTTTGTAAATCATAGGCAATAAAAACATTATTAACAGCATTTGTTTATAATTTTAGGACTTAAAATAAAAACAGGCAATCACAAAATACTTTTTTTGAAAAAATTTGCATTCCGGTATGAACTTCATCTTCTGTGTTTCCCATCTTCTTTCTAAGCAAGATTTCTAAAGTGCAACGATTGTGTAGAAAAAAAACCAATTTTCAAATGCAACAAATGGTTGGTTGAAAAGGATAATTTGAGGAAGAATTAATGCACATGAAATATTATACAATAATTCAAACCGTTTTACATTGAAAAGTTTTTATGCAATTACAAGAATAATGAATAATTTATAACACTTCTATAAAATTAGATTTCAGAGGGAAACAGAATCTGAAGACATGCTTTTTCTTTCATGTCCGGCTTACGTATCTACTACATTCATTCCTACAAAGTATAAATACATTTTTAAGAGTTCGGAAGTTTTATTTTCTTTCGTTATTGAAAACCGTTTTGCTTCACTGTATTTCACAATAATCAAAGTACAATAATCAAAAGCAAAAAAAAAAACCCTGATAAAGAATGTAAAAAAAAAACAACTTACTTCTTGCGATTGATTTCTAAATGTAATGCTATATAGGGGAAATTTTCCCCAGTAACAAGATTTATCTTGTAAAAAAAATAATTAGCAAAAATAAACAATAAGAATCAATTTTCTCCTACAGACAAAAACACATTAATGTAAAGAGCTTTAAAAAAAGAATTTTAAATTTGCAATTTTAGTTATAAAAATTCATTCTGGATCACTGTATTTTATTACAGAACAATTATTAAAAATGAATTCTAACTGAAAAACAATGTGAAATACGAAAAATCATCTCTTCAGACAATCTATTAATTTATTATAATAAAGCAAACTTTTTCCATACATACCAGCTTCGCTTTAAGAAATAATTATCAGTAGAAATAACAATAAAATTTAACCTAGCAATTTTTTTCATATTAGAAAAAAATGTAAGCAAGAGCAAAAAAAAAAAGAGGGGGGGGGAATCAAAATTAAATTCGCAATGGACTAAATTCATGATGGTCCCATGATAAGGGCAATCACGTGTTTTCCATTGATTTAAAATTGACATACTAGTTGCTCAACTTGTAAGGTTTAGATAACATTTAAAATTTGATGATTTGGTAAAGAGTTCACGTGTGTTAAAATTCTTCAAACAGTTCTAAATAAAAAAAATACTTACATTATACGAATACTTTTAAATTAAGTGCATTTTGTTAAACTATGGGCATTATTATATTGTTGACAAATATGTACTTTTTAAAAGAAAGCTCCTGCAAAAAGCAAAAGTTGGCAACAGTGAAGCACATGAACTAATTGGCTGGAAACGCGCGCGCGCGCGTGTGATGATACTTATGATATAATCATGACGTCGCATTAATTTATTAACTGATTGACCCAAAACACGTGGCTCAGTTATCATGTGACTATGACACCACATGAATTTAGTACATTCTAGTTTTAAATATTGAACTGCAAAAGATGCAGTTTAATAACACAAACAAAATTGTTATACTAAACAAAAAAAAAAGAAAATTTATTTCTGAAAATACAAACAGGAAAGATATAAATTTATTTCTGCGTTGTCAATTGCAAATTTTGTTCCTTCCTTTTTTTAGGAATAGAGAAGTGGGAGAAAAAAAAATTAGGTGTGTTGGCAAAACGTAAAATAGGAATTTATACCTTTGATGGCAATGCGGAAGAACAGAAATAATTATAGCGATGGCAAAACGGAAATAAGCAATTTAAAGCGAAATAAAAGGAAAAGGAAAATAAAAAAATTGAAATAATTTAAAAAATAAAACGAAAAAAAAGAAAATATTTTGGTCACTTAATAGCAAAAGTTAAAAGAGCCATACAAATTTTCTTGTAACACTGTAGTAGTCAAGTTAAGGAATTCGAATAACTATAAAGTAAGACTACATCATTTTACGTTAAAAAAAATAAAAATCTATAGTGATTAAGTTGTAATGTTTAAAAATAAAGCATTTATGCTTTATAATAATTAATAGTTCATAATTATTATTTATTATTAAAATTTAGTTTAAAATTAGTTTGACTTTCAAAAATTTTTGTTGAAAGAAAAAACATTTATGTCATCTGATACGCTTTTATCTATCTACATATACAATGTATTCATAGAGATACTGTCTGTAACTCTTTCCTTGTTTAATATACTTATCCTTATTTATTTCTTTTCTTTTATTTATTCTGGATGTTTAATTCATAAGTTCATTATAAAATTTGCCGGAAAAAAAAGTTGCGGTTATTCAATAATAATCGTTTCCATTAGAATACTTGTTAGGATATAATTTAAGAGCGTTCGTTTTTAATTATACAAAACTTATTTAAAATTATTTTTATTGTTATTTTTTCTGTTCTTCGAAGATTTTCCGTTCCTGGCTTTTTTTTACCAAACGATTCGAAATAAAATCATTTTTTTATCACTTGGTTTTGAAACTAGCATTTTTTTAACAATTGTAGCAGAAGGTAAGATTATTAATTAAAAAGGAGTATATGGATGAAACGTAATAAAATTTTATAAATTGAAATGAAAATTTATTCGATACATTACATTAGACGATTCTGCAGTTGATCCATCTCTCTCATTTAGGTATATTTTATTTGCTCTAATTAAATGTTCAGAATCTTCTCTATGTGTGTAAATCTACGTATAGTGGGCCACAAAAGTGTTCGTACACTTGCAATTTGTATAAAATTTGACGTTTTCGACTAATAAAAATTAATATATTGTAATTGTAATTTTTTTATGATATCTACAACTTATTCTTAATGGAATGACATAATTAATTTTTTAAAAATAGTATAACTATTTTTTTTAAACATTAATAATGAAAAGCTACTGAAAAATTTCGCCACAAAGTCTACGTACACTAAACAAAAATCTCAACTTAGCTTTAAATATTGTATTTCTTTCTTGATTTAGTACTTAGTAGGATATCTTTTAGTGTCCATAAAACTTCTAAGCATCTTAGTATAGATTTAATCAGTTTTTTTGTATTTTCTGCATCGATTTTCCTCCATTCTTATTTGGTTATTGTTTTTAGTTCACATTTTGTATTGTGTTTGTAATGTTTTCTTTTTTTTACATCGAAATCTCACCAAATATGTTCTACTGGGCTAAATAAAGTTATTGAGGAGATGTTTTCATAATTTGGGAACAGATAGAGACACCAGTGGCGTACATGAGAGCAGTGCGCTTGGCATCATTACCCTGTTAAAAAATAAAGTCGCTTCCAATATCCAAATTTCGGGCGGATAATTTAAAATTTCTCTTTAAAATAATTAAATAGAGCTCATTATTTACAATGTCATAAAAAATACCAAATTACCTAATTCTATGGCCGATTTACGCCCCCACGCAAGAGCACTTCCACCTCCATGTTTTATTGATCCAACTAGATTCTTGGGATTAAGTTTCAGAAAATTCAAAATTGACAGGAAATTGATTGGGATGGCAGATAATTCAAGAGTTTTGGTTCCGAAGGGCCTATAATAGCTTGTAAATGAAAAAATAAGGAGATTAATCCCATGAATTTATGTGGAACAAGAACTCCTCCACCTCTATGCTTCAGCATGGAAGTGAAGATTCCGACCTACTCACTCACTCCACTCCATAATACAGGGGACATTTTCTGTAAGGCAAATGCTAGTAATTTTAATCTTTTAACATTTTGGGTAATTTGAATGTAATTATTATTCTGAAAGAAAAGACAAGGTCCCATAAATACTTCAAAGTTAGTGTCAGAATCCGAGTTTCTGAATATTTCATGAAATTTACATTTACTCATTGAAATGTCTGAATGCATATGATTATCATGCAGGCAGTTTTTTCTTCAGAGCATGAAAGATAGGTCGACGTTCACGTACAATATACGAATTTCTCTTCCCACCCATTTTCCATAGTATGACTCTAGCATAGATATTGTACAATATAAAAAATGAATGAAAAAAATATGTTACTTTCAGGTAGTTATCAGAAATAAAAAATTATTGGCGCGGTGGTATTTTACTTAAACAGCAATTTAATTGGAAAATATTCCAATCATTATTCGCTTGAAATTTTTCTTCTTCAACAACACAACAGCCCCTTACAAACCTTATCTGCCTCAACCACAGGCTTCTTCCAGCATCCTCTATTTGTAGCGACTCCTCTCCAATTTTAATTTTTAAAGTTTATATTAAGGTATCCGACTACGTTCGGAACCGTGATTTTCAAAAGCACATAAATGGATAATTTTCAGGATATTTAGTGTCACTTAGATTAGAATATATGCATAAAATTGTTTTAAGGACATTTTGACAAAAAAAAAGTATTTAAATACAATATTTTAAGAAAAAATTAACTTAGAATAATCTTTTTTTCCAAATGTTCTCCTTTTGTGAAAAATGCTTCTATTAAAATAATGTGTTGTCTGTATATAGCTCAGACCCCTGTTCAGAGGCTCAACTAGAATTTTTGAAATATATAATTTAGAAGTGGGTTTATTCATATTTTATGACAACAGAGGGGAGCAATTTTAAGAAAAAAACGTGAATAATTATTTCAATGGGTGGTAACTCTGAAAATGTGAATTTTTCAAAAATTCTACTTGAGCCTCTGTAGAGAGGTCTGAGCTATATACAGGCAAAACAGTATTATAATAGAACCATTTTTCACAAAAGCAGAACATTTGGTAAAAAGATTATTCTAAGTTAATTTTTTGCCAAAATATTATATTTAAATAAATTTTTTTTTGTCAAAATGTCCTTAAAATAATTTTATGCATATATTATAATCTGAGTGACACTAAATATCATGAAAATTATCCATTTATGTCCTTTTTTAAAATCACGGTTCCGAACGTAGTTGGATAACGTCATCCAATTATCTAATTGATGGTTTTCCTTCAGCTCTGGCTCTCTCATTTTTTTAAATGCCAAGATCTTAATGGGATTATTTACCGAACCTCCAAATATGTTCAAGAAATCTTAATCTATTACCAAGGATGACTTGTGTTATCTGGGCTTACTGATTAAGCCTATACAGTTCAAAGTTATATCTCGTTCTTCCCCATCCTCCTTTCTGCTCTGGACCAAAGATAGCTCTGAGAATTTTTTTTCTCAAACATGTCCAGTGAGCGCATTATATCTTTGCTTAAGATCCATGTTTCACTAACATAAAGCAAGACAAGTAATATTTTTTTAGAGAGTGTTTAGTAAATTCTTAATTTAGATTTGCTGCTGATTAAATTAGATCTTGATTGTCTTCTCAGCCCGTAGAAGCAATTATTAGCCATTTTGATTCTGTTACCAACTTCTGCTCTTAGTATATTTTTATCATTAATTATTGTGCCAAGATATTTAAATCCATCGACATTTGCGTGGTGCAACCATTAATACTCAAAGGGTGAGAATAATTTAACATGGAAGATGAGATTTCCCTAAATTTCATTTTATCCTCATTGACAGTGAGACCCATATTTGTAGCAGAACTTGACATTTTTGCTCTACTGGAAATATATTTGAAAATTACAGGAATTCTTTTTCAATTCTGTTTGCATACGCGTTTCGAATTTTGAGTAAATATTTGAAGGAAAAACGCACTCTCGGCTTATATTCGGAGATACAAATATAGGACAAAATAATAGGAACACCTTAAAAATGAGTTATCCTTCGATCCCCCTCCCTCCCAAAAAAAAACTACTACAACCAAATAAACATACCTTGCCACCTAGTAATGGTGACAGGGAAGGTATCAGTTAAGCATTTGGCAGTGTGAAAGTTTCATGAAAAAATTCTGTTTTTAGCAAAGCGTCTTTATATCCGGCCTTTCCGACGTGAAAAAAGGCATGGTAGTTGGAGCTCACCTCGCTGGAGCGTCCGTGTCCAGAACAACCAACCTTGTTGGTGTTTCAAAGACCCCTGTTTCAAGGGTTATGACAGCATACACAAATCTGGGTAAAGTGTCAACTGAGAAGCATAACAGTGGGTGAAAATTGAAGTATCGTGATAGACCGGTGTTGGAGAGGATAGCCACTTAAACGCAAGACTACACTGCCGCAAATAACGTCCGAGATGAATACCCCCCATCAGAACCTTGTATTCATGAAAACCATTCAACGGGAGTTGCATGCTGCAAACACATTCATGGCAAAGTACATATTCCAAAACCATTAGTTTAGGCACGGAATGCTATGAAGAGACTACATGGTGTCAAGACTACTTAAACTGGGCACAACTGCAATGGGAACAAGTAATCTAGCCTGATGAATCCTCATTTACCTTATTCCAGACCACCGGACGTGAGTTCGTCTGTCGAACACCGGCAAAAGCATTTCATGTTGACTGCTTGGTTCCAACTGTGAAACATGAAGTGGGTTTTATGATGGTGTGGGGTGCATTACCTTCCTGTGAATTGGAGCATTTCGTTGTTTTGAGGAGGATGATCACATGCTACCATTATCGAAGCATTCTAGCAGATCATCTTCACCCTATGCTTCAGAGCCTTTCTTTGGGAGAACGTCCTGTGACGGGCTTTTATCGCGATTTCCATTAATGTCCTCTTGGGGTTCTTTAGGGTCAGAATGGCAATTCCTTCCAACCAACTCCAGAAGAACGTGTATATGTAAATTAGGAATCTTATAAAAAGCAGAAGTTTAGCTTTCACGAGGTGGTTATGTGAAGCTGCTATATGAGGTCTATGTTTACGATTTGAAACGTTTAAGTTAGAGTTAGAGGAAATTACAAGTTCAAGAATTAACCTACCCGTACCTGTGCCTTCAAGATAAAGGTGGGTACCATTCCACAAGGATTAAAGCGACGTCAGTACGACCAAGAGAGTAGCTGTTACCTAGGATTTAGTGGTAAGCGTCTTCAATTAAGATATAAGGTACTACGTGTATTAAGGAGATTAGCCGTAATCTGTAAAATTATATGTAGTGGTCAATTACGCGATTGTTTGGTAATATGAGTTGTGTCTTCTCACTCCAGATCCGCTTTCTATAATTATTATCATCATTGTGTACAGTGATTAAGTTAAGATCTTAATAAACAATGTCTGATTCTTCGTTCCTTCCTACAGATACAAGTCACGTAGATTACGTAGAAATGGGGCACTCACGGGGACATGCCTCACAGTCCCGTGTTCCAAGATGACAACATCCTTGTTCATACGTCTCGATGCGTTCATACATGGTTACATGGGCCTGATGACGAAGAAGTACATCTAAAGTGGTGTCCCCAGTCACCTGAACTGATCATTGAGCGTTTGTGGGGAGCGTTAGAGAACAAATTCAGCGCTCGGTTTCCTCCTCTACGCATAATATTTGCCCTCGAGACTGTCCTGCACGAGGAATAAGTGCAAATTCCGATGTACTGTGTTCGAGACTTATTTGTGAAACCCACATCGAATGCAAGGTGTCATTTACGCCAAAGGTGGCCCAACCAATTACTAATGAAAATTTTTCATTTTTTCACAGGTATTCATATTATTTTGTTCTGTATCTGTACATGGTGCTTCATTTGTTATTTAATCAGATTTCATTTTGAAATTTATTTCAAGATGCTTCATTTTTAATTTTATATATCTAAATTAACATATCTTTGATTTACCTAAAATTTTATTGCGTCGAAATTATTTTCGCATTTCCAAAAATAAACTTTTTAAACTCATTTAAATTAATATATTTTTTCGTGGAGATAAATAATTTTTTGGTAAATGACGCAAATATTTTATTTTGAAGTGTTATGAAGAAAATTTTACTTCGTCTAGTGTTTTATACACTTATTAAGAATGATCTCTCTTTTTGCCGATTTTGTATATAAACGAAAACAACTTTCAGGCCTCCATCGTAGTAATAAAATTACCGTAAAATCCAGCGTGTAACGTACACTTTTAGCACAAAAAATAAGTTCAAAATTACGAATGCGTGTTATACGCCAGGTATAAAAATGATAGCTTAAAAAAAAAGTAGACTTCTACATGTATCGAAATATTTTTTATTTAAAAGAAATGATATACCTTATGAAATTAAAGAGTTATAGTTCTAGAAATATAATATTTTTTCAAAAGCCTGGAATAATACTTCTAATAAATGACTTTAAAACATAAGAGCACTGCATACGTAAATTTAAAGTTTCTTCGTATAAAAGAAGGTGCTCATTATACGCCGAGCATACCTAACAATTAAAAAATGCAGCTTGAAAATATAGGGTAATAAGATTTGTTTGAAAGGTTCTATACAGATTATAAGAGGGAGATATAAAAAAATTTGATAAAAAAGTTATTCCTGTTACTCTTATTTTATAAAGTACTAAGTAATTATCCAAGTTGAAAGGAGTGGAATCTTGGAATTAATTTTGAGTATAATAATTTGATTGTCATTTTAAATTCAGAATATTTTTTAGAAAAACCAGTGCTGCCTTAAATATTTTTTATTTATTACGTATAACGAACATATGACGCATAAAAGTTATTAAAATTAAAAATTTAGAAAATATTTCTTTCCCAGTTTCCTCTCCAGAGGGAGGCACGTGAGCTCTGACGATGCGAAATGGCACCGTATCAGTGACGCTGGGCCCCAACACGTGCAAGCAAAAATTCGTAAACTATTAAGAAATTCAAAAGAGCCCCCCCCCCTCCAGGAAACTTCGATACAGGGCACACTCAGGACCAGCTACGCCACTGCTCCCAATCGAATAAAATGTTAATCAAAACAATTTTCCTTTGCATAGCATACTTTTCAAATTAAGTTCATAATTGGTGAAAGCAGGCGTGAATTGTAACAAACAAAATCAAAAAGTTATCAGCTGAGCAATTTATTGGCAGCGTAAGACAATAGAACCTCTTTGGGAGAGCGGGGAGGACGAGCGAATAAAACCAATCGGAATATAATCATAAGTCTCACTGAGGGCATTTCATTTGGTCAATCCTTCTTCCACAAAATTTTGTCGAATTTAAAATGTATGAATATAGAACAATTCAGAATTACCTGTTAAAAACTAAAATGAATTCATGACAGTTAAAATAAATTATGATAGCAAATAGTATACCAGTAGATAAATTAAAAAAAAAAAAATTTTATTAAAAAAATCATTAAACATTTTCTGAGTTTAATACAAATCAAAAATTCGAACAGCAAGATAAATAAATAAATCATGCATTATTCCAAATGAAGTACGAAAAAGATAAGAATCTATTTAAGTATATTCTTATTATTAACCAATTCAAAACATTTAAATGTTCTTACCGAGCTTTGTGATTTATGAAATTCTAGTTTCTTGAATTCTAGTTCTAAAGGAGTTCCAAATAAGGAAATCGTGAAGGAATTCACAGGAAAGATAACCATTTTCCTGATTTCTATTTGCACGTTAATCAATCCCTTATCAAAGATATTTTCCGGAACTTTACTCCCCAAGATGTAAATAGGCAGAACGGACATGACAATCAGTTAGGTAACAAAGATAAGATGTTATGTAAGAAACAAATACTTCACACCGATATTTGACTGTAACTTAACAGAGCTATTTCGAATTATTGTCAACATCAGTATCAATCAATGCCGGCTTGGAAACTCAAACTGTGTACTATTACGCAGTTTAATAATTTAAAATAATATACATAATAAATTTAGTGGCATTTACATGCATATGGAGAGGTCCTGGAGTTTTGCAACTACAGAATGAGTGTTTATTAACGTCGCATTATGAAGCTGATTGATTGAATATTAACGTCACTCTGTTCAGCTACTCGAGGGCTTTTGGCGACGGACCACGTAATTTTGAACCATGGTCAAGTGACGTGGACGACACCTGAGCTGGCACCCCCCTCTCCTAACTACCACACCACAACAACGGGAGGACGTTTCAGCTCTCGACAGATTTAACGTGCATCGCTGCCCCACACGGTGGGTCTTTGGTGGTACCGATCCGATACCTATACCACTCGGCTACCGCGGCCACCGCATTATGAAGCAACACGAGATTTATTCGTGACAGATCTCGTAATTTCGAACCTTAATCAAGTGATGAGCACAACTTTTCCATCCCGCCAACGGGAGGCCTTTGAATCTCGACAGATTTAACGTACATTAGTCCCTCTACACCCGGTGTGGGCATTGCATCGATCGCGATCGACCGGTGGACCACCGAGACATTTTGAGGTGACCGCCTGAAGATTTTAACAGTTAGTAATTATAAATAGAAATATTCAAGATTGGTTGAAGTATGCAGACTTTATAAGTGTTCTACTGACTAAAACACAATGAAAACTAACTTTATATAAAAAATATTTAGATAAAAACTAAGATAAACTTTATATAAAAATGTCTTTTTTCTATGTATTTTAAATTGTTTGAGAGTAAATGCATCACATTTGATACTATTATTATTGTAGCTACTATTATTATGTTTGTATTTTGCGTTTTGCTTTAAACGCATTTTTTAAACTGCTAGTTTTTTTTTTATTTTAGTTCTGTAAGTACATATTCCGCGTATTTATTACTAATTTGTAATAAATATTTTAGACCTTTTCCTATACCTTACCTACCACCAAAGACCCGCCGTGTAGGGCAGCGATGCACGTTAAATCTGTCGAGAGCTGAAACGTCCTCCCGTTGGTGTGGTGTGGTAGTTAGGAGAGGGGGTGCCAGCTCAGGTGTCGTTCACATCACTTGACCATGGCTCAAAATTACGTGGTCCGTCGCCAAAACCCCTCGTGTAGCTGAACAGTGCGACGTTAATATTCAATCAATCAATCAACCTATATCTCACCATACCTACGACACTGGGCATTGGCGCACACAAGAATTTTTCAAGGTAGGGGGTGTGGTCGAGGGTCGAAAATCTACCATTCTGGTGTCATACCACAATACGCAGCGAAACATATTTCTTTTAATTTTGTAGATTGTCGAGAACAAAAAAACAGTAAAAAATAAATTACTAAATAAATACTGTAAGCAATAAATAATAAAAAAAATATTAATAGCAATTACTTAATTAAGTTTAACGTACAGTATACATGGAATTAAAATCAATCGGTAAAAAATTCAAGGGCTGTGTAGGACAGTCCGTACCAGTCCCCCCCTTGTGTACGCCACTGACATTTGGTGGACCGCAACAGATTGAAAAAATTAGAAGTAGACAGAGCCCTGGAAAAGTCTGCCCACCCCTGCTCTGTCTTCAGGAGCACTAGGGCTCGAACTCTTCCCACGCTGGTTCAGAGTTCGCGACCATAACTACTAGACTACCGTGGCCATCAGCAACTGCAGAATAGCGAAATATTTGCAAGCAATATAACTACAAAATTAGTAATCAAAGATTAGTTAAAATGAAGAGTCTATCACTTACACACAGTAAAAGCTTTATTATTACATAATAATTTGTTAATTTCAAACTATAAACAATGAGTTCAGTATTCAGTTGATTTCAAAATTTAAAACAACCATGAAAACCATTACAGTAACTCTTATATACTTCAGTAATTTATAATTGTTTTTCAGGCAGTAGTATAGTATAATAATATACATCTCATAATAAGAAATAACTCCACCACATTGAACACAGTTAAAATCTTTTCTCTAAGATATGGAGGCAGGGTTTGAAAACTCAATTCATCACAGAAGTGTGAGCCTGTGAGTATCATGAGCCTAGTTGATTGATTGAGTATTAACTTTGCACTGTTCAGCTACACGAGGGCTTTTGGCGACGTAATTTTGAACCATGATCAAGTGACGTGGGCGACACCTGAGCTGGCACCCCCTCTTCTAACTACCACACCACCCCCCGGGGGGCGTTTCAGCTCTCGACAGATTTAACGTGCATTGCTGCCCTACACGGCGGGTCTTTAGTGGTACTGGGCTCGAACTCGTGACAAGGCAAGCCACGATCTGATACCTATACCACTCGGCTACCGCGGCCACATTGATTGAGCCTGGACAAAGTGGTAAAAAGAGTCTGGGTATGGCAATATGAAATCCTCTTATTTCTGAACACCAAAGAGATATCTCATGACTTTGTTACAAAAATAAAATGTGAGAATGAATTGAAAGGGATACTGCATGTAATGGGGATTGTATGCGCATGAAAGGTGGGAACAAGCAAAATCACATTGAAAGTAATACTAAGTCCATTTACAAGACAAGCAAGTGAAAGTATTTTTTGTCATTTCGCTTTATTAGGAAAACTAAAGTGTCTGAAAGTGTTTCTAATAAGATTACAGGTCATTTGCAAAATTTGGAAGACAAGATCACACAGGAAGATTACAGGGATTAAAAAAAAATTGAGTCTAAATTAAATTTGCTTTTTAATCCCAATACTACTGATAATGACACTGCTGCTTGAACTTATAAACTTGCAATCAGATCACTGAGTGAAGGAAATGTTTAATGATAAGACGTTGATTTTTATGAGATTCTTTGCTGAAAAATTTCCACATATGAAATTTTGCACGAATAAAATGTTCTCTATATTTCGGTTCACATATATTGGGCAGCAGCCGGCTGGGTGACGTGGCTGGTTTGTCGGTGGTCTTCTGCACCCAAGGTTGCGGATTTGACTCCGGCCCATATCGGTGGATTTTCATGAGGCAGAAAATCGACAGCGGCCATGTTGTATGATTATATGGCATGCAAAAAAGATCCGAGTGTCTATTTGGATTGGGTACTCTCGGCAAAATTAAATCCTAGTACAGGTTTGCATCGTCAGAGCTCAGGTGCCTCCCTCTAAGGAGGGAACTTGGTGTCAAAGTTACCTGCCTATATGGTGCCGCACTAAAAAGAGACATCAGCTTCCGGGGAATATAAGAGGTATGCAATGGTAAAACACCAATCCACAGTCCATTAGAAATAAAAAAAAAATATTGGTCAGTGTAGGAGTGGAAAGGTCCATTAACACCTGCTAAAGGGGATGGGTAGTTCCCCTCCCCCTTGGAATGTGGAATGTGAAGTTTCACCATTCGGTCTTTGGGTACGACGGAGTGAAGTCATGTCCGAGTGTTGCTAACTGTATAATAACTGTTTTCTTTAAATGTTTTTTTTTAATAAACCTTAATATTTAAAATTTAGACGCCATGTTCTTAATTTGTTTCCGTGCCCATTGATTCGAATCAAACTTTAGTGGCGCAGCCGATAGTGATCAAGCCTTAGTGGCAAACCCCACAGGAAGACCGTTAGAGCCAGAAATTTCGAGTTTTCTGGATTCCCGCGTGGAAATGAATCAGGTAAGAGTTTTTGCTTGCAACTCCCTGTAATGTAAGACGAGAGAAATTTATAAAATTATACTGTGTTTAATATCCATTTATTAAGAGAGAATTTTGATTTTATTTTTGTATACGTCAGTGTACGTTTTTTTTTTTGCTCTGCATATCCATGCAGTTGTAACTTGTTGAACGCCAGTTCAATTTTGAATTATTATATACATCAGTATATATTTTATTATTCTTGTTCCATATCAATGGAAAGTAAGTTTTAGAACAGATGTTCTAAAAATTAAGAAGCTTCAAAATCATTAATTCTCTCAGTATATTATTTTATTGCATATCCATGCAGTTATAAAATTTTGAACGCCAGTTCAAATTTCAGTTATTATATATCAGTATGTTATTTTATTGCATATCCATGCAGTTATAAAATTTTGAACGCCAGTTCAAATTTCAGTTATTATATATCAGTATATTTTTTTATTATTTCTTGTTCCATATCAATGGAAAGTAAGTTTTAGAACATCAGTTCTATAAATTAAGGAAAGCTTCAAAATCATTAATTCTCTCAGTATATTTTATTGCATATCCATGCAGTTATGAAATTTTGAACGCCAGTTCAAATTAAAATTATTATACATCAGTGTATAATTTATTATTTTTGCTAGTAAGGGTTAGTACATCAGTTCTAAATTCAGTTATTCCTGCATTCAGAATATTTATGTTACACTCGGACAGATATAGTTCGAACATCAGTTCGCGATTTATATGTGTATTTAACATTTTTTAATACATTTTATATAAGATTGTTGCTGATAAGTAACTACCCGAATTACTTATTGTATTTTATGAGAGTTTTGGAAAACTCATTAAGCTGTATATTCCAAGTTGTTTAATACGTATAATTGGTTAATTGTATTCGTATTTTGATGCATTAAGCAATGTAAATCGGTAAAATATACGAGTTATTTGAAACAGTTTGTGTAATCGAAAATTAATATAGAAAGAGAGATTGTATGTTTTTTTCATGATATTGTATTTATTTATTTTTGTAATGCACAATAATAAGTTCACGTCAGTGAATAGCAATTGAGTTTATTGAAAAATTAATGCTAAAGAATAATACTTATTTCATGTCAATGAAATTATTTTGTGCTTATGTACGCATAGTATTTTTCGATTAATGTAAAAAAAAAATATCAGTTTAAATTGGAGATAAAACTACCGAAATATTTTGTAGGGTTCCATTATTCCAGCCAGGAATAGATTAAGTTGTGCTTATCGGTAATATTTTAAGTGATTATTGTGTATCAGTAATATTTTAAGTGATTATTGTGTATCAGTAATATATTAAGTAATTATTTTATTAGTTATTTAAGTACACTTGGTATATTGCAAAATATATAATAGATTATTCTAGAATTCCTCCTAATTCATTGAGCGTTGTGTTAGTGTAGCGGATGCTTATTGTAAACAACGATATACTTGCGGTGTTTAATTTTTGGCAATTCCTTTTGGGTGTTATTTTCATTTGATTATTTGTTTAGTTGCGGTATATTGGAAAAAGAAAATTTTCAAATGGCATTTTTGGAGAAAGCTAAAAAGCAGGATTTAGTTTTGTTGGCTGAGGAGTTAGGTCAGAAGGTATCAGATAAAATGACGATTATAGATTTAAAGAATATCATAATTGGTAGCAAAGATTACGAAGAGGAGTTCGTTAGAGCTCAGTTATCCGTTATTTCAGAGGAACGCGTTGAAAGGGAAACAGAGGAAAAAATCGCCAGGCAGCTGCGCTGGGAATCAGAATTGAATGAACTGCGGTTACAGATCGAAAGTATTCGGTCAAATGTTAAGCGGACGAGTTGTGCAGAAGATCGTAAGAAGAGACATCTTCAAATTACCGAATTAGTATCGGGACGGCCGGGGAACATATGAGGGAAACATCTCCTGCTGTGTTGATGGCTGCAGCTACGATACCAGTAACTACTCCTATCAAGGAAGAAAATGGAATGGACGATTTAAGGGTTGTTTACGTCAAGGTCAAGGGTGAGCAAGAAATGGTGAATGCTGTCATGGACACAGGTGCCCAGATGCCCGTGGTAAGACCAGATGTTGTCGAAGGACAAAGCATTGATAATAGAGGGTCAATTCACATAACGTCTGCATTTGGGGAGCATGAAATGGGTGAAGTAAAAGATTCCAACATGGAATTGAATGACCTTAGGCACGGTGTTGTGCCTGTCTCTAAAAATTTGGTTAACATGTCAATCTTTTCCTCTGATTATGAAGTATTAATAGAAAACTCGCGCAAATATGATTCGCAATCCTGCGAAACTTCGAGAACCTTCAAAGGAAGAAGGAATTATTAGTTCAACAGATTCAAAATCAGTTTGCAGCCAAGAAGTGATCATCAATCTACGTCCTGAGACTTACACACAGTCTTTATTGAATGTTCCAAACGGAGATTTGGTTGCAGTAAAAATTAATGCATCGAATGTCCAAACAAATGGACAAGGTATAAAAGAAAGCAAGAGAGAGGTTGCCTTTACTTGTGTATTTAAAAATAGAATCTTGTATAGTAATAGGCGGGGTCAGCCCCGTAAGGAATGTATTTCCGAATTTATTGGCTCAATCCTGATGCAATGTTGTCGTGATCTCATAACAGGTATTGTTAAATTGGAGTTGAAAGCAGGATTGGAAGTAATTAAGGTTCGCGTGGATATTCTATGGACAATAACATGCATTGGTTGCTTTTTGTCGCTTTTGGGATTGAAAAGAATTTTGCTTGCTTTCATTCTACTTAGAAATTGGAAGAAAAAGAAAAAGAGAATTTTTTTAAATGGTTAAACCTAGTACAATATAGAAATTAACGTTTGGCTGGAGGTTTAAGCATGTAAAAGTAATGAATTATCCAGGTTGCCTGCTCCTGTTAAATAGATAAGATTTATGCCGATGATTATATATATATACTTCACGTTTTTCAGTACCATAATTTCTGAAAACTGCTAAAGATTAAAACTTTGGCTTCTATACATGCTTTGCTAATACATGTTGTATAACTATTTTAGAGTTTGTGCAATATTTTTAGTAACTTGTCTTTTATATTGTAATATTTTTGAGTATTATTTGTGGTTGTATCTTGTATGGATATTAATTTTCTAGCATATTAATGATTTGTAAATCTATTTTTTGGGAGTTGTATTAGCAAAAGCTCTTTTTACGTGATACCTGGAACAAAAAATTTCTCTCGTTATCTCGTTTCTTGCCATGTATGTATGCATGTGTTTTTTGTTTTTTATAGTTTCTTTTCAGCTGCATCGTCCTGGAATGACGGATGAGCTTTTTAAGGGGGGAGGTGTAGGAGTGGAAAGGTCCATTAACACCTGCTAAAGGGGACGGGTAGTTCCCCTCCCCCTTGGAATGTGGAATGTGAAGTTTCACCATTCGGTCTTTGGGTACGACGGAGTGAAGTCATGTCCGAGTGTTGCTAACTGTATAATAACTGTTTTCTTTAAATGTTTTTTTTAATAAACCTTAATATTTAAAATTTAGACGCCATGTTCTTAATTTGTTTCCGTGCCCATTGATTCGATTCAAACTTTAGTGTCAGCAAAGTTTTTCTTGCATTAAGATCAACAAGAGTAAATGTGGATGCTCTTTGCCAAAGATGCAGTTGCAGACTTTAGTGAGAATCTCAAAACAAGCTATCTCACTTCCGATTTCAAAAAGATTATAAGACATATATTAATAGGATACACATAATAATAAAACACAAGCGTAACTGTATATTTTGTTTCATTAAAAATGCCTTGAATACTGTCGCCGAAAATTATGTAATTTAATAGTTAATTTTCTATGGAAAGTATAGCTAGATTTCCCAAATAACTCACTGTGGAACGAAGATAATTTTTTTATTAATTTTAATTTAGGAAAGCTGCGTTTGCAGCAGTGCAGCCTTAAACTCATTTTGGGCCTTGGGCGGAGAAGATCGACGGCCCCCTTGGCACTGGAGGATTCAATGAGGAACTCTTGGTTTTGGATGAGTGAGTGAATATTAACGTCACACTGTTCAGCTATACAAGAGCTTTTTGGCGACGGATCTCGTAATTTTGAACCCTGGTCAAGTGACGAGGACGACACCTGAGCTGGCATCCCCTTCTTTCCTAACTACCACACCACACCAACGGGATGACGTTTGAGTTCTCGATAGATTTAACGTGCATCGCTCCCCTACGCGGCGGGTCTTTAGTGGTACTGGGCTCTAACTCATGACATGCCTACCATGATCCGATACCTTGACCACTGGGCTACCGCAGCCCTGGATCTGGATGAATCCACACTGTCTGGTCCCCTAGGCTCCAGCCCCAATTGATAAACCTGCACTGGTTTGCAGCTAGCAACACAGTGACTGTATAGTTGAAATTTTTTTTAACAGTAGTACGAAGGGACAGAGTTTTGAAACCAACATTTTTGACTAAACATTTAAGAGGAGGCCCTTGCCCCTTTTTGTTTGTGGTACAGGTATAAAATCCTTTTCCTTTCAATATGGAATTGTTCTTCATCAATAATTTTCGTTTAAAAGGTTACAGCATTAGGTTGAAATACTTCTAAAATAAGGGAGTGGAATTTTTCTAAAACAAGTGTTTGATAATTCCCAAAACTGTTACTGAATTTACAGCAGCAGAAACAGCATGTGACATTTAACTCATTCACTGGCAACTACAATGAGATATCTCATAGTTTGGGCTGAAAAAAAATTTGGATTGATACATATCTCCATTTGAGTTAGGAATTATTAAGCATGATGAATGAAAAATTTATGCAGTGCAAAAAACATAATTTTAATAATAAAAATTGATAGTTAATAACTCGGATCAGTAGCGCACACAGGAATTTTTCAAGGGGGGTCCGCGGTCGAAAGTTTAACATTCTTGTATCATGCTCCTTTTAATTTCATCGATTTTCGGGAACACAGTAAAAAACTAATTATTGAATAAATAATTAGCATTAATTAATAAAATTAACTATTAATTAATTATTAATAAATAAGTATTAATAAACTATTAATAAATAATTAGCATTAATTAATAAATAACAACTATTTAATTAAATTTTTCGTACTATATACTTAGAATTCTAAACAATCGGAGAAAAAAATAGAGGGCTTTGGAGGGGGGTCCGAACCCTCCCCTTGTGTGTGCCACTGACTGCATTATTACATAATAATTATATATGTGAATATTTCAAAAATTAAAAAATACATGTTTTTATTGTTGCTGTGTATGATGAGCTTTCAAGCAAGAATCAATGCAAAATGCTGGGTTGTTAGGACACATTGAGCAAAAAAAATACCTAGTCTCCTTGAATTTTTTTGCTTTGCACACATTTTACATGACTTTGCAAGTATCTTTTTATTCTATGTGTTGCTGCTTTCTACTTCATTGCCCTCAAATAAATGCATACACACTTTATTCCCGAAATTGACGCATCCTCATCTTTTTATTTCCTCGATTTCTTTGGTTGTAGAACATGCATACTCTGCAGGAAAGATTCCAAAATAGGGTAGAGCGATTTTCTTGTGGTCTGATAATTATTACTTATCAGTTCCTTTTTATTATTTTACAACTCTTTGAAACTACCATCGTCTTGTAGGTTTTTCCCAGTGAGGATCATTACATGTTTGACATAACATTACTCATCGGACTGTCACGAGATGAAATTAGGCGATGAGCTCGTAAAGTCAAGCAAAATGAAAAAAAGAGAATCTTTGTATATGAAGATTTTTATTGATAAAAAAGCCACTACCACACAGATAACTCTTAAGTGGCACTCAGCACAGGAATACAAGTTATCTCATAGTGTTTTTTTAAAATAAAAATTACTGTAAAAATGCTATAATATTATATAAATAACTTAATATATTTTGTAAAATTGAATTACAAAAGCAATTAAGGATTTTTCTATGACTCTACAATGACAATTTCCATAGTAGTAACTTTTCCCTAAATTTGTTCATGTACTGCACCATTTAAAAGGGGGAAAAAAATCCATTTTTTTCCTTTAAATTTTATTACAAATAAGACATGTTCCGATTGCCCTCATTACATTTTTAGGAGAAAAGCTTTTTTTAACACTGAAATTATTTTATAGAATATAAAATTATGTGTATAAATATATTTACTACAGAAAAACAGCTTTATTCTTTTTATTAAGATTGAAGCCCTTGTTAAAAGATCAGTATTATAGATCTCTACATTTCAGGTTAAATGATTTAAAATATGCTGCCAGTACAAGGATTTATTTGTACAAGAATTTTTTCCCCAGAATTTCAAATTTATTAAAAATTTTACTTGGAATTTATAAACTTTATTTTGTGGATTGATATCAGACAATGCATGATTTATTGCTTTTCATACTCATTAAAAATTATGAAACTTTGTTTCAATATGATGGGATATATATATATATATATTATAATTGGATAAATTTAAAGTAAAATAAATTGAGACAATGGATTGTGTAAATACAATTTCATAACAATTTTATTATAATACTGAATTAATAATACATCATTTATAAGAAACATTAAAAAGCCCATTATAAATTAAAACAGTTGCATGTTAAAAGATGTCAATGTAATGAAATTAAATACATCTAACATAAAGGAAAATTTGGTGACTTCTTAAAAATATTACAAACTCAAATGATAGTATTCAATAACATCAGAAATGTGCAAAAAGAACATAACAGCCTTAACTTTTGTGAGAAATTACAAAAAATATCTAATTCACATACAAAAATATATGCAAATTAAATACAAAATAGCATACATTTAAATTAATTTATATTTACAAATAAGATTAGAACTTTCAAAGAAATTATCAGTTAAAATGGTTTGAAAAGCAGAAATTAACATCCAACAAAAAATAAAAGCATTCAATAAAATGTAACATTAATATAAAACAGTGCATTTTAATATCAATATATAACTACAATTTTTTTAATTACTAATTTTGATGAATTATTTTTTACAACAATTGTTTTAAAAACTCAAGAAATTGACTCTTAGTTAAAAAATCTCCTTGTAGGCAATACATGAGACTAATTATATCCCTTCGAAGAAATTAACAAACATGTAAATATCATCATGAGTTCATTCAAGAGTACAGATAATCCTAGATCACTGCATAGAAGTTTTAATGATTTGAAAAACCTGTAATTAAATTTACAGTAAAAAGAGTGTTTAATTTTGCACCAATTTCAACAAACGCTAATTTGGATTATTCCTCCTTTAGAATTAAACTTTTTTTATTATTGTGTTCATTAATATTGTACAAAAACTATACAGGAAGTATCGATGCTGGACCTCACAATTTCGAGAAAGAGAGAGAGCCACAGCTCAGATAACTTTAAATATATTTGAGTAAGTCTCATTTTTTACACTTGAACATTATACTAACAAAATTACTTATTCTTTACAAATTGCACAGTGGAATTCAATAGCAATTTAAACTCTGGAGAAAAACAATAGAAATAGCATAAGCAGAAAACTTTATCAAAAGGAATATAATTTCAAGAATGCAAGTGATACACTTCATTTATGTTTGTGATAGTAAAGAAAATAGCTCAGAAAGATATAAGTGAATCTTAAATAAATGCATGCAAGACATTAAGAAAATTAAAAGAGATTAAAATGATAAAAAAGTTCCAATGATCCCCAAAACTATCATATATGGAACACCAAAACTAATTTATTTGGAATCTTATAAATTACTAAATCTGAAACTATACTATATTTTGAACAGATAAACATCACATAGAAAATAGCCGCAATGGATCTTGCAATTTTGAATCATGAGTAGATATGGGTTATCACTATCCTAAAAATTCCATACTTTTTACTTTAAGGTTGTGGTTGAACTTCACTCACAGTAGCTTTCCTCCTTTTACACATAATCCTAGATTGGTTAAAAACCAGGATCTTGAATGTATGTTTCTCAGACTAAAAAGCTTGTGATTCTGCCACCAGACTATAAGGTCCTCAATAATATATTCTAAAAAATGATTCCTTACCATGGAAAATTATAATTAAATTTTGATTAAACAAAGGTGTAAAATAAAAATACCAAGTAATTTCACACATACTCATTTATAAAAAAATTATAAGGCCTAAAATTGAAGATGTATATTGCTCAAGTTTTAAAAAATTTATCTTGGATAATTCTAGTAAGAAAAATACACGTATTTTTAGTTTCACATAAAAGATAACTTTACTTAAGGCAAAATTACAATTTAAATGCCATGATTCTTTTCATATACATTTTATTCAAACCATGTAAAGGAATCTTCAACGTTGATTAAAATCCTGTCCTTCAGTTAGAAACCAGCCTATACAAGCACTCTATATTAATCTGTACTTATAAAAGGATTATGCATGCACCACTCTTATAAAATTATTATTGCTTACAAAACTACTATGAGCATCAGGAAGTTATAAAATATATAAACGAGTCCATAAGAAAAAAAATTGCACAATTTTTGTATGGACAAAACAAGATATTTATAAATTACAGCCATTCTTAAATTATATAAGCACATAGAAGCATTTTCAACCTACGCAACTTTACTCCCTAAGTTTTACTAACAGCTAAATGCTGCAAAAGTGGACGGATCAAGATTTATATACACATTAACTTCTAGACTAACTTCTTCATTTTAACAGCTAGACTGACAAATACTAACACTAAACTGGAAAATTATTCCTTTAAACAAAGCTCTGATATAATATATAATTACATACAAACAGGCAGTTACTAGTTCTATTCATCCAAGACTATGTTCCCAAAATGTTAGAAAATATAAAATAAATTCAAGACTCTTTCAATTGGAAAAAAAAATGTTTCATCAATAATATATATATTTTGACCTCTTACACACATAAAAAATAGCACACTTTAATAGGGAATTCACTTTTAAGTGATTAATTGTAAAATTAAACTGATTTTTTACTATATGTAAAAAGGGGGAAAATGTATATTAACAGTTTCTAAATTTTAAAAGGACATTCTATAAAATAAATATACACATAACTATACAAACATATTTTAATAACAATACCTTTATCTCAAAATGTGCATGTTCCAAGTTTGAACCCTGCCTTTTTAATATTCAATAAAAATAACCCGATATCAAGCACAAATTAGTTAAGACAAAAATACAAAAGTAGTTACAAAACAAAGATTTCCTATATTTTTGGAATTGGTTCTTTGAAATCAAAATAAACAAGCAAAAATTATCATTTTGACACTTTGATTTCAAGAAAAAAAACTTTTTAGAATTACTTGAATATTTTTTTTAGTTAGCAATGCAGTATGGTTTTAAAAACAATAACTAAGTCTTGGTGTTTTCAATTACACTAATTTTTCTGCATGGTTATGTAATATTTTTGGTTCTGGCTCAATTATTTCCAATACTGTCACTAAAAAGAATGTTAAATATACATTAAAAAATGAAAAAAATATAACATAAAAAAATCACTGTTTTACAACTATAATAAAAGAATGTGCAATAAACGTACACACATACTTTTAACACAAATGAAAAGACATTCAATACACAAGGTTCCAACAATTAACAACAGTTATGATTAAAAAACAAAACCCAAAATAATCCCTACAAAAAAAGTGCAGCTAAAATACAAAAAATTATGAAACTCTGCAATTTGATTACATTTGGACTATGATTTGAACAATTATCTACAGGAATATATTCTGTTTTAGAAAGCAGCCAACGCAAACCCCTTTCTCTCCCCTGTTTCTGTAATTCAATGCCAACAGTATTCCTTGTTTTCATGTTGAACCAATTCAACCACTCTTTCTAAAAAGATATAAAACAAATTAGTTGTAATAAATGAGGAAAATAAAAGTTTTAAAGGTGGAAAAACGTGCTTGTTTGGTATGCCTATTCTGTAATGAAAAAATTATAATTCATAAGGATTTAGATAATTTATTTTGGTAACAGTTCAGTTATTATTCCTACTAATAATAATTACAGTTCGATTTATTGATTATATAAATTATTTGTCATTTTTATTATGTTTCATCAATCATATATACTATACTGTTTGAATTAATTGGGAGAAACATGTTTTTCTTGTTTGAGTTGATATGTGATTACAATTGATATCCTGAACCACCTCAAACCGTTATATTTGCCATTAGATAGTGTGACAGATCAACTTTGACCTAATTCATTCATTTTAATGTATCAGGAGTTCAATTGTGAGCCTTTCAGTGATGAAAGCAAATAATTTCAATTTTGCATTCTGTATAAGACGTGTTACTTTTACTTGTTCAAAGATGCATATTACTGAAGGAACTGTTTTAAAATAAATCCCTCTCAATGATCACACTTCTATGACTGTGAGAGATATAACTATGGCAGTTGGTGTGATCGAATTAAGTGCCTGGATCATCCTTTACAAAATAAAATAAAAATGTGGGCGCAAGTGGAAAACTACTCCAAGAATCAATAAAATTTTAATAAGTAGAAGCAAAATAGATCTAAATCAAGCATAGACCTTTCAAGGGATTTATTGGATAATGGTATTGAAGTGAGTACCTCAACTGCACGGAAAAGGTTTCTGGAAGGTGGCCTTAAGGCATCAAGAATGAGGAAAAAACTATTCCTAACTCAGAAAATGATGAAAAAATGTTTAGGAAGGGCCATAAAATATCAGTCATGGACTGTTAACAACTGGAAGAAGTTGATTTTGAGTGATGAAAGATTTATTTGTGCAGGGATACAAATCAAGTGTAGTTAGATGAAGTGAAGTTGAAACTTTGTTACCAGATCATATCCAGATTATAAAACACCCTTCTAAGCAGATTTTTGGGTATTTTTCATATATGGCCCTGGAAGCTTAATTCCTCTTAAATACATGATGAATTATGTTAAATATATAGAAATATTATGTAGTAGGATTGTTCAATTCATGGAAAAATTTGATGGAACATTTCAACATGACTTGCCCCTTGTCACAATTTGAAATTGGTTCATACTTTTATGCGGAAAATAAAATAAAAGTGCTCGATTGGCTTGAAATTACCTCACATTTAAATCCTATTTAAAACTGATGACATATTCTCAAGAATCGTTTTGCTAAGATGAATCACATGACTACAGAGCAAACAATAAAAAGGTCTACACTATTGTGTTACCAAGATGATGAAATCAAGAAAATGTGTGCCACTCTAGTAGAGTCAATTCCAAGACAAGTTGAAAAGATCATTTCTGCTAAAGGAAGACATACTTTGTACTAATATACAAATTTTTTCAATCTATTTAAGATAAGTAAAAATAAAAAGTTAAGGTTTTAGAAAAAAGCACTTTTTCTCCCATTTGTCCAATTAATTTGAACAGTACAGTATTTACTTTTGAAAATGATTGCTTATTTCTATTGAGAAATAACTATAAGTAATAATGATATGCATAATTAAAATGAAAATATAAGCAAGTTTTAAGCAAAATATCTAAAATAAATAATTCAGTCTATGTATAAAACAAAAAGTCATTAATCGCATTACATTTTTTTTCTTAATTTCACATAGTTTGCAACAAATAAGAATAGATTGTTTTAGTAATGGTATATACAAAATAAGTTGGGATAAAAGTTTTTAAACACAGGCCGTTTTTCAAAAAAATCTAAAAGTTTGGAAATTGTTTCTGGGAAGTATATTTAAAGAATTAAGTTAGATATTTCAATACAAAAATACATGTATCAAGATATATACATTTAGGGTAATTCATTTTCATTGCTGTCAAAAGTTAATTGTCGAAGTTAAAACAAAAATTATATTGATATATTATTCAATTTTTTAATGAAAATTTGAAGATAATTTAAATATGATTACAATTTGAAATAAGTTATTTAAATAAAAAAATTTGTTATTGAATCTTTTTACGCAGTAACTTTCAGGGATTTATCATTTATTCTAAGGAATAAATAATGATTTATCCTTTAGAATAAGTGATGCAAGAAAGGATAATCATCAAAACTGAGAAATATATATAATTAATGTAAAACAATGCAATTTAAGCCTGAAAAATTTAAATGCTTAAATAAAACTGGTTACAATTTAATATTCAAATATGCAAAATAAATTAAAATTTCCAGAGAAAAAAAACCCCTTCATACCTGCTTTTTATTCAAAAGGCTAAAATCTATTAGCTTAGGTTCAAAAGGGACAAATGACACAGGTTCAAAAGTATGAAACTTCATATCATTGAAATTATGCTGAAAATAAAATTCAAAATCAATAAAAGTACAAATGTGTAATAAACACAAAAAGAATTTTTTTAAATAATAAACAAGCGGATGAATTCAATTTAAGTCATTATAATTAAAATAATTTAATTTGGGTTAATGCTAACTTAACAAAAAGAAATTAACAAATAATGCAATTAATTTTTTATACTGTTCATAACTATATTGAATACATTTCATTAAAATTTAGAGGGAATAAGAAACCATTTTCATAAACTGATTAAATCTCAAATGAACATAACTTCAAAAACTTAATTTCATTTTGTTAATGGACTTTGATAAATTATATTAATCATTTGGTATTCTCCATAGTACAATTAATCTCACAAGGAGAGGGCACGACTAAGGAAATTCATTTGGGGTCGAGACTTGGTATAATAGTAGTACTCCTTTAGGGTGTTCAACCCTCAATGTAATTCCGCCGAATGGCCAGTCAATTCAGAGAAAAAAAGCCTTTGGAATTCATGCTTAGCTTTTATACAGTTAAAGCTCAATTTTCTCCAACAATTTCGTAGCTTGGTTGATATATCCTCTGCATATGATGCACGAGGTCTGGGTTCGATTCATCGGTCAATTTTTTTTCATTTCATTTAATTATTTTTAAAATTAAATAAACTTATTTATGAAAGGTTTATTAAATATTAAATGATATTTTATGTAATTATTTTGTATTTTATAAAATAAAAAAATACTGCAACTATATAAATATTTATATTAAATTTTATAAATATATTTTTATATTAATAAATAATATTTATAATGTGAAATAAAATATAATATAAATAAATTGCATATAATATAATAAAAAATATGTCTTTTTTTATACATTATTAATTTAATGATTTTATAATTTTATAAAACATTTAATAAGTCCTTTTTAAATAAATTTAAATAATTTTAAAAAGTTTATTTAAAATTTTTTTTAAAAAATTAATTATTTCAATAATAAAAAAAATAATTTTAATAGATTAATAATTTTTATAAAAATTCTTATTAATAATAATGCTTATTAATTAATTTAATTAAAATTATTTTAAATATCTACAAAATCATTGGAGAAAACTGAAATTTAATTGAATTTAATCGTGAATTTCGAAGGCTTTTTTCTCCGAATTGACTGGCCATTCGGCGGAATTACGTTGAGGGTTGAACACCCTAAAGGAGTACTACTAATACACCAAGCCTCGACCCCGAATGAATTTCCTTAGTCGTGCCCTCTCCTTGTCAGTAAAATTTTTTGATTGAAAAATAATTAAATTTAACCTTGCCTATTTCCAATTCTAAATAAGAAAAGTGATTATATAAAACAAAATAAAATTTGAATACTTATACTTACAGGTGGGTGAGCCTTCATTACCATCATCATAGTTTCTAATCGTATTCCAAATTTATCTTTTTCATAATAGCCAGGCTCTGAAACAAAGATTTCTTAAATTAAAAATAATGAATACATGATTACATTATAAATCCTTTTGAATGGACTGAGTAAATTAAACAAATGCAATTTTTAGCAAAATACTTGTATTTAAAGAAATAATCCAATTTCAACTATGAATAAAAAAAAGCTAGTGCATTGCGATTTAAGTTAATCATGATAAATTTATTATTTTAATCCTTGTTTTAGATAGTTTTTACATAATTTCTTTTCAAAATTCATTCTCAACACAAAAATTTCACTAAAAATATGTATAAAATTATTTCTAACTACTTAAATAGTAAATATTTCTAAAAGAAAAACATTTTCAAAACTAAAATAAATAAATAAAAATAAAATTAACATGATATACATCACCACAATGTTAAGAAAATATGAGCATAGTTATTGAAAAATGGCCATACTTTAAAAAAATAATTAAGTTATACATGCATTAGCTCAGATGTTAAAAAAAAATTATATTGGTTTACTTTATTTAACAGTATAAAATAGTTTCACTGCCAATTTATTAAATGCAATCAATTCCCAAGGAACTGCAGTTACATTTCCTGTTTAGATAACTATGTAATCCCCAGGCTGTTTTATTCACTCTAAACACTTTTAAAATTCCAGAAAATTGGTGATTTATTAGTTTTATGTCCAATAGTTGGTCCAAGTGTATATATATTAAACACTAATTAATTTATGGAGTGAGTAAATATTAACATTCCACTGTTCAAGCTATTTGATTGTTTCTGGCGACAGACTTTGCAATTTTGAACTATGTTTAATTGAAGAGGATGACACCTGTGCTGCCATTTTTCCTCTCCTAACTTCTTAACTCTTCCATACCTCTCACCAACGGAAAAATTATCAAGCCTTGACATATTTAGCGTGCACTGGTCCCCTCTGCACAGTGGTACTTTAGAGATACTAGGCTCAAACTCATGACCCACTGGCCACAAGTCTGTTACTTTGGCCATAATTAAATTTGGAGGGTAGGAGGAATCATAAATATATGGTATCAACAAAATTTTGTAAATCTAGTGGATTGTAATAACTGAGAGAATTCAGATTTCAGACATTCAATAAGTAAAGGGTGTTTTTTTAGAGGTATAGAACTTTAAATTGCAATAAAACAATGATGTATTATTCGATTGACATGAATTTTTTTTATTCGAAAGATAATCTAATGGCATTACATTTTAAATATGATTTCTGGCATATGACTGCCACGGCTGGCTCGGATGTAGTCCAATCTGGACGTCCAATTTTCGATGACTTTTTCCAACATTTGTGGCCGTATATCGGCAATAACACGGCGAATGTTGTCTTCTCCAAATGGTCAAGTGTTTGTGGCTTATCCACATAGACGAATGACTTTACATAGCCCCACAGAAAATAGTCTAGCAGTGTTAAATCACAAGATCTTGGAGGCCAATTCACAGGTCCAAAACGTGAAATTAGGCGGTCACCAAACGTGTCTTTCAATAAATCGATTGTGGCACGAGCTGTGTGACATGTTGCGTCGTCTTGTTGGAACCACAGCTCCTGGACATTATGATTGTTCAATTCAGGAATGAAAAAGTTAGTAATCATGGCTTTATACCGATCACCATTGACTGTAACGTTGTGGCCTTCATCGTTTTTGAAGAATTCCACCAGCCCATAAAGCGCACCAAACAGTCAGTTTTTCTGGATGTAACGGTGTTTCGACATACACTTGTGGATTAGCTTCACTCCAAATGCGGCAGTTTTGTTTGTGTTGACGTAGCCATTCAACCAGAAGTGCACTTCATCGCTAAACAAAATTCGCTTATGAAAATCGGGAACAACGGCAATCTCGTTTTGGGCCCATTCGACGAATCTGCGCCTTGCTTGATGATCGTTTTGGTGAATTGCCAAACCAAACTGAGAATAAATCACTTGACAGCTGTTAAATCGGTCGCCATCTTGGAAAGTAATGCCAACTTAAACTTCTATACCTGGAAAAAAAACACTCTTTATAAATTAATCTAATACGTGTTGATAACAGTTATGAATTTCATTTTTATTTTATGAAATCGGTAAAATACATACAAATAACCCGAGGCCATTTGTTTTGGTTTTGCACTGATAAAAGCTATGATTTATACTTTAAAATTAGTTTTATCATGAAATTGAGACAGCTGTCAATAGCAAATGAATTTTGATGTTTGATTGCGGTCAAATGCTTAACACACATAAAACTATTACCTGGATCCCATGCAAAAGGAATATATAAATTATTCAATCCATGAATGCATATTGGTGCAGGATAAGGTTATTTTAACCAATGACTTTTACCTTACTATTTTCAATTGTTTTTATTTTAAACACACATAAAATATCTTAAGAGAAGATTTCAAATGGACTTTATGGATGGCCCTAATGAAACAGTTGTAGCAGTGTTATAATATGGTTTTTGAAATTGGCTGTAGTTGAGAGAAGCTTCACTGTATCTTCTAAGTCATCACATCAATTTATCATTGCATAAAAAAAGTGATTTAGCAAAGATACTGAAGTATTTTTTGTGACAACACAGGTTCAAGAAATTTTGTTTCTATTTTTATATGGAGTACTTGAATCAGTGACAATGTAACATAAAATATTTTCAAAGATGGAATATTATTTTCTTTAAGGTACAGTAAAAGCTTTTTTAAAGGTCTATACAGCAACAGAATTGTGCATTAAATATTGATCACTGACAAATTTTTTTAATGTAATTTCTTCTTACTGACAAAGTAAGGAAATTGGATAAATGGTAGCTTGATAATTGTTATCAAATGACTGGAATTCATCTTGAAGAACAGAACTGTAATTCTATGAAAAGTCACTTTTTTGATTTTTCAACTTTCTGTAAGCAATTCAAAATTGTACTGACCAGGCTGAAACATTAAAGCCCACTATTTTGGCAATATTACAATAGTGATGTGTACGAAGACTATCAAACTAGTATGCAGGCAAACAGAAGACTAAATCACAGTTTATCGCAATACTCAATGCAGCAAGCATGAGCATGTTTAAGCATGGCTTTCTTTGCAAGTACATGTTACTAGTTCATGCTAGTTTGAATAAATATAAGAAAGTCCTTCTATCTCTCAGAATGTTTTTTCAATAACTGTCACATATAATTAAAACTTCAGTTTAATATTTCATTTCTTTTTTCATCCTTTATATGAAAATATTTAATTAAAAAAAAAAGGAATTTTTAAGAAATAATTTTTTAATGCAATTAAAATTTTTAAAATTGATTTTGAGTTATGCATATACAAATATATGTTGAAGCCTTACTTCAGTAGTTAGAAATCTAACAATTTTTAAACAGTTTGATTTTGCATTATTACACAACCTTTTTCTTTTCTCTCTGAGAACAAAATGTATTTATATTATATACAGCAATCAGTGTAATTTTTTTTTTGAAAATTTTCATTAATACTGCTTTTTTTTTATTACAATTCAAATTCAAACTATTATTTTGAGGAGATCCTATATACAATTTTTTACAAAATGTTTTTATATTATATAAAGCAATCAGAGTGTAATTTTTTTTTTGAAAATTGTCATTAATAATGCTTTTTTATTACATTTCAAATTCTTAAAACTTAAGATTAAACCTTTTAAATCCCATGTCATGTTGAAGATAAGGATATTTTTATTTTTGATATAGTTTTATTGTGGATAACTCATGAACAGCCAAGTTGGACCAAAATTGCATTTTTTCTGCTAATTTAAACATGGAAAAAAATAGATAATTAACATTTTGGATTTTAACTTGCTTTTGGACATCAAACAAGAGTAATAAATTATAAAAAACTGAACAAGAGATGGGTAAAAAAATTTAAAAACGATTTATTTTTAAATGGAAATGATCCGATTTAAAAAAAAGAAATATTTACAATTTAGGAAAATTTAGTCTTTTCATATAACTACTTTGAACATGATTAAAAATTGAAACAGTAATTTTAGTTTAAAACACACACACATGGTCTCTTTAACACATAAAATTTATTGCAAACTAGATTAGTTGATCAGTTTCAAAATTTGATAAAATATGGCAGATCAAGAGTACAAGTAATTAAAGGGGAGGGAGGAAAAGAAACATATTTGAATCTTAGAAAAATATTTAAAAAAAAAATAAATAACTGAAGTTATACATTTTGTACTTGGGTAAAAAGTTATGTTTATTTTAGTTCTTTGAACATATATTATTTCGATTCCCACACATAAAGTTATCTGCTAACTTTATCAACAAAAATCTAACTAATTAAAATTGAAGAAAAGCCATGTTTTAAACCAAATTATTCACTTTTGAAAAAAGGAATTTTCTTGAAATCTCTTTTACAAGATCCTCATAAAATAAAGTCACCATAAATAATTCAGAGTTGGAACACAAATAATCTTACCATCGGATAAAAACATTCCAGGTTGAAGACGATAACCTTTACCATTGCCAGATTTTTCAGAAATAGAAATAGGACCTATATAAATAAAAGTTTTTTTTAAGTAATTGCTTTAAAATAAGCTAATTACAGCCCAAATTTCATATATATGTACTGAAAGCATTTTTTTTAAAGAAGAAAAACAATTCAACAAAACATTATGTACATTTGAAACAAAGTACTGAATGCAGTAACACTTTCAATAAAATAAAACACGATAAAACATTGTCAGACAAAGAAGAAAGCAATTTTCTATATGGAATTGCACACACAATATTTAAAAGGAGATTTTATCCATTAAATTTATAGAGAAATACATTTTGTAGGAGAAAATATTTTGTTACATTTTTTAAATGATAATATTGGCAATGATAACTACTGGTATTATAAAACAAAGTCACTGAAAATCACATGGCATTTTAAAATATTTTAGGTCATAAGAGAAGAAAAGTAATTTCCTATAATTTCTGATTAAAAGACAAAAATATTCTGCAAAAGTTTCACAAAAATAAATAACTGTTGCATAATTGTTACTTATGCCTGATTGAGGTTTTTACCATCTTTAAAACATAAAGTTTAAGATACAAACTGATAGTTAACAGGTATATTTAGCAATTATTTTCATCATAAAATAAATAATTTTTAATCATGTGTAGACTAAAATTAGCCATACAGTATAAATCTCACGGTTCTTTAAACATACAAATGCAAATATCAGTTGTAATTCATATCCCTACATAATCTTATTTTCTAAACATGTTTTAGTTATAATATAACACAAATAATAAGTGTTATACTTAAATATATGGAATTAATGAAACACCATACACAAACTAAAATAATTTTAGCATTATATATTAAGCACACACACACATAGAGATTAAAATACAATTTACCTTCATGGACACCCAAAAAATGTCCAATACCATGCCCAGTTCCATGTTGGTAGTTTAATCCCATTTTGAACAAAGGTAATCTGGCTAAGATATCTAAATCAATATCTATAAAAAATAAATGAGATTTTTTAAATTAGATTTAAATATTTATATTGGTACTGTGAATCAAAAACTTAGTTTTTAAATTCAATATATGAAACTTTTTTAACATTTGTTAATCATTTTATTTCACAATAACTGTGAATGAACTTTCAATTGCACATATGGAAAACTAGCTGCATGACCCAGCTGTGCACGGGCTTTCTCTTTCCCTCATGACGCCAGCAATTATGTGTGTGTGTTTGTACGCGCGCAATGTAAGTGATTTCTAAAATTATTTCATTAAATCCCTTTTTCAAAATTTGTTCCACATATATGACTTTTAAAAAACAATATTGCATTAGTTAAAAAATTATTAATGTGAAGCAATAAAAAGAAAAAGATTCTAATGCTAAGAGTAAAGCAAAAAACTTTCAATCATTTTTTTTAATAGTTAGTTTCTAAGAAACTAAAATACTATAATAAATTTAAGATTTTCATGAATCAATCAATCGCTATGTATAGTTAGCTTAAAAATGTCTCCAAAATGTATTTTTATCCAAAATAATAGAGAGATGATGTACTTTTTAATTAACAAATAATTAATTTAGTAATGAAATAATAGAAATAATTCTTTTAAAACACACACGCATATATATATATATATATATATATGTGTATATATTAAAATGTGTATATATTAAAATGTGTGTATATATTATTATATATATATTAAAATCCATTTTCTGTAAGTAATAAATAAAAGATAAATTTACAGATAGCTATTGAAACGGTTGCTTTTTTAATGCTTGAATAAACATATAAGTTATAAAAAAAACAGTACGGGGGAAAGCGTAGATATATATTTACATGTACTGAAAAAAACATTCAAAAAGAAAAAAAAACTAACTGATAAAAATATTTTGATATTTTATTTTAATTTCATAGTTTTTACTTCCACTTTTACAAATTTTGTGTAATTAACGCTTAAAATAGTGTAAATAATGTATATCAGGAAGTGTAATACATTAATATTACTTTTTGTTGTATTTATTTTATGTTAAAATCTTGCCACCACCTCTCCCTTCAAAATCTAGTTTTATTATGAAATAAAAAAAATAGTGTTTACGCTGATGAACGGAATAAATAAAAAGCGAGAGCGCACTGAGGTATGGGGTAGACAAAACAAAAGGGATAAAAAAGGTAGATGAATGCTGTCATGGGCTTTTTTGCAAATGGCAGAATTTTTTCCTACTTTCTTGACAATTGTCGCTATATTTTGAAAACTTCACACAATATCTTTATAAATTATAGCCTATGTGTTATTCTGATTTATAAGCTATATTATTGTAAAGTTTCATTAAAATCCATTCAGTTGTTTTTGTGTGAAAGACACCCAAACATCTTCACAAACTTTCACGTTTATAATATATATTAGGATATCTTTGTTACACTCCATCCACATAATATTTTATTACTTTTTGTTAAGGACTAAACATTTGTATTTGGACATCTCATGTTCATTTTGTTAGTGTACAATTTTTGTGAAAAACAATTATACATGAACTAAATAATTATAACAGTCCATCAGATGTTTATTTTATTAAAATTGGTAGGAATTGATATTTGAAACCATTTTACATTATGTTCTTTATGCAGAGGCTGAGCTGTAAAACAACCAGGGATTTTTACTTGTCTTAAAAACTATAAATAACTCTAAGTATTATGATGTTGGAAAATTTCAGATAAAAAAACATTACCAGATAAGTTTTTCCCCCATTATCATTGAAAATAATGAAATAAGAGAACTAATATTAATAAATGTTAAGGGGAAAAAAGTGTTTAAATCTCATATTGTAAAATAATACGTTATTCTGTATTATAACTAAATGTAAAATATTTTTTCATACCACACTAAATATAGCAAAAATTCTCTTAATTGCACAGTAAAAAGCAATGAATTTCTAAGCATACATTACCTTTGACATCTTCAGGGAAAACGGAAGTGATTAAATCAATAGCTCCCATTAAAACTCTTGTATAGGCAGCCTGGAGATGACAAATACAATAACATGCATGTAAAAATTATGTAATTCGAAAATATTAAATAACATGCACAAAGGATTATTTATATAATATATTTTTTAAATAAACATGAAATGGTTGATTGTTTAAAACCATAGTTTCTATTTTAAAATTTATAATGAAAATAGTATAAAGTTCTTTCAGATATGTAACACATAATAATGAATAACATTTTTAAGACTAAGCAATTTAAAAATAATAAAAACTGGCTTCATAAGAACTTTTATTTATATAAAAGATAAGAAACAATAAAAAAATATTATAATTATATTTAGTTAGTAACAGAAATTTAGATATAATTATATAGAAGTAATCATTAGGCATAAGGAAGCCAAATGAAATAGTAATTGCAAATTAATGTGCACACACATACAACACAGTATATAACTACATAATCAATATAACTTTTTACCACTTCAAAATCAGAAGGTTTCCCGAAGTGGAATGTGCGAGTAATATCCGTTGTACCATCCCTAGAAAAATGTAGCAAAGTTAAATTTGGAGTACAGCAGTAATACTGGATTACAGAAATACAACATGACATCATAACAGAAGTAATAGTATTAAACAGCAATGAAGAAAAAATTTTTGCACAAACTCACAGATATTGTCCACCTGAATCCAATAAATACAAGTACTTTAAGTTAATGTTTCGATTAGTAAGAACTTTGGGTCGATAGTGAATGATAGCTCCATTTGAACCTACAGCAGATATAGTATCAAAGCTTTCCCCTTGAAAGCCTTCTTGTTCACTGAAAAAGAAAATATGCAGCGTAAAATTACAAAGAAAAAAATAATACAAAAAGTAAATATTGAAATTATTTAAAACAAACAAATATGACAAAAATAGCATTTAATTTAATATTATAAATTAATAAATATTTCCAGTGCATCATCTTTAATGTAGTTATCTCATTAGCAATTGCTCATAGAATAATTCAAATGCAAATAAAATTATGTATAGCATTTCAGTATTTTTATAGATCTATGAGGTTTTTTTTATTAACATTGACAATATCCAACAAAAGAAAATTTAGAAAAAGTTACTACACACTAATTTGTAAAGGGAAAAATGCATAATATTTGACATTGCCCACACAAAATTACGAATGATAATTTGATTTGATTGAAACCAATATTGAATTAGAAGTTAACAAGGGATTCTAGCAATGACTTCATAATTTAGAATAACAGCCAACTAAAAAAGACAACACCCGAGTCTTGTATCTTGTTTTAGCTTACCCATTGGTCCTTGTGTATTGGGTTCTCACATGCATTTCTCATGACTAACCTCTAGAGTTACTTTATAACATTTAATATGAGAGCCTTGCCTTGTGGAGGAATAATGATGTAAGTAAATGAATATTACATAAGTAAAAGTGTAAATGGATTATAAATACACTGAGTGCCAGTTTGTGACCATAACAACTTCACTATCATAATCATAGATGTGTGCAAATGTATAAGTTGACAATGGTTGGTGCAAGATTCAAAAGAGAGAAATAAGAGCTCCGAAAACATTAGATACATGAATGTGTGCAAAGCAAATTCATTAACTAGATAAACCCAAACTATTTTAAAGACTTCCTTGTTCATTCATATAACATGCTGTAGCTTCTGCAATAACAACAGTGATAAATTCTATGAGTTCAGTGCCTGTTGAGAAAAAATGATTCCCAACTGACAATTTAAGACATCTTTTGCCCACCAGCATGAGTGACTGAATGAGTGAATGAACTGTTTGAGGGCTTTTGGCGACAGACCTCGTAATTTTGAACCATGGTCAAGTGATGAGGATGACACCAGAGTTGGGACCCCCTCTCCTAACTACCACATTGCACCACACCAACAGGGACATTTCAGCCCTCAATATTTAACATGCATCGCTCCCCTACACAGTGGGTCTTCAATGCTACTGGACTCTAACTCCTGACATGTCGGCCACAAGTCCATTGCCTTGACCACTAGGCTACCATAGCCACCCCACAACATCAGCAAAAATGTCTGAAGTACTTCCTTCATCATCATGATGTTCAGATTACTGGATCTCATAACGTTTATTTATGAAAATCCCATAATTCACTTCTATCTTAAAGTAGTGACCATCAGAATAGTATGCAGAGTAAGTTGAGAAAGAAAGGCTTCTAAAAAGAATTTGCTGCACAAAACATAATTACCATTTATGTAAGGTTCTATCTCTTAAGAGCAGATTACTCCCAGTAATCAAGAAATATCCTTAATAATTCAACAATCTGTTAATAATGCCTTACGGTTATTGACGTACTCTTCCTAATATTTTGTCCCAGATCCACTTTCCAAGACAGCACTGCCAGATTCGATGCAGTTGAATTGCCTATTATCCATTCTAATTCTTCATTGGCTAGTAAAATCATAGACAAAGTAAACTTCTTAAGCAAATAATAAAAATGATTAATATATTTAACTGATATACAGCTAGACTATTAGCAAAGTCTATTGAAAAATGAGATTATAAATCTTTGTGTCACAACTATGAATTGTAATAGCTCCATAGTCTATGTGTGAATGGCATGCATAAATAATTTCAATACAAACTTGAACAATTTATTTCCTTCTAAAAAGAATATTTTTTAAGCAATATACTCACCGTCGAAACCGAGTTAAAGTTTTTGCAGCTTTGATTTCATCCCAATGTTTTCCTTGCTTAACTTCTTGGTCAAGCATAGCAATAAAATCAACAATAGCCACAGAATCTTTCAACTGAAACAAAACATATGAATAAGGCATTTCTAAAAAATCACTTAAAAGAAAAAAAGCAAATTAAATACTATTGTAAAAAAGAAATTATATATTACACTAATGCGGGTTAATTATTCTAACCAGAAAATTAAATGCAAGAAAATTAGAACATAGTACAAAATTTCAGAAATGATTTATAATAAAAACTTCTCTTAAAAGCTTTACATTACTCTTTAAAAAAAAAGTTCTTTTTTCTAATTTAAATATATTTAAGTAGATAATTTTTAATATGTATCAAGCAATTTTAGAAGCTTCAAAATTTGAAGCAATTATATATATAGTTATGTTTTACCTAAATTTTGAATATGACAATGAAAATGTGAGAGAGGAGTTTAATTTTCTTCATTACAAATTATTTGAAATATATAAGTTTCTATTTTTATCATAAGCTATAAAGGTGTATCTAATAGAAAAAAATAAAGTGTAAAATTCCCTTCTAAATAATATATATATTTCAGAGCTTTTATGATGTGAAATAGCTCAAAAAGGAAAAACACTAAGCTTCTTGCTAATTGAATCCACTGCGTAAGTTCTTATTTTTCTTTATCTGAAAATTAATGAAACACATTTCAATTCTTTAAAAACAAGCAAAAACTTTCTCATACATGCAACTAATTTTCAACCCAACTGAGGAATGTATAAGGCAAGAAAAAGATCAGAGTTAGGACGAGCTCGGTTCGAGTTCAACAGTAACTTTCTAATATTAATTTTTTTTTTAAAATTTACATAGTAATAAAATCAATGACTTTGCAACCCCATTGTTGTTTGATATATTTTGCACTCTTTAAGGACTTCATAAAAAATAAAACAAATGTATCATTAAATGAAAATTTAAAATTTTTTTGTTTTATATATATATTAAAGAAATGCTAAAAAAGATACCAAAGAAATTTGGGTATACATAAAATTTAAAAATGAATACTTTAGAATTTGGTATAAGAAAAAATGGATTCTAGAGTATCTATGACTTTTTATTTATCAAATGCCTGACCATTGACCATCAGATCACTAGGCAAAGTATCTATGACATGTTGCTATAAAATGAGACTGATGCTGCTAAAGACAAAGTATGCATGCATCCAAGTCGAACGACTAATAGCTGTGTATCATTAATCCTCCCCCCCCCCAATTGCTGCATCTCCAATGTTTGTAGATTCAATAGTCTGGCCATGGTCTTTGTTTGCACAAGAACTACTTTTTATTGTTTTGCTGGAAAAGTGAGAAGCATTTTTACAGAGTCATTGTCATGAAATTTCGTATCAAAATTGGAAAAATCTCTTCTAAAACTTACTTTTTATTAAAAAAAAGCATATGATAAGGAAAGCACATATCTCTCTCTCAACTGGTTTAATCATTTTCAGAGGATAAGAAGACAATGAAGATGACACAGCCTAGGATGCCTTTCAAAGTCAATTTATAATTGGGGGAGGGGGGTCAGTAATCTAATCTGACCATTGGTTACCTATTCATGCATTTGTTGAAATTGTAGGAATTGACAAAGAATTTGGTAGCAAAAATTTTACATAAGAATTTCAAAAAAGTATGTGTTGCCAAAAATTTCCACAATCAAACAAAAAGCTTATGAAAGTATTGAGATTGATACTTTAAATGTAATTGAAAATAACACAAAATATCTCGAGAAGAGTGATAAACTGTGATAAATATATGTTTTTTACTTATGATCCTGAAAGTAAGAGTCATTCCCTGCATTAGAAGAGCTTCAAGTCCTAACTTCACCATCAGCTAAAAGAGCTTGAATGGGCAAATCAAAGTTCAAAGCAATGGTATTTTTTTTATATCAACACAATTGTGTACTTTAAGTGGGTTCTCTAAGATCAAATTGTTAATCAGCATTACTACCTCAAGGTTCTTACTCAACTCTGTACATGTGTGTGTGTTAGAGGAGGAAGGAAACAAAATTTATGAGTTCTTCAATAAGACATTGGCTGATACTGCAATGTCTATCAAGGCATTTTTAGCCAAGTACAACAGCCCCCAGCTTTAGATCTGCCTTATTCACCTGACCTAGTATCACATGACATGTGACATTTACCAGCTCCCCAAAGTCAAATCTGCATCTAAAGGAAAAATATTTCAGCCTGTTGAAACTGTAAAAGAAAAAGTGGCATGTATCATGAACAAACTAACAGAAAACAGTTCCCAAACTGTTTTGTGAAAAAAGGAAAATTCACATTGACCAGTGTAAAGATAGAAAGGGTGTGTGTGAAAATTAAATGTGTATTTAGAACTGAGGTTAGAACCAGTTTTGTGGCTAGTCAACGTACTCCTTTCTGTTTATAGAATTCAAAGAAATCATGAGGAATATAATTGATAGATGTTGTAAGTCTTCCATTATAAATAAAAATAGTTACACAAACAGAAAAAAAGGAATTAAAAAATGCTTAGGTCACTGCTTGAATCAGAGAGCGATAAATCACAGTTATTACTTAATTCAGAAATCAAAATACAAGTTTGAATAAGAAAGGGCTATTTGTACGAAAATTAAAACTAAAATAGAGTGAAATACTTTTAATATGAAAACGCTTAAAACGAAATTCGGTTGACACAAAATACAATGGTAAAAAAACCTGATACGTATTTTCATACATTTTTCTCTTAACATCAAACAAAAATCGCTTAAGACAAAAAAAATTCACTTATGGGAATGAATTGCTTGAGAAAGTTTCCATATTATTGGATTGCCCTACAGTAACATCAGAAGAAATTGTTGCAGCAAATGATTCTAGTGCGCATACAGCCCCAATTATGGTAGACAAAGACATTTTGGAGTTTGTTTAAAGATCAAAAAATATCATTGAGGCAGATTCTGACAACGAAAATCAAAGGAATAATGCAACTCCTGTTCCTACATACAAAATAAAGAACATCATGAAAAGTATGAGCAGTTATTTAGATGTATTTCCCAATGATGAAATAAATAACAAAATGCACAACATCAAATAATTTTTTGACAATTTGATGCTATGAAAGACAATGCAAAGAAAATTTTCAGATTATTTTCCCCAAAACTCAATAAATGCTTTGTTTTTCAAAAAATTTGAATTTTTTTCATTAAATACATGCATATACACATATCTATGCAAATAAAATGTACTCTAATTTTGTTGAATATATATATATTTTTTCCAATAACCTTTAACACGAAAAAATATTTTAGACCACTCAGTTTTATGTTAAATGATATTCACTGCAGTACTAAAATAATTAATATAATTATATATATATATATATATATATATATATATATATATATATATATATACATAATTTGTAATATCCTGCAAAAAAGGATTAAGTAATTTTCTTTTACAGAAAAACATTGGTGTAAAGATCAATCAAATGCTATACAGATTTTAACAATTAAAAATGAAGAGAGTGCAAAATATTTAACATAAAAAAATTCTTTCAGCAAGTGTCTAAATAGTTCACAAAAAAATCTTTGTATTTTGAAATAAAATTTTAAAAAAATCATTGAGAAAAAGAAATAAAATGGAGAAAACAAAACTAAAAATTCCCCTTTTTATTTATCGACAATAATACAAAACTAATACGCACTGCTTGCCATCTATACTAAAAACCAAATATGAATCTGTTTTAAAAACAAGTACAATTAATAAAAACATACCGCTGCATTTTTCATGCCTTTGATTTCAACTGGATTTTTTACAACTTTCAATTTGGCTATAGGTGAAGGTTCAGCATCAATTATTCTGTTTTTCTGTAAAAAACAAAATACAAAGAATATAGAAAATTACTTATGAAGGGTACTTTTTACAACAATTTAGAATGAGTCTTCAGTATACATAGATGTATAATGATTTTTTTTATATATGAAATCAAGATTAAATATTGAGATAACATATAAAGTAATTTTATATAATCATTCCATTAAAATTTTTGATGATTTTTAATGAATGATTCAATTTGGGAATCATGGCTCTTATAAAGTGAGTTTACCTTATTTATTTCCAAGAAACCTTTTTTTTTTAACAATTACCTGTCAACAATTCTACAACATCACTAATATGTTAGGACTAAAATTTTTAAGACAATTTTTTATTTATTACTAGTCCAAAGTATTTGGCTTTAATCTTTGTATCATATTCATCAGTAAGTATGATATTAAGAACAAATCCTTTTGGCTAAATCCACTTTAGGGAAATTCAAAAACACTAATTTCACTTTTACAACTATTTTTAATCCTTTAATCAATATTTCGTTTACACAAATTTTTCCATGTAGGTAGAAAAATAGTCTTAATAAAGTAATGCAAAAATATATTGACATAAAAAAATTACTTTCACATTTAAACATAAATTCAAAGAAATGAATATTAATATTTTTCTAAGATACAAAGAAATAGGAAAAGATCCCAGTATTTTAAAAAGGGATTGATATGAAATGCAAAATTGTGAGAAAATATTTGAAGAAAAATAAAATTCACAAAATATGATTAAAAATATCAACCTCAGGCACTAAATTAACCATAGCATAACTGGAGGAAGAAGATACTAAAATTTTTCCAGCAACATCCATTGCACTTTTCATATCTTCATATGCTTTACTGTAATCTTCTATCTTCATATATGTAATAAAAGAATAATTTAACATTATTAATGTATATAGGTAAAATAAATACTTTATTTTTCTAAAAATCTTACATTACAGCAATATAATACATTACATGCCACTCATTCAAATATATACAGCCCTAAATCATCCGTTTTATTTCAAAGTTAGAAAGTGATTGAAAACTTTAAAGTATATGCTTCATTGATGAAATGATACAATTTAAGTCCATCCATTCATTCATTCATTACAATTTCACTTCAATTTTAATCATTTGATAAAATTTAAAGGAGGGGAGAAGGTAGAAATAAACTATTATTTAATGGATTTCAAAATATCTATTTTGAAGCATTTCAGAGTTTTATACATGTATTAAACTTAAACAATAAAAGCCAGTTAATAAGAATTTTTGGAATATATTCTAATAATTCTAAAATTACACATTTTAAGACATATGATAATTATTTTACATATAAATAAGTTGCATTTTCAGGATTGAAAAAAATATACATATCATTTCACAAATGTATTTTTTTAAGAAATAAAATTTGCATAAATTAATCTAAACTGAACATTACTTTCGTGAAAAATGTATACCAACTTAAACAATGAAGAAATAAATATTATAGATTTGACAGTTTGATATTTACTCCTGTGTACTAGAATTTTGAAATGCAAATAAATAAGATATTAACAACCTTTTTGCAGAAAATTTTGAATATATTTTGACTGATTACAAAACAAACAATATTTTTTATATTGTATTCCTAAAATATAGTACAGTAATATTACAGTTCAATACAGTAATTCAAGGCAATCAAAGATTTAGCATGAATAGAATAAGAAATTAAAATCCATTCTTTTAGTATTATCCTTATTAGTAAGTTTATCATAACTCCATTGTTTTAATAGAATTCTACTTTATTCTGTAGTAAAAAATATCTGATCATTTATCTTCTATAAAACATGGAAAAGAATATGCCACAAAAGTACAGTTGTTTTGAAAAAGATATAATCCTATGAAAATAAATCATGGTAAAAATTGTTTTATATTAATGATACACAAAAGCTATTCAATATATTAATATTGACTTGACATTAAATATAACAGATCAGAGATGTTGTGAGGTTAGATATTTTAGAAGGCGATATAAGAAAGATTTTTATAACAAGAATGTTTCATTACAAATCAAAATTGAAAATGTACCTTTACACAATCAGATACGTTATCAGAAATGGGACACAAATGTTTTTCCACTTCTGGGGTTAATTTAAGTGGCTTAATATACAACCTGAAAATAAAATATTTATGTATAATTAATTAGAATTACACAAATTAAAAACAGATAACTATTTAATATCTCATAAAAAGAACATACTTGATTTCATTCATTGTGATAAAAGAATAGGCCTTGAATAGTGGAGTGTGCTGAATATCATTTCCTCTTAAGTTAAATAGCCCTAATTAGAAAAAATGAGAAACTAAATTTCCTCAGATATTTAATTTTATATAAGCACAAACTCATAGTGCATATCACAGAATTGTAATGACTTAATGATCTAAATCCCACCGAATTAATATTAAATATAAAAATGATAAATAAACAAGAAAAAGTTTAAGCATTCTTTGTAGAATAACCTAAATAGAATCAAGTAATTTAAATAAGATTAAGCTAACCAAAATTAATTTATGACTAAAAGTAAAAATTGGCATCAGAAGTAAAATTATTCAGTATTGATTAAATTCAAAAATAATTCAGATCTTATAGGTTATTTCTCTGTTTCCAATATGGTAGAGAACATATACACTATTTTTAATAAGACATAAATATTCTCCCATTTACTAATAATTTACAAACTATATGCAAAATACATTAATTGCTATTTTATGTAATCTGAAATAATGCTTCATTTGCATAACTTTCAGTTCAATCTTCTTTGATTCATAATGATTCATAAAGATTCTACAACTTGTGTGAACCCCTTACATTAGCCAATAAAATGCACACTTGAAATTAATCCCCCATTCACAACTTCAGGTAAATAATAACTGGTATTAATTTGCAACATGTAAATTTATACAGAGAAATTTCCTATTATGTAACACTAAAGAGTTCCTTTTAAGATTTTAATTGTACACAAAATCCTTTTTTTAACCATTAAATACATGAGTAATTGGCAAAATCCCATGTCTCAAAAATAATTTTGATCACCTTTAATATTTAACATTTGTACAGTTCATGAAAAATAAAGTTTAATTAAATTTAAAGTATCAAGTCATAATTATAAGTAAATTACATATGAAACTTAACAAATTCATGAAGGAGGAAATATGCAACTTCTGTAGTCCAAGGATCAGAGTATAAATCTTGGCTGATTTTAGTTACATGAAATGAAGTCCTTTACATCTAGGGTGACCCTACCACACAGGAGTAAATTCCCAATGCACTTCATCTCAATTTTGATCAGAAAAAACTCTCTTGCCACAATAAGGTAATAAGCAGGACTTAGTCATCCATTACAGCAACAAAATGGACAAACTAGTAAAGGAAGGTTGTAGTCTTCCAACTACCTCCTCTTCTGACCTTTCCTTTCTGGAATTATACTCGCTGAAAAATCTCAAAATTTGGTGGAAGAATGATGCTCTCCACTCATTATTGATATGTGGATAGTAGACCAGTATGGCTCTAGCCCTCGAGTGCAACAGAGAATCCCAGTCTACACTCTTCCATCCTGCCAGTGACCAAATCACAAGTGCCTCTTGTTCTCAGAACAAAAGAATTTACTCCACTTGTGCCAAGTGTTAGACTAATCAGGTTTCTCCCAAGCACATCTTAAGTTGTATGGATCTTTCTAGAAAAGATATTGTTGCTTAGATCTGGAGTTGAGGATTTTATGTAGATTTTTATGTAGATTTTCTACTATTTTCCCAAAGAGTAAAACAGTTCTTTAAAAGTGATAAAATTTACAATAGAAAAACAATCCTTAAAATGCAGGATACAGCAGTAAAAGTTACACAATAAGTTCCAGAAGGTTCTAAAACAGGGGCGGCAAATCTTTATATATCAAAGTGCCATTTTTTCTTAAGTGTTTAGTGAGGTAGAGACGTTACATCAAATAACTTTGACTTGTGATTATTGGGAAAATAATAAAACTAAGTACTAACACACACACACAAAACCCCTTTTGCACTGTATTGTTATAAATGTTTCAGCTATACATGCAATTCAAATTAAAGTAACATTATTGTGACTTCTGTTGTTGCAGATTGGAAGACAAATACTGTATTTTCCTTATATAATCCGCAACGGCGTATAATCCGTGGCAGTCTTTACGGCGAATAATCCAAAAATATAAACTGCCGATAATGAGTGTCATATAAGATAAAAAATACACAATATAATTCAAAATAGAAGCAAGATATTGCACAGAAAAAAAATTATGAAACTTCTCTTTAAATATGTATGATAACATTTTTTACAATTATCTCAATAAAATAAAAAAAATCTTTGCTACTGCCATCTATGTTTTGAGTTGTTAAACAAAACATTACACACGAAATTTTTTTTTTTTTTTTTTTAATTTAGCAAGTTAACAGCAAAAAAAATCAAGATCGAGACTGTTTTTCCATTGTCTTTCTTTTAAAATCCATTTATTTATTTCTTCTAATTCTGGCCAGTGAGGTTTTCCACGACTAACCGCTCTTTAACAGCAATCACAATTTTCGAAGTTAGTCTTGTTTTTTCTCCACAAACGAATATTCAATTCGTCAAAGTAGAAAAACCTTGCAGCTTCCTGACTTCGGTAGCCTTCTCTATAATTTTTAACTTGAAGTTTGCAGTGAAACTTAACGCTTTCGCTTCAAAATGATGAAAACTTTCAAAGAACATAATAGCTCTTGTGAAGAGAAAATTGGAAATGGCGTCAGTGTCTCGTAACTGTTTTTTCCTTCTGAGGAATCGAATTCGTTTTTGAATGTAATTGGACAAAAACTAGCTATGGCTGATATACGTCATCCGAGTCATGAAAGCGCCATCTATTATTTATTTTATAAAACATAAACGGTATTTCTTCCAAAACTTTATTGTTAGCTTTCCTGATGGTGAATGTTTTACCTCAGATAATCCCCGGCGGCGTATAATACGCACAACGAAATTTGAAACATTTTTAACACACAATCCACGGATTATATACAGGAAAATACGGTAACTTTATTAGGATTGTAAGATGTTACTTTTAGTAGAATGCATATTGAATTCGAATAATTTATCAAATGGTTTCTGATCAAATAATTTTTAACGTGGTTCCCTTTTTCGACAAGAGGATTTGTGATTTGTTTCGAAATGCTTTTTACAGGTGATGTTCTGCATACCATTGTTCCAGAACATAAAATACTCACCGCTTTGTCCTCTTTACTAATAATGCCATATTTCTAGATTCACCAAGTTTGAAATTCTCTGTTATACTTATTATCTTGCACTTTTCCTCTTTTGCTGTACTAGCCATGTTAAATAACAGTTAAAAATTGCAAATATATCGCAAATAAACTTTAAATTACAGTAGTGGCAATGAAATTGACTATGCTATGCATAAACAAATTTTGCATCATAACAGCTATAGTCCACGTTGTAACTAAGGCAAGACAATAACAAACGAGAGTGCTCCGTGCCTCCCTGCAAACAAGCACTTGTGTTTGTTTGTAATACTTCATAGTAAACTTTGTTACTCTGATATAAAATGTAAACCATTCTGATCATTTGCATGCCCAAAGTATTATGTGCACGCATGCCACTGGTTCGCCATCTTTGTACAAATCTTCTCCAATTCTCAGGCACAACTATCTGTGACAAAGAATATAAGTAAGAAACATTAATGTCTATCTGTACAAGCAACCCTTGTAAGTGAATTTTTAAACAGCTGAAGTCCTACTACCTCATTTTTGGCCAGTGACCACTATTTATAGTCTAGCTAACTGTCTTCCAGTGCTTTCTCAAAAACATTCACTTGTATCATAGATCGTAACACTATAGACTTTTCCAGTAATTTCACGAAGCACCCATATGGTCGCCGAAATAAAATGTTTACCAAGTTTCCATTGAAACGCTATTATAATATAAGGGATACTGTTGCTTGCGAATATTACAATTTTTATCATAAAATAAATGCAACAGAAAGTAATATTTAAGTATTAAACATAAGAAGAAATTAAGCACATTAATTACACAAAACTGATATCTATATGGATCCCCTTTGAATTTTAAGAATCAGCAGTAATGGATTTTGCTTTTTGTTAAGTCTCTGGACGATTATCAATGGAACATATAGAAAATTGTACATTAAAGCACTACAACTCCAAAAAAAGTATACTTTTTCAAAAAGAAATACAACAATTAAAACTAATTTTTAGTTGGAACTTCCAGGAGAAAGCTACTCAAGAATTATATTATACATAAAAATTAATTTCAATGGTCAATGCAAAATATATGTACATAAAAGATTTATAAGCATACATTTTCCAAACAATTTAGTATTTTTCAATTTAAATACAAAAGGAAACTAATTTTTTCCCACTCATTGATTACATTAATCAGATCTTACATGCTATTTCCTCTAAAGATGTAACAATTGTGCCATTAGCTTTCTTTTCTTGCAAAATTTTTCTAATTTTGCTAATTTTTTCTTCCCATGCTTGTCCTGTTTGAATATAAACAAAATAATTACATTATATACAATAAAAATAAACATTTAAAAACTTCTTATTCTCCTAACAAATCAAATTTAGTTTAATATTCCATTTAAAAAATATATAATCATTCTTAAAAAATAATAAAATCATTCTTATTTTAAATATCTTCTTGTAAATAATTTATAATAAAACCAATTTAAATGCATGCTTCTTGAAATTTGAAATTTTTCTAATTTATGGTTGAAAGCTTTATGAATGCTACTAATACAAAATATTTATATAAAGCTTTATGAACAAAATAAATGAAGCATTTTTGTGAAATTATAATAGTTTTTTAGCATATGTCAGTAACTTAACAATCATTTTAATATCAAAAGATTATGAAAGCATTCAATTCATAAATAAGCTGAATGGAAAAGCAAATTCTCAGAGCAGAGAAAATCTGTAGATTATGGTAGTAATACTGGTAAACTTTTAAATATAGTAATAAACTCTTTCAATAACTTTTAACTAAATTTTAAAAAAAATGATGAATAATTAGATTGATTTACGTGTTTGCTTAAAAGCTCCCTAAATAAAATTATTTCTTTGTTTTTTAACAAAAGATCCAAAGTTCATAAACTTTCTTCAGCTCTTCTGTTCACACAATTGTTTACATTAAAAGAAGAAAAATAGAATTAGCTCTTAATTAAAGAAATTTTTAAAACTCCACAAATAATTTGAAATATATTAAGTATTTTGGAACATTTTGTTATTACCAGCATACTTTAAATCATGTATGAACACATGAGCAACAGATTCTGGCACTCGTCCTTGAGGTATGTTCCATATGTCATCAATGAGATTGCTGCTGTCCTCCATAAGGTTTAAGCCATTCGATTCCAATTTTTCTTTTAAGATTATCCACTAGGGATTATAAAGGTAGAACTTTACTTTCCTCTTGATATTAAAAAACAAAACAAAATTATTTAACCTTTATTACTACCACTACTTAGACAATGCCATATTTCAGCTCAATTCAGACAACATGAATTTGTATATAATGCTAAATACAGACAAAAAGTATCTAATTATATACTTAAAAAATATTCTCTTGAAGTTTTATTTTAATTTAAAAATTAGTCACTCGGATGGTCTCCATCATATAATTAAGATAGTATCAAGAAAATTTCTTTGAAGTTATTTTAAATTTGTTTAAAAAATATGTTACTCTTATCACTACCTCCATTCAAAAACATATTCCATAAACTATAAATTTCATAATTAAAAATCTACAGTAAATAAAGAATAAGCTAATATGAAACATTTCTTAAATAATTAAAAAATATATATCAACAACTCTTTTCCAGTAGAGTTCTTTTACATGATTTTTAAAGTTTTGCGTTTGTATTTCATCGAAATATTCCTTGGAGCTTGCATATAAACAATCATCACAAAATTATGGTATGCATAAGCTCACTTCTAATCCTGAATAAGTGTTTAAATTACAATGCAAGTTACATGTCTGTAACTTGCATTGCAACCTCCAAAATTAGGAGAATCATCATTACAAAGTTTAACTACATATTACAGAAAAGACAGTGCTGTGTGGAATTTTTCTGAAAATCCCTTTTATCATATTTTTTATTGGCAAGATCTACAGTACTCTCTTCTAATGACTAAAGTCATTCGAAACCAGTTCATAAATGATGCAAATTATTATCAGGTAGTGATTATGACAAGAAAATATAACCACCGAGATCACTACTTGATTATAACAATTATATAAAACAAAATGAATGCTACTTTATTCTAAGCTTTTCCATGAATGAAAGAATTGCTATTTTACTAATCACTGCAAACTTATTTATGATGCTGTTTTAGGTTGATTTTCATTCATTGTTTTAGTTTAATGTAATTTAAGAAAATGATAAAATGTATCCAAAATTTTTCCAAGATAAGTTTTTTTTTATGCAATAATTCAATATGCACTTCTTGTTTTATATCCTCTGCCTTAGTGTGACCTTACAGTAAGCAAAAATACATAAAGAAATAAATGAGATAGCTTTATTGAAAAAGTTTACTCAAAACATTTTCAGAAATCTCAATGTGAATTTTCACCAATTATGTACATAATCAGACACTTTTTGTGTAAAAATTATGATAAATGTTATTCTGTTATATACTGATTATTTAGCTTATTTTAAAAACTATTTTCATTAAATAATTTAGTTTACTTGTACTGCTTTACTAAAGAATATTTCATATGCATGTAAAATTTACCCAATCACAAGATTAATATTAATAAGATAAAATAGCTATTCAATCAGATCAAATCATTTTCTAACTATTTAGTCAAATTGAACAATTTTCATACCACATTATAAGCAAGCAGCTTAGGATCAGCTCCAACATTCTTCCCTGGACCTAAGGATTGAATGATCCAATCATCTGGATTGGGTGTTTCGGGTTCAAATCTTTTCATCAGGATCCAATTACAGTCGAGTTCTTTCTCAGCTTGAATAAAGTATCTACCATCTGTCCACAGTGCAGCCAATTTAGAAAGGATAATAGCAGTTCCTATTTAACAGTGTCAGGATTAATTAAAGAATTAAGTAAAATATTATATGAAAATTTTTATTTATTTTACATTCATTACCTGCAGACCCTGTAAATCCAGAAATAAATTCTCGTCTTTTATCATGATCAGTCATGGTTTTGCTCTGCAAGGTACATTCACAGAAAATATTATTTGCTTAAAATATTAATTATTTTCTTTCAAAATGGTATTCTTTTTATAATTAAAAGCCTTTCTTAGGTTTAAATTTAATATTATTATAAGCATACTAATAAAAAATATAATTTTTTCCCTTTGTATCATAAGTTTGGTAAAAAGTCTATAATCAATGAATACTTTATCAAATTATCAGACAATGGGAATATATGTAACATTTTTGCTTTTTAGCAAGTAAGATTTTGTACACATATGGATATAATCATGCCTTATTTATACAATGATACTTTGGAATACACAATACCAAATTATACAGAATATTCAAAAAGCCAGAAGTTTTTCATTACATTAAAATTAGTCACCTCAAATGGACTGCATGTTATTAGTATAAATAGCAGCAATATTCTAAGATAAATTTTTTTGGCTTCACCATGTAACACTACAAGTGATAGACCTAAACTTTGATGGATACATGCAGAACAGGAGTGTTTGGTTCTTAAAACTAAGCATTGAAGAATTTTGGCTGCAAGTAGAGGTGAGTAGAAATGTCTGTTTCAGAACGCCTTGATTATTCTATGCTGTTGTAACATGGATGATGGCACATGGAATATGAACTTAACCAGGGAGCAGCCACAGGGCACAAAGTCACCCCAGGCTCACAAAATCTTTAATTCTGTGAAAACTGTTTGTTGTCAATTGTCTTGTCAGCATCCTTTTATATGGCAGTCTTCATGAGAACTAAAATGCATTTATTATACATCTCCCTCTTTTTTGAGAGCGGCAAAAACGTTTTTTTTTTTTTACAACCTTAAGGTACTTGGGGTGACTGTGTTCCCTGTGTAACCAAATTTGTTTCCAAGTATTTTCTACGAATAGGCTACATTTCCCCTATGAAATAAGTTTTGATCGCTGTGCCATATCACACATTATGATTTATAAATGCAAATGATTGGAATATAAAATGTAAATGAACAAAATATAAAGACAGAAATGGGCATCTGTGCAATTTCTAAAGGATGACATTGAAACTGATCAATCAAGGAAAGAACCTGCTGAAATAATGGATATTAAGCATGATAGCAAAAGTAAATTTGAGAGAAGTGATGAACATGAACCATTTGATTCAAAAGGAAGATTTTCTATAATGATACCTTAAGAGCTCCATCCACACACAAAAAGATATCAAACTGCAAGTGACCAGTCCCCATGGTCAGCTGCAAGTCACTTCTGACCAGTCCCATAGCCAGAAGTCTCACAGGAAGTAAATAAGTCCTAGTAGATTTTAAGATATGGTGGAGTTTACAAGCTCCAAAATAGTGGGTCACCCTCAACAGAAGCAAATATGTATCAAAAAGCTCTTCCTGAGGTATAAGATTTTGTATCTCCTCATAGATGGGTTGTGAATATCCTCATATATTCAAGCACAGAGTTAACATGTTTTAGGGGCGATTTGAAAGAGAGACCTGCTTTAGCTGTAGAGGTATGTCCCACCAAGGACTTATGAAAAGGTTTTACTTCAGTAATCCCCAAGTTTGTCAGCAAAGTACTCCATAGTGGGTATCTCTGAATGATGGCAAAAATGGTATAATGAGATTAGTTACACAAAAATAAGGTTCAAAATAGCACCATTTTAAAGCTTGACATTAATTCTAATATGTACTTCTGATAGGTGTATGCTCATCAACTTCCAATAAAAATGAACATAACTGTTCTGATCACTGGGGTAAATATGGGAAGCCAAGTGCCTAGTCAATCATTTAACGAAAAGCAGGCATATATTCTCTATTTCAATTGGTTAATCCATTTTTTCCCTGATGGTCACTCACTATCATGGAAACCTAGTAACACCATCCTTTCCATACCCAGTTTCTAAGCATGCATGCTACAATCATACTTTGTTTTTGTTTACAGGTCACAAATAGGTATTTGGATATCAGGGTAAAATTTACCTTATATATTCAGATTACTAGATATCAAAGTATCACTATACATTACTAGTTTTATGAAATATGACATAATTTTGTACATTTAGTTCAGTTACAACAAAATCTTCCACTTAAAATTTTTTTAGTAATAGTTCTGAAAATAAATTACTTTTGTATTTTTTTGTTTTTGCTTACATATTGGACATTTTACTTACAATTGCTAGTTTTAATCACATATCTAGTAATATTCTTACTGGATGTTTTATTTTAAAAAATATAAATTTTTCAATCATAGTTATAATTTTTTTACATAACTTGCCTCTTGTTTATTATAATTAAGTTCCTAAGAAATTGTACTTCAATATATTACTTTCAAGCCTTTTTTAAACTTAAAATTTTTATAGTCTTAAAATGGTATACTTTAAATACCATGTCCTACTGAAATATTTCCAATATTTTGTAAGTTTTTAAAGATAAATTTATCTAGAATTTCTGAATAATTGCAGTTCTTCCCATATTTTCTTGTAAACACTAGTTCTGTATTTTATGAATTCAATGGACAAATTCTGAGAATTAATCGAATACATTTTTAACTGCAAATTAATGAGAATTTTTCTAAACCTGATCCATACAATGTTGTTAAATTATGCACCAAGTACATGAAATTCAAGTTATCATATGCCACTTAATACAAAAAATTCATGTATAATTTTAATTACCGTAAAATCCGGCATATTGCACATACTTTTAACACAAAAAATAAGATCAAAATTTACTGGAGGTTGTTATATGCCGGGTATAAAAATGATGGCTTAAAAATAAAAAGAGAAGAGCATTAAAAAATTAAGACATCTACATATATAGAAATACTGCTTATTTAAAAAAGTATGAAACACCTTATGAAATTAAAAAGTTGCAATTCTAGATGTATAGTATTTTTCAAAAGCCAGAGATAATACTTCGAGTAAATGACCTCAAAACACAAGAGCATTGCATACGTCTTTCTCAGGTTTCTTCTTAAAAAAAAGGGGGGGCACGTGTTATATGGCGAATATACCTTAAAATTATAAAATACAGCTTGAAAGTATAGGTGAGCATTATAAAAAAAACCCGCTGAATTTTATGGCATATAATCCTTGAATGTATTATAATTATACAGAAAAATGCAATTTATATAAAATTTATCAGCTCTTATTCACTATCAATCCCACAAACCAATTTAATATTAATTTGATATTTAAAATTAAGCATACTAAACATTTTAAAAAAATACTAAGTGTCACATTTAAAAAGCATTAGATAAAACTTATTCAAAAACTAGTTATGATTGGTGAAACTGTTATTGACAAGAAATAAATCTATGCATACATACATATAAATTTTTGCTACACATTTCCTTAAAAATGTGTTTAACTTTAAAATTCACATATATAAATAATTTAACTTCACAGATAAACTATTTATATTACTATGTATAATATCTAATGCATAATGATATGTATAATGATGCAAATAACACATCTGAAAAAACAGGCTTTTAAATTATTCATTTTTACCTGATGTTCATCAATAGATGGTACAATGTAGGCATCATAACTACTAGCTTTCATCCTCAATCTCAACCGACGCAAGCGATCAGTTGTATTGACTCTGCTCCCAAAAATGCTCTCCATATTAAAATTAAATAAAAATTCATTAATTGAATGCAAATATTGACATAAAAATGTACAATACTACAAGTAACATTATTATAAAACATACAAAAAGAGAAACATACATTTTTTTATAATTATTTCATTTGATCCTTTTTTGTAATTAAATGCAAAGTACTTGCACAGTTATATTTTTGGTGTCAATTGTTGCAATAAGAGATTTGTTGGGAAATTTTTTTAAAAAATATTCTTAATATACACATGAAGGAAAGATGAATTAGAGCTCATTTTACACCCTTTTATTCTAAATTTAACATTTAGTTTCAATTATGAAATCAAATTAATAAATATTAAATCAAATTATTGCATCTCTATAACTATTGAATGCAATATTACCTTCTATTGTTTCAATATATGTTACAGATCAAAATTTAAAATATATGATTCTTTAGACGGAAGCCCAGTGACTACATGGTAGCGTATTGTGCTTCCATGCCACAGGTCTGGAGTTCAAATCCCAGGCTGGGCAAGGTCAACTCAACCTTTCATGCCTTCAGTCGATAAATGAGTATCAAGCTTGCTTGGAAACTGAACACTGGGGGTTTCACATTAGACTGACCACTTGAGTGAAACATCTGCACATGCACCCCAGCGCCTAAGGTCGTGTAAACTGAGATAGGCACAGTAAGCCTCGAGTCTCATGGGCTGTCGCGCTACTGAATTCAGTTCAGATAACAGCATCTTTAACCCACACTATTTATAATTGATATAAACGTAAATAGTGTTATATATATTATATACAGTGATTTAAGAAAAAAAATTTCAATTTAAAAGCTGTTTAGTTAAAATATTTATACTGCAATACAATTCTAAGCAAATAAATTTCACAATATTGAATAACACATGAACTATATTGCATAGACGAGTGAGTGAGAGTTATACTTAAGTCACAATAAAGCTGCATGAGGCTTATTGGCACTGAACATCGTAATTTTGAACTATGATCGTGATGAGGATGACACCCAAAACTGCATTTCTCACTCCTAACATCTACACCACACCAACAGGAGGATGTTTGAGCCTCGGCAGATTTAATGTGCCTCAGCCCCTTCTCACCTTGCGGCTCAAACTCATGACATGCCCCAACCATAAGTCCACTAAGCTACTGCCGCCACAATTGCATAGATGAATAACTTTTGATGAAATAACTTGCTTTTTAATACTTTAAATGCAAGTTGTTTTTTATTAAAGAAATTTATATATATTAGAAATATATAATATTAGGAGCTCAAGGCCAACGACAGGCGTACCTCTTGCCCATGCCACGATGAATTTCGTGGGCCTCGTTCTGACTACGTCAGACAGGTGGCATTAGCCACAACAACAGAAATAGAGTTATAAACAAAATACTGATTTAAATATAAGATAACTATCAGCAAGTTGAAATAAAACTTCATTAATTCCTTTTGTTGGAATTAAAAGTTCCAACAAAACTAAAGGAAATGAAATATTGTTAGAATTAAAATGTCCAATAAAATGACAATATTTCATTTACTTCAGTTTCTATGTACATGAAAATTGAATGAAATTTAAAAGTTAAAATAAGAATATATAGAAATATAATTAATAGCAATGAAATGTAGAATCAAAGTGATAAAGAAGTTCATGCCTCTAGTAAAATATCTAGAACTGGATATAATACCTAAACTGGTTTTAAAAGTATTTCATTTTGGGAGGAAAAAAATACCGAAATAAATTCTAAATGAAATTCTTCATATGGTACTCAATTTTTGTCCAATTATTTTTATTTACAATAACAATTACAACACACAATTTAGATCAAATCAAAATTAAAACTGCATAGTTAAAATACAAAACAATAACATAAGTAAATGAAACAATTTATTTCAGAAATAGCCAATACAAAATATTATGATAATCAGTTAATATAGATAAGTAAACCTTACTTAAAACAATCAGAAGTTTTCAAACAAAAATATTAATATTTTTCTGTTAAAACCATAACACTTTAAGCTACATATTACTAAATTGATTAGTTTTATTTCATAGCAATAATTATTTTAAATGCTTTGTTATATCATCCTAATATTAAAACCAGTTCTTGCAATGAAACCGTACAAATAAGCTCTACTGGATAGAAATTTTCTGCAAGTGTTTTTATCAAAGATAAAATGAAGCAATACCAATTTGATGCAAAAAATAAAAGTGTGGTATGCCTTAAAAAGGAAGTACGAAATATATTTTAAATTGAAAAGAATAATTTGTCACTTTAATGCAAAATTATAAACAAATATACAATAAAACATTTATCAATATCAGCACTGAATAATCAACTAAAAAATAACATGCTAAATTTTAAAATAAATTATAAATATCACAGCAAATTTTATAAGCAAATATAAAACTTGTAAAAAATTTTACAATCTCATGTTTGATAAGTATACATTTATCTATAAAACAAATACAAAAGCACTATGAGAAAAAATTACCGATTACAGTTTTTACCACATGAAATTGATTAATCTGCAAGTTTTCATGAAATAAAAATACAGCATTCAAATTTGTATAATTAAAGTATTACTCTTACCACATGAAGTAGTTTTGATGGTTTAAAAATAAATAGAAATGGATGAATAAAGTATATATATAAATGAAATTCATGCTTAACCCTCTCGCTGCGCATCCCATGATTTCCAAGGGCAACATAGATGCAGTAAAATTTGCGCAACCTGCGATTTCCGTGGGTATGCATTTTTTCCGATTATTTAGTTATGTAACCAGTGCTGTTCCATATATATATATATATATATTTATGTTCATAATTTTTATGATCTAATTCTATGTTTTATAGTAAAATATATTTTACAAAATTTTTTTTGGATATTTTAACTCTAAAATGCAGATTTAATATGTAGATTTGAAATATGTAATAAAACAATACACCATTTTTGAACCTACTTTGATATAATAGCTATGTAAGGAGAGGGTTAATGAGAATAAATAAAATATAATGTAAGAATTTAGTTTGAATAGTATTTCAAGGAATCATCATAACACTTAAAGCTAGTACATACAATTCTTCTTTGACTAAACTGTTCAGTTGATCACTTTTCTATTAGCATCACTGCAGCAAAATTTGTGCCATCCAAATTGCACCATGATAGCAAAACAAAAAGTTAAAGTACCCTGTGGTGCGGAAGTGCACGTTATGTCACTGTGTAAATACAAATTTGTGAATCAAGTGTATGGTCTTATAAAAAAAAATTAAAATACTCACAATATATTGAAAAAAAAACACGCTTAATAATAATAGTTTGGGCATAATTAATATTTATAATCAGGGCAAAACTTTTGGCTCCCCCCAATATATATTTATAATATCCAGAATTTGCAATTAAATTAAAAGGAAACTTATAGAAATCCTAAAAATTTATACAAGAAATATGGAAATTAAAAAAAAAAAATGAAACATTTAAATGAAATAATTTCTTACCATGCATGCACAAATATAACCATATTTTTCTCTCAGAAATTTGTAATGTTTAAATACAGTGCAACTTACACAAAATATTCAATTGAATATCATGAACATTTAGAATTATATTAAAAAAGATAGCTAAATTTCTGTTACTCTGAAATTAGCTAGATGATAAGTTTTTCTACTGTTATTTTAAATCATAAATCTTAAAATAATTGAGAGAATTGCATAAAATTTACCGATATGCTACTTATTTTAATTTACCTTACATAAGACATATATTATGCAAATACTTATTAATTTACATTACATAAAAATTGTACTTAATTAAAAATTTGAATTTTATAGAAAATACTGCCATATAAATAGAATTTTTTCAAGTTCAAATGGATAACAAACATACAAGTTTTAGTTAATTATGATTCTTTAAATAAAAAGTGAAGAATAATTTATGTTTGACATGATAGTAAATACTTATATTTCACCTTAAGTTAAAAAAAATGTCCAGCATGTAAAGTCTGTTCTTTTTCTCTTTATTGCTTATTTAAATCCATTAACTATCAAGCAACTAATAATAAATCTGTGATTTTAAGAGATATAACAGTTTTAAATATCATTTAGTTATTACAAGCACCAAATAGTTTCATATAACAATTAGGAACTTTCACTCTCAGTTTCACTTTCATCAGTTCCATCAATAAACTCTTCTGAAGATAAACCAAACAACTTTTGTCGTTCTGCAGCCAGAGATGCAATAGAAGCAGTAAAAGAATTATTTGAAGGCACAAAGCAAAATGAAGCAGAATCTCTATCATCCTCAATACTGCCATCTTTATCTTTTACTTCATCTGATGTCAAGTTTGATTTTAAGACTGGATCTTCACTTATATCTTCAGTGAGATTTATAGTTTCTTCCGATTCATTGCTGATGCAATCAAGATTTGTCTCATTCAACTTTTTGGCTAATGCTATTTGTTCTCTAGTTCGGTGTTCATCAGCTTTAACAACAAGAACATTTTTTAATTCTTTTAGAAGACGGGATGCCATTTCTGTATTCTTTTTCACTTCTTGGTAAAATTCATTTTCCTGTTTATTTGCTGCCTTTACAGCATTTGTTATGGTATCTTCAAAAACTTCATCAGTTATTTCTCTTTCAATGTCACATTTTTCAAGAACAGGTTGTACACCTTGATTTTTTTCTTCATTAAATACAGGTATAGTAGATTGTACTTCCAATTTCTGTTTAGAATTTACAAAAGTATTGAGAACTTTGTCTAATTCATTAAAATCATCATCAATATTAGATACTTGTGATTTAATCAAACCAAGATAGTACTGAATTTCTTTTATACATTTTTGAGGGTCAATGCATTTTTCAAAATTAAGACACTTTTCCATTTCTATAGAGCTTAAAAGGGATGATTTCAATCTCAAGTTGATGTTATGGGCAATAATTTCTAAGGCAGAAGTGACTGTTTTAGGTTCAGTTGGATAACGTTTTCGTTTGTTGTCTAAGTAAGTAGTTTCAATACAGAGATAGAATTCATAAGTGTTTTCAACATTTTTACTAAGGGCAAGCATTTCTTTTGATAAAGCATCCACAGTTGATTGTAAATTACGAGCATAACCAATATGTTTCCAATGTTTAGGACTATTGTCAATAACAATAGTTGCAAAAACAAAGTACTTGAAAAATTCAGATGCTTGCATTTCCATTAAATGATACATAGTCTTAAGAGTTGATATTGAAAAATTATCAGTTATTTCCATAAGCTCAGGAGAGTTCAGATCATAATTTAACAGACCTCCAAATTCTTCCATTTTTAATGCAGCCAAACAAACAGGAAAATCACAACCTGGATCAAAGGGAATTTTGTTTAAAATAACAGTAGTTCTATATCTGTACTTTTTGAAAACATCTTTCATCCAAGAAAACAGATGCTTACGGAATGTAGAGTATTGTCTGTAACACGAATTAACAGGTAGCGCGGAAGACAATTCAATGCGTTCTGCAGCACCAGTAATGGAAGCAGTTGTAAAGCCCCTAGCAATTAATTCTACTTCTTGTATCAACTTTATACTTTTTTTACACAATGAAAAAATTTTTGAAGTATATTCTAATAGGAAATGTACATAGTAGCATACTGCAAAATGTGTAAATATTATGCAACAAATCGTCAGCCAGAAGAATCCACATATATAAAATTTTATAAAAAGCACATCCATAAGTACGGAATACTCTGAATAAAAAAGAATGTACAGAAAAAGTAAACTTATAAAAAGAAGCATCAAAGGTACGTATTTCAGATGCATGATCACAATATCTGATAATTTTTTCTTTCTAATTCTTTTCGATTCCGACTTGAAAGTCACTAAAAATTCTTCATCTTCTTGACTTAGAAGCTTAAATTTCTGAACAATATTCAAAGATTTATGAAAACACGAGAATTCCAACAAAAGGTAAATAGATAGCGCTACAATTGGTGATAAAACACGTAAATTTATTTTGAAGGCCCATTGAAAAAGCGATTTTGAAGAAAACTTATCAGAACTTGAATTTTCTGATTTCTCTTTTTCTATAGGCTGTAAAGTTTTGGTATTCTCAGTTTGTTTAGAAAAACATTCTTCGTACACACTAGAATTTTTAAAACATTCCAGGCCTTGTACATAACAATCCAGAGGTGAATTGGGAAGAATGACATCTTCATCAAAATCAGTATCTTCTTCACATTCCATAATTATTTGAGAAATATTTTAGCAAAAATGTTTAAAGCACGATAAATCTTGAATTTTAAGCTAACCGCATGAAAATGTTTGTTTTTGAAACTGTAGTGGTCACAGTTAAAGAGAACGTTTCTACTATTAGCGATAATATTCATTTGATTCGTCCTAGTTTTGTTTTTGTTATCTCTGGAACATTTTTGGAGACAAATCTAGAAACACAAACCGATCGTAAAAATTAATTTAAGTGTCAAAAGAGAAGAATGGGAAGATATTCCCTTGAAGAAAAGTCTATAATGGATGGTCCGAATTGATTAGTACAGTATTAGAATACATTGGTCTAAGATCAATCAGGATTAAAAGGCAAATATGAAATTTGAGTTCTTTCTTCTAACAATCCCATCATGTCAGGGGAAGACTTGAAACCAAGCTGGATTGATTTGTAATAGCCACCATAATTAATTTGAAGACTGATTTTATATTTTTGATCTAAGGCAACAAAAATATAAAAATAGAGGGAAGAAATAAATATTAGAGTTAAAACTTTTCTCCCTGTTACTAGAAGTCGAAACGCAAACCACAATAATAAAATATTATCTTCACATTTTCCATATATCAGAGATTGGGGGCCAAAGAAAAATGTATTGATTTGTAAAAATCGCAAAAAATGTAGCAGTTACAGGTTTCGTATGATATGGAACTACAAAGGCTATTATCCCCGACGTAGCTGAGGTGAGATTCAAATGCACAGTAAACAGATGACGTTACAGCAAGTGATAGTAAATTTGCTTGTTTTAATAATTTATATGATACTGGTTTTTATATATATTAGTGCTGGCTTCCTAAATATAAAGAATTTTTATGATGTTTGATATTTTTATTGCTTGTAATTGAAGCAGTTACTTTTTAAAAATTTTATGAAATTATTTAACACTTACATCTGGTTTTTGACATGATTCTCGCTTGGAAGTTGAAATTGATCTCTTTTGAAGCCTATTTTCTATAAATTTAGCTTTCGATGACCAAGTATTTGAGTGCTCAAGATTTGCTAACGAAGCTGAAAAAAATTAAAATCAATCATTAAATATGTCCTAATATAAGAGATTTATTACGATTTTATACACAAATATTAAAAACAAGCTTCAGGAGTTAAAGCTTCCTTATTAAAACACAAAAGTCTTTATTACTAATATTTTCTTCAAAATGGTGTCCTAAGAGACAGGGCGTGACTAAAACATCTATGCCGATGTGATAGCTATATGAACTAGTACCAACATCACGTGAAGACGATCGTTTTGGCGTGATCGGCTAAGTATTCGCATTTTCATTCGGAACGGAAGGTACGGCCAGGGTCACCAATGAAGGAAGGTTCGTTCTGGGTACCTTCCGTTCCGAATGAAAATGCGAGTACTTAGCCGATTACGCCAAAACGATCGACTTCGCGTGATGTTGGTACAAGTTCATATAGCTATCACATCGCCGCACATCGATCGCAACTGATCATTCGACTATATTAACGTCGCAATATAAAGTAACACGAAGGTTATTGGCGACGGACCTCGTAAAAATAAATCTCGGTAAAGTGACGAGGATGACACCTATAAGCTTCCCCGTCTCCAAATAACCACACCACGCTAGCAGGAGGATTTTGAGCCTCGACAGATTTAACGGCATAGGCTTCCCTCTGTTAGTTGGATCTTCAGTGACACCATGAATCAAACCCGCGACCATAACCACTAGGCTACAGCAGCCACATATTGTTGCTGAAAATTATGCGCGAAATTTATTTCAACAATTGACTTTTAATAAGTACTGTAGAATGCATTTTCAATGATTTTCGAAGGTAAAATATTTTTTTAAATTTGTTTTATAGTCAAAATTTCCGGTACATAATACGAAAAAAAGATATCGTCAATGGAATCTTCATTCATAGCTTGCCAAAACTGATATCACTATTAATAGCTATAAGGCAGCTAAATTATGTTAAAAATAGTTTTTCTTAACAAAGGTCCATCTTTTCCGCTTACAAAACTGATTTCTCATAAAATTGTTCAAAATTTCAAGTTTTGTAAGGTTCTGCCGAAAAGTTTCGAAATTATATGGAAGTTTATGAATGCTCTTCTAAAGTTAGTCTGTGGACCCTTTTGCTAATTTTTTTTTAATTTGTAATCATAATATCACACCGGTGGCACACACAAGGGGGTGTCCTGGGGGTCCGGACCCCCCCCAAAGCCCTTGATTTTTTTCCGAGTGATTATAATTCTAAGTATATAGTACGTAAAATTTAACTAATTACTTGCTATTAATGCTTAATTTTATTAATTAATGCTAATTATTTATTCAAAAACTAGTTTTTTACTGTGTTTTGTTCCCGAAAATCGACAAAATCAAACGGAGCATGATACAAGAATGGTAAACTTTCGACCCCGGACCCCCCTCCCCCTTGAAAAATTGCTGTGTGCGCCACTGTGTGTGGACAATTTAAATAATTCAAAAGAGAAAATTTTTATAAAATTCTAAATACTATTATGAAGACAATTAACTTTTTCGTACAGAGATAAAATAAGTGAAATGTAACGAAACAAAATTTTTGAAGTGAAAACTTCTTTAGTCGCGTTGAGCGTTTTGGTAGAGGGTAAAATCCTCGGTTCGCGTCACCGACATGCTAATGATAATAGTATATCTATAGCTATGGAGAGCCAGACTAGCGCACGCGCAATAGCCTGTGTACACGTATACACTAATACATCGACTATTTCTGACTGTATTATGTGCGCGTTGGACGCTTTTTGGATAATTGTATCATGTAGAGAGAGATGAGAATGGTGATATTATAAGAATTTGGTTAAAATTTCCAAAATCATGTGGACAAAAACAAGCTACAAAATTAAGAAATCTCAGTGCACGCCTCAATCTTGATGATGATGCTGTGCCCATCACTTCTCAAACATCATCAGTAGCACTCAATAATAATAAAACCATAATAGCGAAACGAAAACATTTTCCACTTGTTTCTGCTTTGGCAATGACGATTCACAAATCACAGGGAGGTACTTATGATGCTATTGTTTACGAATATGATCGCAAACATCCTAGAGAATTGGTATACGTAGCTTTATCCAGAGTGACGAAGATTGAAGGTTTATTTATGGTTACTAAAGAAAATACTGAAGACAGCTGGAAATTTTGGATTGGTAGATCAGGAATACCTTTAAATGCTTCAGAATCAGATAAACATCTTAAGAGATCAACAAGTCATCGAGAAGATCTAACATTAGAATTAAAAGATTGAAAAACAATACACTACAAACAGTCACCCAAACTTTTCTTGAATTCATTTCTAACAAGAAAGGATTATCTATATTTTCATTCAATTGCCAAAGTTTACATGCACATGTAACTGATCTAAAAAACGATGCTATTGTAAAAAATCAAATGTTTTACTTTTGTCAGAAACTCGTATGAAAAATGAAGAACCAATTCATATTCCAGATTTCAATTTTGTTGCAAGTTATAAAAGGCCTGAAGTTCCAGCAGCAGGAGTAGCTATTTATCAACATACACAAGATACATCACACATTGTCACTTCATACATGGACATCCACACTAAATGAGGTTGATTCATAGACATTGAGACGCCTAGGCGAAATCACGTGACGAGGATAGCAACATATCCCCACGTTTTGAATCAGTGTGTAAATTTCGTATGCTTGATATGTTTACTTCTTGTGTGTGAAGCTTATTTCTGAAATTTTATTTATTTATTTTTATTTTTGCATTATCCTTGTTTAATAATTAGGTATGAAGTATATTTCTCTCGTAATTTTTTTTAGCATAATTTTTTTTTTCAGTTTAGTATATTTGTCATTATAGGTGTTAGTGTGCGAAGCCGGTAGCTTCTTGCAGTGTTTGTTTATATATTTATTAATAGTTCTAGATTATTTTTTAGCATCCTAATAATAAGTCATTTGTTTTCATGTAGTTTATGTTTATTTACGCACGAAAATGATTTACAGTATAGAATTGAGATCATTGAATTTGGAAAAACTTCTCATATGTGTACAATTACTTATTGGTACATATAGTGATGTGTATACCTTTTTCATTCTCTGATTCCCTTAGTAAATACCAGCTAAAAATATTTAATGTTTTTAGAAATACTATCTCTATAATTTCTCATAGAAGAGTATGGAACATTCAGAAATAGGAAATGTAAGTAAATATAATTTTGGAAATGAATTTATAATAAAATTTGTCAATAACATGGATATATTTTTGTTTATTTAAAAATTTTCATACTTATTTCTAATGTTTAACAAGAGATTTATACATTTTGAGAGCAGAGTGTATAAAATAATAGTTGGTTAATAATGAAAGTTTTTGATTAATAATTAGTAATTCTTCTGTGATGGAAATTAAATTGTTTTTAACATCATTTAAAGGTTTGGGATACCTGAAATAATCTCATTATAAACAAACATTTGATATGTTTTATAGTTTGACTTCCTTTGTAATTATTGCCCTTCAAAAGGTTTGATTTTTTTTAGAATTGCCTGTCTCCTGCATTCAGAAAGAAATGAACTTGACTTTTTAAAAATAAATTAAGAAACATGCTTAAAGAAATAGGCTTTTTAATAAAATTATTTTAAAGTAGAACAAATTAAATTGTTTTCATGAAGATTTCTCATATAATGAAGCAGAAAATTCTTATCGAACAGTTTTATTCAATAATCATACTCATTTTAATATGCATTATTTATTGACACTTAATTTTAACATTACATGAATACACTATAAGTAAATAAAGCAGACTCTATGAATGTAACACTATACTATAAGGACAAATAGTGAACAAGTAGAGGATCTAACTGACTAACTAACCAGATTAAATGAAATATCCTAAGAATTTTAAAACTTCTGATCTTAAATCTATACAATCAACTTTCTGAATTTACATAAAACAAATTAGAATACTTAAATAAAACAAATTAGAATACTTAAATCATGCAACTTATAGAAGGAAGTTTCGAATTAAAAAAAAAACAAATACTCATATAAAATGGCAATATAACTATTGTTTGTAAAATATCTCGATACAATTTTTTTCATGTCCAATACAATTTCAAGTAAAATAAACCTTTGTATAACATTTGTTTATCATACCTGTAAAATTACATATTAAATACTAAAGCTTATTATATTTATTTTTAAACCACCCTAATTTTCCTTACATTAATTTTTATTTTTATTAATAAATCTTTACATTGCATATACTACATCGAAATAAAATTGACAAAGGATTTTCTTTTTTTTTTTGAATTTCACACAAATTACAAAATTCCTACAATCTGTTCCTTTAAAATATAAGAAGCATTATATTCTGTTTTAATGGGAATATTTGATTTTTTTTTATACTGAACATACCAACACTTAATTTTTTACCACATTCAGAATGAAATTCTCGATTGTTTGAAAATGGTTTTTAATTTATCTTCAAGTATAAACAAAAATGAGCCTGTAGTAAATTAAGTTATTTTTTCATTTCTGTAGTGAATGCTTTTCGAAATTTGTTTCCCAAAAAAATAAAATTATATAGTAATACATATTTGTCTCTCTCTCTCTCTCTCTCTCTCTATATATATATAATACATTATATGTATACATATTTGTCTATATATATATAATATATTATATATATACATATTTGTCTATATATATAATACATTATATATATACATATTTGTCTATATATATATAATACATTATATATAGAGAGAGACAAAAACTTGTTTTAATATATGACATGTAGGGTTAAATATCAGATTCTTGTGTTTTTATTTTAGATAATTTAATACAGAAATATCTATTAACTACTCTGAAGATGAGTAAAGTAATTAAAATTTAAGTTAACTAAATATATTTTATCTTTTTAGGTATGTTCTCTATATAATTTAAAATAAACAAAAAATATTTACATTCCTGTAGATATCTATCCAAATTCCTTTTAGCAGAAGTTTCTATTGTGAACACAAAAATAATATAGGAATGGAGCTGGCGACGATTTCTAAAAATGTTTGGTATTGAAAACAAGATTATTCAAAGTGGTCAGAGCATAATAAGTGAGGGGATGGTTTAAAATCCTTACGCTTCATCACGTTAACTAAACACTCGAATTTTTTTACCGGGATATTAAAAACAGATTTTTTTCCTATACAATTATCTGATATTTTACTGTAATCGAGTTATAATGTAAAAGAGCAAGAGCAAAATGTACACAAAGGAATTGTTAGGTTAGAGTTAAGCGGGAGACAAACCAAAACATATTCACTTGCTCTCCTCATCATGTGATCATGACGTCACACGAATCAACCTCATTCACTAGAGGGATTGGTGTTAATGTTTCAGACATAGGCGAAATATGCGTTGCTCGTTGCAATTCTGAAAATGGACAATACATTTTAATGGTTGCTGTTTATATATCTCCTGAAAAATCTATGCAACAGATAGAACAATTTTTATTCGAAAATTTAATGATTTACACAAAAGAAGGTTCTGAATTACTCGAAAAAGATTTGGCGAAAAATTTGACGACATACCTATGATATTAAGCGGAGACTTTAATATTAACTTCGCAGATGACAAAAATTTATCATTAATTGAATTTTTGAATGAAACATTAGGTTTGACTATGTCTAATGATCGAAAAGTCAGTACAACAAAGTATAAAACGACTATCGATGCTGTTTTTATACGATATTTAGATAAATTTCAATCAAACATTTTTATTTCTTATTTCAGTTACCATAAACCTATTGTATCTTTTTTAGAATACAATGAAATGATTGAACGAACAGATAATCTAAGTATTGTCGAAATTAATGATGACAATGATGTAAATAATGAAAATAATGTTCAAACTTGAATTCATTGAAATTCGTGTCAATATAAATACTATGTATATAATTAAGATAATTGTATATTAATTATTTTTTCAACTACTTTGTATTTATATTTTGTTCATGATTTGTTTAACCCATCATATGTAACTAATAAATAAAACAAAAAATTTCATATAATTTTTGCATATAGTTTTAATTACTCTCAACTTAATAGTTCCGTTTTCACTTCTATCGGCAGTCCCACGACTGCTACTGTTTTTTTAATTATTTAAATTTCCTTGAGAATAAAACCCTTAGATTCAAAATTTCATCAGAAATCTGATAGTTCTGATAATATATACTCAAAAAAACTTAAATTAAAATACCTAGCTAGAGTATTAATTAATAACTAATATACTGATCCGTATCTATATTCGTATCATGAAGCCCAGTGGCTAAGTGGTAGTGTATCGCACTTCCACGCCACAGGTCCGGGGTTCCAATCGTGAGCTGGGTAAGATCGACTGAGCCTTTCATCCCTTCAGTGGGTCGATAAATGAGTACCAAGCTTGCTTGGGAACCGAACGGTGGGGGTTTCGCGTTAGACTAACCTCCTGACCGGAACATCTGCACATGCATTCCAGCGCCTAAGGTCACGTAAACTGATATGGGCACAGTAGGCCTTGGTCCTCAAGGGATGTTACGGCACTAAGTTTAGTTTTATACTGCTGGAGTGAGAGAGTTAGTATTTACGTCGCACTGTTCAGCTGGACGAGGGCTTTTGGCGACGGACCTCATAATTTTGAACCATGGTCAAGTGACGAGGACGACACCTAAGCTGGCACCTCCTGCCCTAACTACCACACCACACCAACGGGAGGACTTTGAGCTCTCGACAGATTTAACGTGCATTGCTCCCCTACACGGCGAGTCCACAGGCTAGGCTCGAACTCGTGACAAGTCAGCTTCGATCCGATACATTGACCGCTATGCTACCGCGACCACTTTATACTGCTGGAAGTGACATCACAAATTAATAAATTAAGAGTGTGACAGACAAGGCACATAAATTACTTGATGACTTAAAGCAGAGGTACTCAACATTTGTTCCCCCTTGACCACATACATCTGTCTGGTATTTCACGCCGGCCGCACCATGAGAATAATGGAAGGAAAATCCGGGGTGGTCAACCCAAATGACCTTGCAGGCTCTTATGGACTGTTGCGCCACTGAGTTCAGTTCAGTACTCGTTTCATACGACGTTCGGGATTTCAAAAAATATTTGTTTGATATTTTTGTTTTTAGAATTAAAATATCTATCGTTTGGTGCAAAATTCTTCAAAAATTATTCAGTTGATGTTTTTTAAAGTCAAAAGTTAGTGAAACCCATTTAATTTTGTAGGGGACATTTTTTAAGCCTTCATAATTCATATATTTACAAATAAATTTTCTGAAATTTGGTTTAATAGATAAGAAAGAAATCAAGTGTTTGGGGAAAATAAAATAAGATTCTATAACGGAAAATTGTTTTTGGAAATAATTATCACTATTTTCCATTAAGTTTATTTATTCATTAATATCATAATTTAGTTCCCTTTTTTGATGTTAAGGATCACCCATTTTTTTTATTTGAAGATTGTACTTTTATACTTTTAAAACATACCATGTGTAAGTTGGAGGGGTTTGTTGTAATCAGTAACCATCATTATTCTACGCAACAATTTCAATTTAAATAGGAGGGAGAGGGGAAAAGATCCACCCTTCATACAATTAAAATAACTTTTCTCAATGGTATTGACATTTTTTAGCTTTCTCCAAAAATAGGAACTTTTGTGTTATACGTTATGTCTCAGCAAAAATCGTGCACTTAAGGTACTTATCTGGAATCTTCAGCCTTCATTATTATTTTCATAGCATTTTTCCTTCACGCAATTATTTAACGAATGAAATTTATTGATTGTATTGCGTGTCTGCCATGAATTTTACAATTGGATAACGAATATTTTATATAGCTATTTTCAAATATTTATTTATTTTACTGATTTCGCAGCCGTTTGAAGTATTTCGAATGAGTATTGATTTTTATTTTAAAATGACTTGTATTTTCAATCTATTTTCGTGTGTATTCATTATGAAGCTTATCTAAGTGGAATTTAGTATTTTTCAATCGATTTTCTTCACTAACATTGCATGTAAAATATATTCAAGGGAAAAGAGAACTAGAGTTTGAGTAACTTAGTAACTCTTTTAGTTTATAAAAAAAATTATATTACAATTTCCAAACTTTATTGCTAAGTGTGGTTCCCTAAATTACATTAAGGAATCATAGTTAATTGTGAGAGAATGAGTGAATATTAACGTCGCACTGTTCAGCTTCTCGTGGGTAGTCTAGTGGTTAGAGGATCGGACTCCAGACAGGAAGGCCTGGGTTCGATGCCACCAAATACAATCCGAGTACACACGGAGTACGTGCTCGTTAAATCAGTGGGTCCGAAAGTCTTGTGGGCGGTCGCAGCTGAAACTACGAGTGCAGGGGGCTGGAGAATATTTCCCTCTCCTCCAGTTCCATGCCTAAATTGGGGAGGTGGAGATCGGTAGTGTCGCCATCTATCGGAAAGAAGTCCAACCTGTCTCACAGGCTCTGGCAACATTCGTTCTTTCCCTTCGGGAATTTCACCGAGCTAAATCATTCTGTCACTTGTACGGTGCTCAGGCCTAAGACTAACGACAGGCGTACATCTAGACCCTTGCCATGGTGAATTTCGTGGGCCTCGTCATATAGGTAGCATTAGAAACAACAACAACAGGTCCGTCGCCAAATGTCCTCAAGTAGCTACTTGAGGACATTTGGCGACGGACCTCGTAATTTTGAACCACAAGTGACGTGGACGACACCTGAGCTGGCACTCCCTCTCCTAACTAGGGAGGATGTTTGAGCTCTCGACAGATTTCAAGTGCATTGCTTCCCTACACGGCGGGTCTTTAGTGGTATTGGGCTCGAACTCGTGACATGCCAGCCACGATCTGATACCTACTACGCTACCGTGGCCACATGAATGAGATGGAAAAATAATTGATCAATACTAATTGAAGAATGCTTTATTTTTGTTTACTATACAGTAACAAAAAATACATTTGGCAGCTCTCGCGCGTCGCTCTCTTGCTGTGCGAAATAAAAAAAGCTGGAAAGTTACAAAAGATGCATAACAATACCACAATAGGTAACAACGAGAGATTTACAAATGCACTGAAAGCACATATATACCCACCTAGTGGCGTAACGGAGAATATTAGCCCCCCTGCAAAGTCAGGTTTTGGGCTACAAACCGGATCTTACGTACTTGGCATCACTAATGGCTTTGCCCTCCCCCCCAGAGGTGCAGGGGTGTAAGTTACGCCACTGTGTTCGCCTTACAAAAAGAATAAATGATTCCAGAGCTTCCGGTTCTCGGAAATAGTTCTCAAAATAAACCAGCGGTCAACTTTGAAAGAAATGGATGCAAGGGGAGCTCTGTAAATCTTTTTTATAAATCAGAAAAGATCTTTTGCAAAAAGATAGTTAACGGAAAAATATAAAAGGATGGTTTAGAAAGAGGAAAATAAAGGGGGGAATCACATAAGATTACAATTTTGTTTAAAATGAAATGTTATGATATTTGAAATATATTTAAAAGTTTTGAATGAAATCAAATAACCGATGATTAAAATCAAGGTTTAGAATCAGTAATTTAATGTCTTTAATAGCTAACGCATTATGATTTGAAATGAATGGATTTATATACATTTCTATACATTGTGCGACATAAAAAGAAAACTTTTAAATTATGAAATAGTAAATCTTTTTTAGCGATATTTATTCATAATTCTTACTTAAAAAATTATACAATTTCTTATAAAAAATTACAAAGAAATATATAGGTCATATAAGTTAAAAAAATAAGTTAAGTACGCATCTATAAATGAAAAAAAAAATGATAGTTTTGAAAATAAAGAAAAGGTAAATAAAAAAAAATCAGTTTTCTGTGTATGTATCTAAACATTATATTATTTATTTAAAAGTGGCATATCGTATGAACATTGGACAACATGAAAAGTTCGTCTTCCGTTATATATCCAGTCGAGTTCTATTTTATCCCTCCCCCATGTCAATGTTACTCTGATTTATAAATATAAATGAAAATCTTCCGTTCCATCTATATTGTTGGATATAAGACAATTTTTTTTAAAAGACTTTTGAATTGTGTGTCAGCTTTAGTTTCATACCGTGCTTTTTTCCCTATCCACTGACTTATTATTTCTAGACTTCAAAAGATAATAGTATAGCACATGTACATTTCAGGGTTCTTCGTAAGAAAAGGAGCGCGTTATTTGGCGCGTTAATGTAACAAAAACTTAAATTGGCGGACCTGTGGCGTGGAAGCGCGATACACTACCACAGCCACTGGACTTTTAAAACTGCAATAACTTGAACAAAATACGACAGTTTTGCCAGCAAATATCATTCCTGTAATGTTAGCGAAAAGAGTGTGTGATTTGTGTCCTTTATAAAAGTCACACACATTTGAAACATTTTAGTTCAGTTGGATTCGATTTTTTCTCAAAGCATCAAAATTAAAAATTGAGAACTCCTGAAAAGTAGGTAAGTAAACTTTCTTAGTTAAATTATTCACTGGAATTCCGATTCTTATCGTGTACAATAAATATATATATATATATATATATATATATATATATATATATATATATATATATATATATATATATATATATATATAAAATGATTGGGGCGATTCAATTACCCCCGCGAGACTACTAACGTTAATATCGAGTGCTCACGGCAGTTCAGCAGTTTCCTTGAAGTAACAGGAAGACAACTGGTGACGAACCTCGTAATTCTAAACCTCTGTCTAAGGAGGAGGACGACAACGCGCATCACCCCATTATATCAAGAACTTTCAGAAGCAGATTATAAATTAGAGTTCCAGATCATGTGACTACCCATTCGCATTACAAAGCAAGACCGGAAGGAACATATTTCCATATTATTATATGGAAATTAATATAAAAGTATAGCGGTTATTATACTTCTTATATATATATAACTGCTGTTTGTGTCTATTGTAGTCGAGTTCTTGGTTAATTCTGTGGAACACCTGCATTGAAGAGGGTTGATACACGTAAAAATTTTTTTAAGGAGAGAGAGAGATCCAAGACCTAATGTTGGCGTTGTTTGGAAGTTTTGAGAATGGAGTACCAGCTCAGGTTTCCTCCTTGACAAAATTATGGGGTCTGTTTCCAACAGTCCTGTTGCTTTCAAGTACCACACTAAAAACAATCAAATCAACTTTTGTAGACAGAATTGAATCACCAACTCCTCCCAGAAGACGCAATGAAAATCTTATGTATCTTGTAGTGTATCTCTATAATATTTAATTCATACCATAATTTTTTGCTCTTTTTCTTAATTGATATATTCTGAGTCACACATTAAAGCTGTGGACACTCAAAATCCTCACGTAAGAATCACTTGGACAAGCAATGATACTCCATTCTTTAGGTATCTCTCGATTTCATCATTTGACAGAAACTTAAAACTGAGATGGATAGGCTGTCATAGGCTTAGCATACCTTTTGTTCAAGCAAAGCTGATAGCCGAAAGCTTTCATTACAACAAATTATGTATCGACAAGTTACTTAATAGAACACTAGTACCATTTGAGCAGTTTCTTTTAGGTCACTTCCTATCATTTCTCAGTCTTACGCAACCAAATGTTTAGTTAGATGAATTTGGAAAGAAAAATCTTGCAATATGCATATATATTTGAAGCTCAGTGGTAGTGCATCGCGCTTCCACGCCACAAGTCCGGGGCTCAAATCCCAGGCAGGGCAAGGTCGACTCAGCCTTACATCCCTTCAGTGGGTCGATAAATGAGTACCAAGCTTGCTTGGGAACTAAACACTGGGGGTTTCACGTCAGAATGACCACGAGACCGAAACATCTGCACATGAAGTCCAGCGCCTAAGGTCACGTAAACCGAGATAGGCACAGCAGGCCTTGTAACTCATGGGCTGTTGCGTCTCTGAGTTCAGTTCAGTACATATTTACACATTTTATACACATACAAATACATATATTTACATATTTTTCTTAAATAATATCACAGGTTAATTATATGCATTAAAACTGATATTTTGTCACCTATATTAAAATTTGTTTTTATTTCTAAATTCATAAGCAAAAATTTTCATCAATTTGTATTTAAACAATTTTGAGTTTTCTTTATCAGTCTAAAAAAGGAATTACATTAAAATAAAACATTTAAACACAAAGCAGTTTTAAGGTATTCGACTACGTTCGGAACCATGATTTTGCAAAAGCGGGTAAATGGATAATTTTTAAGATATTTGGTGACACTTAGATTAGAAAATGTATATAAAATTGTTTTAAAAATAGTATTACAATAAAAAATTATTTAAGTACAATATTTTGACAAAAAATTAACATAGAATGACCCATTTTCAAAATATTCTCCTTTTGTAAAAAATGCTTCTATTATAATAATATTTTGCCTGAATATAGCTCAGATCTCTGTACAGAGGCTTAACTAGAATTTTTGAAATATATAACTTAGAAGTGGGTTTATCCTTGTTTTACGACAACAGAGGGGAGAAACTTTAAGAAAAAAAACGCCGATAATTATTTCAATTGGCTGTAATTCTGAAAATAATGTGAATTTTTCAAAAATCATAGTTGAGCCTCTGTACAGAGGTCTGAGCTATATACATGCAAAATATTATTATACAAGAAGCATTTTTCACAAAAGGAGAACATTTTGAAAAAGGTTATTCTAAGTTAATTTTTTTGCCGAAATATTGTATTTAAATAATTTTTTTGTCAACATGTCCTTAAAACAATATTTTATATATACATGTATTCTAATCTAAGTGACACTAAATATGAAAATTATCCATTTTTGCGCTTTTTTAAAATCACGGTTCCGAACGTAGTCGGATACCTTTTATTGAAAAACATAATTCAAAGTGTAAATATGTTTTCCCCCTCTAATAGTTTTTCACGTGAGTAATTTGACAATAAAAAAATATTACAATAAACTTTTTCAATCAAAATTTTTTTACAAAGCTTTTTAAAATAACAAATTCAAGTTAATATTTAAAAATATCTTTTCGTTGTTTAATTTAAATTACTGGGAAATAGAATGCAGTTGTTCCACCATTAAATGGTTTTATAAGTACTAGTTTTTTCCGTTTTCTTAACGTCAGGTTTTCCTTTAAATTCGTGTTATTTTTTAAATACAATTGCCAGACACTCATTGTCCCCACATTTTTTAAAACCAAAGTACTTTGAAAAAATGATTCTTCAATGTAAATAGTTTCGAAACAGCGATTTGGAATTTCAGGGTAAAAAAAAAAATCTTTTTGCGAAACAATTTCGCTGTTAATAGTTAATTTTAGGTTTACTGAAGTAAATGGGGAAAAGTATGGGTTGCAAATATAATAAATAAACCACAGACAGCAGAGGTTTACTAAAAAGTTTTCCCATGTCTTTATGTTTTGTATTATTAATTGGTCGTATTTTTTTTTCTGTCATCACCAGATCTCAGTTTCAATGAATTAAATCTACAACTAAAGGAATATAATTGTAGGAATTAGAACGCAAACTAAAATTGGATCCACCAATTATAGATGCTAATTTCTACATTCACATTTGACGAGTCAAATTAAAATTATTAGAAACCAGATCTCAGTTTCCATGAATTAAATCTACAACTAAAGGAATATAATTGTAGGAATTAGAACGCAAATTAAAATTTGATCCACCAATTATAGATGTTAATCTCTTCATTTACATTTGACGAGTCGAATGAAAATTAGTAGAAACATTTTTCAGGAAGTAAAAAAGAACTCAGGAAAAAGCCAAAATCAAAACTACACTCATACCGAGCATCGTGCAAATAAAGATGCATTTAGTCAGAATTAGGGTTTCTGATTTCCCGGTCTTTCCTGGAAAAGTATCAAAGATTCAAAAAGTTTAAAAATTTATTTTTGAATGTTGTCAATAATGATACTAAATAAGGATGCATATAAATTTCAAAATTTATACTCATTTATATATTGAGCGAAAAAACATGTTAAATTCATTTTTAAAATGTTATTTAAGAAAACTTGAGCAAATATACAACGCTTTTATCACTCAACTTCTTAGCTTCGTTATGAACAACCCGATAACCGGAACTTCTCTCGAAAATTCAGCTGATGTTATAGGAGTTGTGTTTTTCAAATTTTCATACAGTTTTGTAATATTTGATGATCGATTTTCTGTTGAGTCAAATAACTGTATTTCTTGCTTCACTGTCTCGTCGAAGCTAGAACTCTTAATAGATGAAAAAGTTAGAACCTTTGTCTTTGAGTGGATCTCTTTACTAATTGTTCGTTTGAAGGAAAAGATTTCTTTCCCAAAGTGCCCATGCTCTCTTCTGATTGCGAAGATTTGGAGAGTGATTCGTCTTTTTCCCAAAAAGGCCTTGTCATTATTTTATTCTAGCTTATATAATCAAACAGGTTTTACTTGGTAAACGTGGAATCTTAACAATAACTGCAGTAGCTTCATACTGTCTACTAAAATTTAGTACTTGCATTAATACAAATAAACCAGGGGTGTGTGGCAGACTTTTCCAGCGCGCGGTCTACTTCTAATTTTCAATCTATTGCGGTCCACCCAATGTCAGTGGCGCACACAAGAAAAGGAGGGGACACTGGTCCGTACCGTCCCCCACAGGCCTTGATTTTTTCCCCAATTTTAATTCCGTGTATACTGTACGATAAACTTAATTAAGTAATTGTTATTAATAATTTTTTTATATTATTTAATGCTTTGTTTTTATTTAGTAAGTTATTTTTTACTGTTTTTTGTTCCCGACAATCTACAAAATTAGAAAAACATGTTTGGCTGCATATTGTAATGTGACACCAGAATGGTAGACTTTCAACCCTCGCGACCACGACCCCCTGAAAATTCTTGTGTGCGCCAATGCCCAGTGTCGTAGGTGTGGTGAGGTAAGAAAAGGTTTACAATATTTATTATAAATTAATAATAAATACGGAATATGTACTTACAGAACTAAAGCAAAAAAACTAACACTTTTAAAACTGCGCTTAAAGCAAAAGGCAAAATACAAACATAAGAATAATAACTGCAATTATAATAATATCAAATGATACATTTGCTATCAATTAATTCAAAATACATCAAAAAAGACATTTTTATCTAAAGTTTATCTTAGTTTTTATCTAAATATTTTTGTACACAAAGTTAGTTTTCGTTGTTATAGTCAGTAGAAGACTTATATAGTCTGCATATTTCAGCCAATCTTGAATATTTCCGCTTATAATTACTAACTGCTAAAATTTTCAGGTGGTCACCCCAAAAAGTCTCGGCAATCCACCGGTAGATCGCGATCGACGTAATGCCCACCTCGGAAATAAACAATGCGTCTTGCACTAATTCTTTAAACTAAAGAACATTTATTTCACATTCTTAGCAAATTCTTCGTTCAGGTCACCAAAAAAAAAAAAAAAAAAAAAAAAGTAAACACTCCTTTAGCAGTTAGCAAAGTCGAGTTTCCGATTGCAAAGTTTTCTAGGCGAATTTTTACTGGCGCACACACGCACATCGCGAGCCTATTACAATTGCAGTGAGAGTTTCAAATTCTGCATTAGCCATAATTTTTGTTCTTTAATATCAAATAGTGCTGTGACGTCCTACACGTCTTTTCTTTAACAAGTCCTTCGGGTTCTTTGGGCCAGAATTAATGGCAACTCTTTTCCAACCAAATCCAAGAAACGAGATGTGAAGAAGAGATGCAAATAAACGGACTTTAAATATAGGATCGTAGAGTAAGCGGGATGGCAATGTAAAGGAATGTTAGACAAATGAGGTGCGTTGTGGCAGTTGATGATTATTGCAGTTCGTGGTTCAAGATTGATTAAGTTCTACGTGTCGTGGATAAACATATAGGTGTTCGACTAGAAGTTAGCCGTCAACCATTGCAGATAAAGACAAATAGCATTACGAGATATAATAAGGTGGTATTAATTACTTAAATCGAGGATTAGGCGGTTCGCTTATTGAGATTGGTCTGAATTAGATTAGATCATATTATAAATATAGATATATTGTGTGTTGCGTATTGAGTCATTGTAGATTCTCTCATATTAATTATTATAACTACATTTGTTAAAGGTTTAAGTTTAATATCTTAATAAAGTCATATTAAGATAATGTTTGATCCTAGTTCTTTCGCTGACTCTACTCCTCTAGCTCACGCTGATACTTCGAGGGATGTACTTCCAAGGGGAGGTACATCACAGTGCTTTCGAAATTGCCGATTTTCTCTCTAAAATTTTTTTAAGCATTGATTATTTCAGAAACGTGTCGTTCTCGAGAATGCAAGATTTCCCGTGAAAGCTGGGATCCCGGAAAAGAAATTCTTGTCAAAATCACTCGCAAATGCACGGGCTTTTCACTCTCGACATTGCGCAAAAATTAAGAATTCTCAAATAATAAATGCTTTCCGAGATCCTTAATTTACTAAGAAGCTTTTCTGTAAATGAACTTAAGTTACATTTCAATTTGGGTTTTACGTTGAATATGGTTATATATGAGAACCATAAGCCATACCTATTTATCTAGATTTAATTTCATTGGTAGTGATTTTTGTTCTTGTGGTCAGGATGCTGAAACTGGAACATGTATTGTTATATTGTAAACTTTATTTCTGTAAGAGAGAAAATTTTAGAAAGGAGTTGAATGATTTGATTTGATTTGATTTAATATTAACGTCGCACTGTTCAGCTACACGAGGGCTTTTGGCGACGGACCACGTAATTTTGAACCATGGTCAAGTGACGTGGACGACACCTGAGCTGGCACCCCCCTCTCCTAACTACCACACCACACCAACGGGAGGACGTTTCAGCTCTCGACAGATGTAACGTGCATCGCTGCCCTACACGGCGGGTCTTTAGTGGTACTGGGATCGAACTCGTGACCAGGCAAGCCACGATCCGATACCTATACCACTCGGCTACCGCGGCCACGAAAGGAGTTGAAACACGTTTAGGTATTTCCTGGCTACCTGTTTCGTCTTTATTGGTCAAATGTACAGAGAGCCTAAATGTCTTAAGAAAATTTGTTTACTGTATAGATTTTTAAAGTTTTATTGGTACCTCCCTTATTTATATTTGTGTATTTTCCACTCTTTTTTATTTTACGTTTTTGTCTTAAATGTTTTTTTTCTCTCCCAATTTGTTTTTTTTATGATATAATTGTGTTACCACTTACGTCTGTAAGCCTCTTGTTATGCAATGCGGAGCATGAGTTTTGCAAATAAATTAAATAAAAAAAATACCATTATAAACTTTACCAAACTCTCATAAACTTAACTTAGTGGCGCGATAGCTCATGAGGGCCAAGGTCTACTGTGCCCAACTCAGTAGACGCAACCTTGGGCCCTGAGGTGCATGAGCAGATGTCCCGGTCAGGTGGTCAGTCTGACATGAAACCACCAGTGTTAAGTTCCCAAGCAAGCTTGGTACTCATTTTATCGACCCACTAACGGGATGAAAGGCTGAGTCAACCGTATCCAGACCGGGGTTTGAACCTCGGACCTGTGGTGTGGAAGCGCGATACACTAACCACTCAGCCACTGGGTTTGACCAAACTCTCATAATATAAATAAATTTCTATAATTCTTTGTTTCTTTGTATATTTAATCTCGCTAATGGAACTGAGTATTTGTTCGAGTTCTTTTGATTTCGCGAATTTGTAAAGAATGATCAGAAGAAAGGGCAAAAGATTTGGAGGCGCACAAGAGAAAAAAATTTAAAAAAAACGGAGGACGAAAAGAGGGGGGGATATTAAAATTACATAGAACGAACTATATCACCAAGGGAATCATGTATGCGTTGTGTTTGTGAATGTATGTGTACGGAACTAATGGAAAACATCTATGAAAAATGAAAAGCTTAACAGTTTGAAGTTGTTATGCACTCACAAAATGATATTACAACGTAAATTGATTACAATAATGTCACTAACGATTTTCCAATGATAAAATCTTTAAGAAAACCTTTATTGTACAAGTACAATGACAGCGACTTAACAAAGAATAAGGATGTCTAAAAGTAATAGATAGTAGAGCGATAAGTAATGATATTAACAGGTTGATAGCAGTTCATACAATAATGTATACTGTATACTATTTTGCAAATGATTTCACACACACACATAAATATTCTGTACTAATTCACAAAAGGGTGGTTGGTCTGTGATGCCGTAAGGTAAGAAATGAACAAGAGTGGCCAAATCATGCCACTTTCCTTTCCTTATGTGTCGGTTGTCAGTCCGGGATACGGCGCGTTCATAGCTGTCGGATAATGGAAAGATAATCCAAAGAGCAAAAACAAAGAATGGAAACAGAGTAAGAGAGCTAAGAAAAATATCTCTCGAACCAAAACTGGCAAGATAAAAACAAAAGGAAGGAAGTGGGGGGGATTCTGAAAATAGTGTGGAGGGCGTAACAAATTGAAATGCCTAGGGTGCCAGGGAGGTTAAAAACCGGCCCTGGTAATTAGTAAATATTCAGGGATGACAATGCAAATAAGTGGACCATATAAGAATGCATGCAGACAGTAAGAATTAGGCTCTTCCGATGGCAACGAGTTTACCTCTAGAGAAAAATACCCTTTTCCGATGGTCATGGGAGAAAAAAAAACGAAATCTAAAACTTGAACGAGAGAAAGAAAAAAAACCAGACTTGGGAGGAAAGGAGAAAAACATGGACGAGGCCTTGGAAGGCGATTTAAAGATTTCTAATTTGTAAATAGTATTTTGTGCATTATTTTATGGTTCATTAAGTTAATTAAAGAATCAGAAAAATCAAACTCAAATTATTTCATCGAATGTGCCAGGTATTACAAAACCTAAATATATACACTATTGGCTAACCAAAATGCAACACTATGAAAGAAAGGAGCTAAATTTATAGACAAATAAAGTATACTGTTAAAAATACTGAAAAAAAACTAGCTCTTGATTGGCAGAATACAAAGAAATCGGCATTTTTGTAGACTCTATGAATCTATTGCGAGACCCCTTTGATAGTGAAAGAAAGTAGGTTATAGTCAAAGAAATTTCTTCACGTTGCTGTTTTTCAACTGGTACAGCAGCGAGTGATTTATGCTGAGCCATTTATTTGCCAATAATGAACCTCATCTGTGGCAGCAAATAGGGAAAACATGCGGGCCAAAGAATGCATTGGCCCACCTGTTGGACCATCTGGCGAACAATTAAGAATTATAGAACGTTTTGTAGAAATTGCTGTCTCATTTTCTTATCGAGAAAGGGAAGGGAGAACAATAGGTTCTAAATTTCAGGAAGGTAACTGTGGCTGTTGAGTGTACCGTCTTGATTAGTTGTTTATTAAACGTCACAGTACGAAAATATATACGAGGGCTATATTGAGTGAATCCCTTCATTAAAATTCAATTTAAGCCACAAAAGGATCTTGAAACTTTTTTTGCATAATTTACGATATGGAATAAATTATTGTGCATGCTTCGGTCAAAGTATTCATTAAAGTTCTGTTTCTGTAAATATGTTACCGCTGAAGCTCAGAAATCGTTAATGTGCTCATTACTTAGATAATCTACAGATTAACTGTATTGCTTCGTTAACGTACGGAATCGAGAATTTTCCGCATTTTAACTAGGTAATGTACACATTAACGGCTTCCATATCATTAAAGTTCAAAAGTTTGTTTCTCTTGTGTTTCTCCTTTCCCTATACATATACTCCATTTCCCTCTCTTCACTTTTAACTCCATAATTTGTGGTGAAATAGATCCTGAAGAGGAAGAGATATAGCAAGAATGTATTGTACAACATCTGTAAAAAAAGATTACTTTCTTCCCCCAAAAGGGTTGCATTTTAGCAATTTAGCCTTTGCAGCACGATAAGTTCTCAAATGTGAGGGCCACGTATGGTGGCATCATCTAGTGCGACGGGCTCGTTACTCGTACCGAATTTGGACGCTTGAATTTTTACTTCAAGCTCTCGTCGGATGCTAAATATTGCCATGATTTAATTTTGCCGAGAGTACTTGAGCCAAATTGATACTTAATGAATTTTTTACATACCACGTAATCATACGACATGCATGCCTATGATTTTCGCATTCAGAAAATCTATCGACTCCAACCGGGTCGAACCCGCAACCTTAGGCTCACAAAATGGGCATGCTACCTCTTAACCACCGGAGCAGACTTAAAAAGCATACGGATCATAAAATCCATCGTGCTGAAACCAAGAAATGTTTAGATAAGCAGGCAAAGAAAACGTTCGTACTTTCTAATGCAAACCACCCAAATGTCGATGAGTGTGTCACTAAGGGTATTAAAGTATCCAAATTATATAGACAGAGCAAATACTGATGCCCATTCGATTTTAGCTGTGGTTCTTAGTAAAACAGAATATGGCTTTTGTAAATTTGGTACTAAAACGAGTATTTTAAAACAATTGTGAATGCAAAATATGAATTCAGTGTTTGCAAAGATTTCTAACGAAAGAAAATGTTCCTGCAGTAAACATATCTTTACGTCAAGCAGCAATAAAACAATCCCTAGGAACTAGGGAGGGTTTCAAAAAGTGGGACAACAAATCTGTTGTTTCTTATCCCAGACGGTGTAGCTTCATAAAACCAAAAATCCCCAAAATAGGATTTCCTAAAACCTCATCAATAACAAATCTAAATGTGCCATGGAACAACCAAAGGCGATGTAATACAAAGTGTCACCAATCTTTAGATAGTTCTAATAAGTAAAATTTTGTCGTATGTTTTGCAAATTCATTTTCTTAATTGTAATATTTTAAACAGTTTGATTCTTTGTATTATAGTTTTTTTTAATTGATTGGTGATCAATTCTGTCAATGAATTTGTTGATTGTTTTATAGTATTAATTTTATTCTTTAGATATCGAAAATAAATAACATTAGGTTAATTTAAGCGTACAGAAACGTTGCTGTGTATATATGCTGTGCTCCACCCAAGATCTTATTTTCACTTTATCGAGTCCTTAGTAAGCAATGTGCAGAATACTTACGCAATTTTGTGACAGCTCTATCCACGTCTTTCTCATTAACAAATCCTCTTGGGGAATCTTCGGTCCTTAAAAACTATTTTATTAGAACGAACCCTTTGAAGAAGATAACGTGAACATGTAAATTTGGTCTACTATATTAAGTCTAGGCTTTCAAGTTAGAGAGAGAGATAGGGTAGATTACTAGCGGAACAATGATTAATCAAATTTATAGTGTAACCAGGGGCGTAGCTACCACCGTATCAATGATACGGGGCCCTCAAGCTACAGGGCCCTCATTATGTGTAACATTCTGACACTTTAAAATGTCTTTTACTTCTTTTCCAAAATGGCCCTCAAGGAATTTTGATACAGGGCCCATTCAGGCCTAGCTACGCCACTGAGTGTAACGCAGATATTTGCTACTTGATAATTGTAATAATTAAGGTGGCGAGGATTGAATAGAAATTAGATAGCTAGGAAGGCAGTGTACTAGAACCAGAGAAGTGTATTGGTAATTAAAGTCTTCTCATACTTCGCGTATCTCGTTAATTGTCTTCATATTGCTTTAATTGGGTGCATCTCTTAGTTTTGATTGATTGAAGTGTTGTTGCTTGTGTTGCAGATAAATTAAGTAATTTTGAATATGACTAATCTTCGTTCCCTTTCTCTCGCATCTCTAGGCATGGATCAGAGATCCTTACGATTTGAAAAATGAAACATTTTTCTGTACTTTAACGGATCACCCTAGTTAATCTGAATATTAACTAGATAATCTGTAGAATAAAATTGATTTATGCTCTTTAGCGATAAAAAATATAACTGATATATGCTGTAGCTCACACCTAATATTTTTTTCGTTATTTTTACACTAAACCTTAAATAATACATTACACATGTGTAGAAAATGTTAGTTTTTGGAAATCTTACTGATAGTGGTATCAAATTCAGACACGTATTTTCTAAACAGTTACGGTATGGGAAGATTTGTCAAAAATCTAAATATAGTGTTCTCTACGTTCCATGGGCTAAGTTACTAAGTTCTATTATATCTTTAAATTCAGCTTTTTGAAAGTTATTTGTCAACATTTGAAATTATTGTTATAAATTTATGTATTATTGTGATGTTGAAGTGAAAATAGAAATGTTCTAACACACTAACAAAACTGAATCGAAGATATTCCTCGTTGCTTTTCGAAGTACTTAAATATAATGTTTCTACAGTAAATTTAAGTTCGTTTTAACAAGTCTTGTTGTCCTAACTGAGACATTTTTCTAAATTCATCCATTCTGGTTAGTTTGATTTGCACTAGCTTAAGTAGAATTTAAGGAATTTATTCAGTCTTTAAAATATTTTTTTTAAAAAAAAAAAAATGTTAAGCAGTGAATGGTATTGAAACTAATGCATGAAGCAATAATTAATAATGAAATTTTTGGATTGAATGTTACGTTTTACGATAAGTTTACAAATTATTAACATAAAACATTTGACTAAAAACACCGTAGTAGGTATTTAGAATAATTTTTCGGGAGATTAAGAAATAAATGAATGGGGGAAAACAGAAATTTTCAATAAAAGGAATAAAATGAAATATGAAAATACAATGAAATACCTTTAACGCGAAAACGCTTAAGACGAAATATCGGTTAACACGAAATAATACAACGGTCCCGACAAACTACTATGTTTTTCCATGCCTTTTTTTCTCTTAACATGAAACGAAAATTGCTTAACACGAAAAGATTTCCCTTCTGGAAACGAACAAAATACGGAAAAAACCAGCCGGATTGGTCTGTCCTATAGTATTATCGGTATAATTCATTGCAGTAGATGATGATAATGCGTGTACAGCCCCAATTATGGCAAACAAAGACATAATGTATTTTGTTAATAGCTCAAAAAGTATCATTGATGCAGATTCCGAAAACGAAAATAAAATGAATAATTAGCTCCTGTTTTCCATGTCATCCGAAATGAGGAGCATCACGAAAAGTATGCGCAGTTATGTAGATGGCACAATGAATAACAAATTAGACGATATCGAACAATTTGTTGACAATTTGGTACTAAAAAAAAGAAAACTATTTTTTAAAAACTCAATAAATGTTTTGTTTTTCAAAAAGTTTGAAAATTATGTATTAAGTTTCATTAAGTTCTAGTAAATGTTTTTGTTTCATTGGCTTTTACTAAAGACATGCATATATACACATTTTAATGTAAATAAAATAAACTTTTATATAAACTTAATTTTGTTGAATATATGTTTTTTTTTCTTTTACACTATCTTTTAACACGAAACAAAGATATTCAGTCTCTTCAGTTTCGTGTTAAGCGATTTTCACTGTAAAATGAAGTATACTTTAAAAAAAAAAGAAAAAAAATCGATCTTTAAGTGCTCAAAGATTAAATATTCATTTTTTTTTGTTTTAATGGTTGGCTCCTCAGTACTTTAAAGCTTCTAAAGAGCGAGATAAGTGTTCATTTTTGATTTACGGCGTAATTGAGGTTTTACTGGCAACGGTTCCTACTAAAATGCAATATAGTGTACTTCGAAACTGGAGCTTGGCGAGCTCTCGCTACTTGCTCTGGTCTCTATCAGAAGCTACTACACATCTGTTTCAAGTAACCCAGACGTTCTTTTTAAAGGCGTTCAAATTTATGGGTGAGAATAAACTGTTACTATTCTTGACCTTTGACATTTTGCCGCCTTTTGCAAAGAATTCCTTCGAGTACATTTGAATTTCTTTGCACTTATTTACTTTTGGAAGTTTTGTGACTGGTTTTTCTTTGGAACAAATTTTGAGAATGTACAAATATATTGAAATCACTTCAAAAATGGGGCTACTAAAGCGTTTATAAACTCCACAGAAAGTGCAATATTACTATACTTGTGGGAACCCCCCTGGGTTCCACTATGGACACCAAGATTAGTTTGAGGCAAAGAATCACTAAGAGCCATTTGTATAATAACTTGTATTATCTTGATTCAAATATCAGAAACTCTAATAACATAATATTTCTATGTTACGTCAAACAAAAGGGATTTACATTTAATATATTAACTTAAATTACGAACTATGAAATTAATCAATAATTACGCGTAAGATCAAATAAGGTCTACCGAAATAGGAGGTCCGAGAAATACACGTAACTCGAATTATTAGCTTTCATTAACTTAAACTAATTTTATTAAACTAGAGATTGTTTTAAGTGATAATAAACTATATTATATCACCTGGAAATACTTTCGTATCTTCAAAATATTCCTTCGTGTAGATTACTAACAGTAACTCTTCAATATCGTAATCCAATTGAATCCTCCAAACTTGAGGCTACTGCTGCTGGCTCAATAGCCTTCATCTTTGCTAGCTTACAACGCTCTACTTAAATACCCTATCTACTTCCTACCCTATCTTTAATCCCGTTCACTTTTCGGAGTTGATTGGAAATATACGCGAATTTATAATCTCCAAAAAGACGCCTAAGAATATTAGTGGAAAGGTCACATACTTAATACCTTTTAATTTGGCGAGGATAATTTTCCCCAATTCATCATAAACTCTTTACTTTTGGTCTGAACTTTTCCATTTAATCGTTAAATTTGTGTCATTCGATTTGTATTAAATAACTAAGAAGATATTAATTGCGATTTTTATAATGTAGACATTTTTTAATGAAAAAGGTTCCCTAAAAAAATCATATTATGACACGCGCGCGTGAGATTTTATTAACGTCGAACTATAAAAACACGAGGGCTGTTGGCGACTGACCTCGAAATTTTGAACCACGGTTAAGTGACGAGGACGATACCTCAGCTGGCGTGAGTGAGTGAATATTAACATCGCCTTATTCAGCTGCACGAGGGCTTTAAGCGACGGACCTCGTAATTTTGAACCATGGTCGAGTGACGAGGACGACACCTGAGCTGGCATCCCTCTCCTAACTTGCACACCAACGGGAGGACGTTTGAGCTCTGGACAGATTTAACGCGCATCGCTCCCCTACACGGCGGATCTTCAGCGGCACTAGGCTCAAACTCATGACTTGCCGGCCACGAGTCCGTTACCTTGACCACTAGGCTACCGCGGTCACTACCTGAGCTGGCATACCTCCTTTACTAACTTACACACCATGCCAACGAGAGGATATTGAGCCACAACAAATTTAACGTGCATCAGTCCTATTATACAGAGGGCGAACACTAGGTCTCGACACGAGGACATGCTGTTCACGAGTTCGTGACCATGACCACTTAGGCTATCTCGGCGACGTATATTATGTGACAAAAAAGGAGTGGTTGCTAAAATTGAAGGAATACTTTTACTTTAGCAACCACTAGTTTACGACTCATACGATTCAGTTTTTTCGCTCGGCACTCTTATAAATCATTTTTAAAAAAAATTAAAATCGTAGAAAATAATTTAAAATGTTTGTTATATATCGATATATTTTCCGGCGAGCTAACCTCGTTTTTAATTTTAAAAAAATAGCTTTCTTAAAAAAAAAATTAAGCCGGCTTGATTTTAATTTCGTTTTTTCCCAATTTAACAGCAAAATATATTCATGCTGTACTAATTACTAAAATTTTTTTAAAATAATTGTTCGTTTTTTAAAGGGATTCTAGTTTTAATTTAAAACTTATTTTGAATAAGAAATATATCATTGTTTTTATATTTTACATTTTCTCCTTGTATCTACTGGATCTTCAACTTTTCTTTCAACCAGAGGCACTTCAAGTTCCAAGAATTATTTGCGAAAACATAGTGTATCAAATTTCAAACATATAATTTTACTCAGTGTTTTCTCTATAGCCAAAGGAAAGAGGCTAAAAACGTGAAATGTAATCACCCGTAGAAAAACGCTTAAACGAGTTATTCTTAAAATATCAGGTCATTTTCTCGAAATCGAGTTTTTTTTTAGTAGAGCGATATTACTGCGACATACTTTGGAGAAAATCTAGCTTCATAGGGAGGAGGAGGGGAAAGGAGAAATCAAAAGCTCTAATTTCTTTTTAACCCGTTCACTCACCTGGAAATAAAACATTTCATATTCAAAAAGAAAAAAAAGATTTAATTTAATACAAATATTTTCGAAACAGTAAGATATTTTCATCGAAATGAGTATCAAAAATCTTGGTTTGCTTTACTACTGAATGACATTAAATAGTTAGGATCTTTTTGTATTCGGATATAGTTAAGTGGAAACGTGAATGTAAGCTATTATTTTACCACAAACCCGTCATTCGAAATAACGAGGTCTGCTTAATATTAAGTAGAATAATATTTAAGTCCTAACTCTCTCTTGGTGCAAAAGTTAAGAGAACAAAGTACCATATCTAGTGACATTCTCGTTATTCGACCATTATTTAATATTACTAGGCTTATTGGTCTCATATTGTCATATAATGGGACTTTGAAATACTAATTGCAAAAAGAACAAAATTAATCAACAGTTGAAAGCATACATTTTATGGCTACTTTTCCGTTAGCCGGGGAGGGGGGGCAAGCGAACAATCACCAAATAATGTAGAATTCTGCGAACTTCTTACAACTGTGGCGGTGTGATATCTATATGAACTAGTACCAAACTTCACGCAATGACGATCGTTTTGGCGTGGTCGATAAAATACTTGCGTACGGAACGGAAGGTACCCAAATCGAATCCTTCCCTCCTTCATTGGTGACTCTGGACGTGCAAATAAACCGCACCCTTCACGCACCGCAGTCGTGGCGCCATCCATCCACCGCAAAAGCAACCAAGCTGTCAAACATTGACACAAATAAGCCGTTACTTCTCAAAGCCGTCTCACACAAATGACGCAATTCTCGAGCCGTCACGCACGATGACGCAACTGCTCACATGCTCGCTACGAATATGGTATCGTTCGTTCACCTATTCACCGAATCACTGGCATGGGGGTATGTGGCGGTGTGATATCTATATAAACTAGTACCAAACATCACGCAATGACGATCGTTTCGGCGTGGTCGATAAAATACTTGCGTACGGAATGGAAGGTACCCAGATCGAATCCTTCTTTCCTACACAACTATAAGGGGAATGTTCGTTTGGGGCCATGTGCTCTATTCTCTGAATTCATTGAAAACAAAGCACGCTTTTCTTTCTCTCTTTCTTCCCTCTTAATTTTTATTTCAATAAATGATGAAAATTTCGGATTTAGCCAAAATTGAAGAAAGTGTAATCAAGAGAAAGGTATTTTGTTAAAGAATTCTTAAAGGTTTTCTTAAGAGAAAGGTATATTGTTAAAAAGAACGCAACATGCGATCAGAATCATGAAATTAAACTATCTTTTTGTGATGGAGTACTGTTGTACTGTTTTGTTTAGGATTCATTAATTTTTGTTTGTTGAACTTCTTTTGCTCACTTAGTTAATATTTGTTTATAGTTGACGTTTTTGGCTTTTATTCCACTAACTGCTTTGTCACTTACTTCGCTTGGCGACTTGGCTCGCGTTTGGCTCACAATTGGCGACATTTGCGCCCGCCTAACGGTAATGTTCCATTTTGTGTGTGAGCAACATATTAAAATCTATATCGGAAATATTTTAGTGATGTGTAAAATTACACCGACAAAAGGATCAAAAATTTACACACACATACTTCAAGAAGGAAAAGAAAGAGAAATGATGAATAGGAGCCGAATTCATATTATTTTTCCGGTATTATAAGTTGTTCCAATATTATTATATTTTGGCTTCATTATTCTACAGAAAGCATCATATTTTATTGTACTCAAACAAATTAAAAACTCAAATAAAATCAAGTGGCAAATAAAATAATTGGCTTCTCAATTTTTTCGTATATTTCATCTTATAATATTCACAGCTTGAGTTAAATTTTCGGTCAGAATTATATTTTTCAAAGAGATTTCAATTTAGAAATAAACAGGACAGGAATTAGTTTTAATTGAGACAGGAATTAAAGTTTAACTGATGCATCTCAGCATATTTTTTAAAATTGAATGAAATAAAATTTCGATGGCTTCAAGTTATGAGAGGAAAAAGTAGAAATCTATAAGATTCTAATAAAATAATCTTTGTTCTATAATATCCCATAACCTCCTGCAACCCATTTTGAGAGTCAATTTCCACAAATCTGCTCTTAGCGGATCTCTACTGAGTAAAACAGGCATATTAACTAAATTTCAAATCCTTAGGTCCAATGGTTGAAAAACGGAATTTTTTAAACTGTACATCGCCACAACTCACCATGGAAATTTATTTCCGTAAAACCCATTCTTAACAGTTCTCTGCGCATCTAAAGGAACTTGCTTACCAAATACTCAAAATCGGGGATTTTTTTTTATCTAAAACTCTCGATGCTCCTTTACGAATCTATTTCCATAAAACCCCGTCCTTAGCATATCTTTACTCTACAAGAGAAACATGCAAGCCAAATTTAGAGGCTGTATAGGTCTAATAGTAAAAAAAAAAAAAAGGAATGTTTATATTTTACCTTCTAACATTTCGCAATCCCCCTTTTTGGAGTCGATTTCTACAAAACTCGTTCTTAGCGGATTTCTACTCAGCAAAAGAAACATGCTTGCTAAATTTCATGTTTGTATGTCTGGGAGATCTCGTGATGAGTGATCCACTTTTCTCCTTTATAAATAGATTTTTGCATTAAATATCCTGACTTCAAGTAATATTTTCTTTCATTTTTTTTCTAAAAAAATATACTGAACTTTGAGAAACTTTGCCATCATAATCAGATTTTACTCAGAAGAATATTGTTACGCGCGTAGATCGGGGGTCAAGGATTTTAAGCAATCAGTCGCAAAGAGCAAGACATTTCTTCAAGAGTGATGAAAATTTATTGTCGAAAAACAATCCTTAAAATACAGGATATAGTAGCAATATTCGCAGAATAAATCTCAGAAGGCCTGCACACCTTCTACGGTGTTCAGACAACTATCAGTGTCTAAAATGCAAGTATTTTTAAGATTATTCACAAACACCGCTCGTTCTACTGAACAGCCGAAGTAATACATAATCGCTGGTAGACTATTCATGGTCAAATCAGTTTCGGCGAGTGACTCGCTATTTATAGGCCTCTCGGATCTTTCGAGAAAGATCCGCTTAGAATGTGATATTAGAAGACTTATCCACTAATTTACAGAATAGTCCATAGGGTCGCGAGAGAACTCGCTAAAAATGATCACCAAAAATGATACCAACTTGGCTCTATCGCCAAGATATCATCGTTTTCATTAAATCGCCATTATAATTTAAGGAACGGCGTTGCTTGCGAATATTACAATTTTAACATAAAATAAATACTATAGAGAGTAATATGGAGATATTACACACCCAGACAATAGCGCACACAAAAATTTTTCAAGGGTGGGAGGGGGGTCCAGGGTCGAAAGTCCATTTTGGTATCATGCTCCAATACGCCGCCCAACGTATTCATTTGATTTTGTCGATTTTCGGGAACAAGAACAATAAAAATTTAATTATTGAATAAATAATTAGCATTAATTAATGAAATTAATTATTAATATTAAATACATAATTAAACTTTACGTAATATATACATAAGATTATAAACAATCGAAAAAAATCAAGGACTATGGGGGGGCCTGACCCCTTGTGTGCGCCGCTGCTCCCAGATATATATTATTTACATTATTTTAAGCAATCATTACACAAAATTAGTAACAGTATGAAATAAACTAAAATGCCCCTATTTGTAGGTCCTCTTACTGATACAATATTTTTACAGAGTTAAAAAAAAATTAACAAAAAAATGTGGTTCTTGTTGGAAATATATCTTACGAAAAATTAAATTTGCTAAACATTTAATGTACTGAAAAGCTGATCTCTCAAATTCATGAAAAAACATTTGCTTGAAATTCGCAAAAGGTGATCCATCATAATCTACCACGTAGATATAAAATTTTCTAATGACCTTCGCTATAGAAAAATGATAATTATATCATCCCACATTATTTTTAATGCTTTATTGTTGTCAAGTCTTTTTTGACAAAGGTGGCTCGTTCAGCAAAAACAAAGGGAAAAAAAAGGCGTTGTGTTCCAACTGCTCCAAAAATGCTTTCTGATGTCAGCGATGTATTTTATGAAAGATTTTACTGATGTTATGGCTTCTGAAAGAATAACTCAAAGAGCAAGGTTATTCTATATTTTTCTCCACCTATAAATTCTTGTATGATTGATACCTTAGAGTTTAGCATCCCATTTGCCTACCTTGCCTGAAGCAAATTGTTAATTGCGCATAAATTATTTATTTGACAACTTTCAAGGCCTAAAACAAAAGTGCTTTTAAACTTCGATGCTGGAAATCCTTATATAGCATTGTCTACTTCGCGTAATGAGAAGAGAAATATTTTAATTATTTCGTTAATTTGGATGGAACTATTAAATCTTGAAATAATGGAATGGTTGTGTCCCAGGTAAAAATTTGCATGTTTTGAAAATTAAATGCAAGTGATTTTTACAAAAACCATTATAAAAGTTGTTTTTCTTCCTACTTTGTGCCGCTGACATTTAAGGCAGTAAAATCATTAACACAAATTTCTATATCAAAATATTGCAGGAATTCGGTTTTATTGCACTAACTTTCGAATTATCAAACAAACGCGACTTTTGTAACATGTGATTAAAGTTTGTATTCAGTTTGTTGTAACATTTTTGAAGTGGACGTAATTTAGAGAACCTTTTATTTGAAAAAATAATCTAAAGCAGAGGTCGGTAGCCTTTTAGCTGTGGCGTGCCAAACCCATCTACCAGTATAACTCAGCGTGCCACACAATAGAACATTTCCGAAACAATTCGATTCCCATGATAATACATCCAGAGTTGGAGAATAGAGGTCAATAATATAGATGTTTACAGTTTTATTATATATTTTACATCATTTAAAGATATTTCTTTACAAATATAAACAACATAGAATATAAGTACCTCTTCAACAACAACAAAAATCTACAATTGTGCATGTATTATGTATTTTAAACATATTTATTAAAATAAGAAACATAAAATATAAGTATTTTGTTCTTCATTATAATTAAATAAAGTCAAAAATTTTAATGCAAACTTAGAGTTTTCTCCGCTCTACTTTCTCATCGCAAAAGCACGGGTAAATTTCTGACTTTTAATAAGGCCACGAGATTCTGAGTATTCAGTTGTTGAACTTTTTCTTTGCGGAGATGAACTATTTTTCATATGAGGAAAGATTGGTTAGATATGCAGAAACAAAAGCCTTTTCCTCTCTTCAAACAATCAAATCTCTCCAGAAATGGCATTAAAAAATTTACAAAATAGCTATGAGTTTATTTTTAGAGTTTTCTGAGTTTTTCGCAATTTCGTGAATGTCTGATTCTGAAGATGTTTGTCAAATAAGGTCCATTACAAAATTATCAACTTCCATCCACTGAAAAATTGACACATTTGTGGAGTAGTGCAAAGTTCCACTGAAAATTGCACCGCGTGCCACATGTAGCACGCGTGTCATAAGGTTGCCGACCCCAGATCTAAAGAGTGAACGAATTGACCCTTTGAATCTCTAAAATATATCCTACAACATCTCCTTTTACTGCAATTCTTCCCAAAACCAAATGCACAATAGTTTAACTGAATATACATCAATACTTTTATATTTACCATCAAAATTTAGCTTAATTTTATGATTTTGTGTTAAGCAACTTTCCTACGTTCGAATTTTTTTTTTTTTTTGACAATTTAACATAAACGTATTTAAAATTGTTTTAATAAATTTTAATGTTCAAGAAACGAAGCATCGACTTGAACAACGAAATCCATAATTAAAATAAAATTAACAAAGTGTTTAATTTCTTTCAGGTTCGCAATTAATGCTGTTTCATTACATTTGCAAATTAAAAGCGATAAGTGATGTCAACTACGAATTAATTTTGTTCTTTTATTTTGTAGTCATTACTCTTTAGAAAAAGTCGACATTTCTGCAGCTATCTAATCATTTCTGATTGAATCACTAAGCTACTGAGTGGACAGTTTTAAATAACGAACTACATTTGCACTTTGGATGATCAAACTCTAATTCACTTTTATGGCGATTCGAACTATTCAGCTCATTTCGGATATGTCTCTTGATTGTTAATTAGTTATCATTCCTAGATACTGTTCAAAACGATCTCTATTTTCGTTCTACATAATAATTTTCGGAGAAAAACGAATAAAATTGCATATTCCACAGAATTTAAAATAAATGTTCCCTTCATGAAATATTGTCATTTAAATAATTAACCAGTTAAATTATTATCCACACAAAGAGCTATGGTTTTACAATTAATTACTTTTCAATGTTGTTTGGGATAATTTACATCTGCTTTCACCAGTAAGAAATTTTATCTTTTAAAAAGGTATATTATATATACAGGTATAAACAATCTATTTTTAAAATTTTACTCGATTGAAATTTTTTAAAATAAACTTAGCCTTTAGGGAGTTTAAACTGCTCTTAGCAAAATTTTGAACAGAATAATGGGCTAAAATCATGATGTTTTGCATGATAATTGCACAATCACGTATTCTCCATTAAATTCAAAAAGAACTTTAGATTGGTATTAGTCTACTTGCAAAATTCAGCTAAAATTTCACATTTGATAATTATGCAAATATGTTGAAATATTTTGTTAAAAAGGATTTTCAAAATTAAAAAGAAATATTTGTATTATACGTGTATTTTGAAACCAAATACATTTTGTTTACCTATATTGACCTATTAATGGACAGATATGCACTTTTCAAAAGAAAGTTTCTGCAAAAAAAGTAAAAGCTGGCAACATTAAAGCGCTTGACCTGATTGGCTTTAGACACATGATTGCATTTATCATGTGACCATGACGTCACTAGGGACATCTTAAGGCATGGGCCAACTTGGACCGGGCCCAGGGCCTCGTCTCGTTTTCTACTCAGCCTTAATACGATCATGATTTGAATAATTTTAACGGTCAATTGTTATTTCCGGTTATACTCTCCGAAAACCTGGGAATTTCGGGCGAAATGTCAAATGGCTACATGTGATGACTGTCAGTGGTGTAACGGAGAATATTAGGGCCCCCTCCTGCAAAGTCAGGTTTTGGAATCCTAGAATCCTTGTCCCCCCCCCCGCAACACGGGGATTACGTTATGCCACTGATGACTGTCGTCCATGTTGTGACGTCCCCGTTTCGAAACGAGATTCACTCTTTCAGAACAATACTAGACTGAGTTTTGATGCACGTGCAGCTGGGGTCCATTATCTTTATTGAGAGTCTGGACTTTGGTGCCAGTGAGACTGAAAATACAATAGTCTGGCCATACTACTGTGGACGAGATCACTTCCGAGGCAGCTGACTGCCGCCTTACATATAGAACGGCGAATTGTCACCAAAGACGGTAAAGCGGCGACAGTGGGACGAGAGGGCTTGGCAGTCGGAGCATGTGTCCGACACCTGAAGGTTTGTGAAGAAACCAGGCGAGAGGACGATTGGTGAATTATGAGCCAATGGTGCTCTAATGAGTTGAGGTTCAAGGATCGACTCATATGGGTCCACCAATGAGAAAATGGACTGCCCCTGATATTTTAAAAGGTCTGGTGAAACCGAAAAAGGAGAAGAAAAAAGAAAAAAAAAAGAAAGATCGAAACGACGAGGGCTGGTCGTTTTCTGAAAGCGGAGAAAGGAAGATCTCGGAGTTTTAACCGTGATGCTGACCAGGAGTCCTGGACGAGAATAGAGAAAACGCCTTGCGGACTGTACCGAGACAAACTGCGGAGAAATCGACGTCAAAAAGAGGGTTGTCATACTGGCTAGGCTCAGAGACAATTAAATGCATTATTTACTTTAATTTAATTACCCTGTAGGAGAAAAAATTAAAAGTATTTTTTTACTCTCACAACTTGCTGTGAGTGTTTTTTACGCTACCTATCTGACGACGTCACAATGTATAGGCCTAAGCTACCACCATACATCATCATTACTCATCGAGTCAAATTGCGGCAGTCTGTCGAGCTGGTTTGTGCGATTTTGTCATCCACATTTATTTGTTTCGGGTTTGTACGAGTATCAGACAACTTATATTATGTACAGTCTACTTTTATGGGTCATAGGTGGGGCCTACATTTATATAGGGGCTCAGGGCCTCAGGAAGTCTTAAGACGTCCCATGAATTTATGAACTGATTTTCTGAAAATACGTTATTACTAAGGTGACCATTTTTTTTCAACGAAAAGAAGGACGCTCGCGCGTGAAAATTTTAAGAAAACCTTGCAACGTTTTATTAACTCAAACAAAAAATACCCTATTTAATTTTTCCTTTTAATTATTTACTTAAATGTATATTAATAGTGTATTAAATTTTAATTATTTACTTAAACGAGTATTTCCTCATTGAATATTTTTTGTTGTTGTCAATATATCATTTTCTAATACATCGGAAATTTCGGAGCAAAAAATAACCTTAATACTGAATTTTACGGTAAGTACTGCAACTAAAATATCAACATTCAATCTTGATTTCTCCCCTTTCCCAAAATCATTACCAACTGAAAAATCTCTTTCAATTGCTGCATTAGCTCCAGGGCAGCACAACAAAAACTTAACAAGAATAAATAAATTATCGTATGGAAAGTGTTCATTTTTGAAAAATGAATCTTTTATCAATTCTAGCATGCTGATTTTATATTGTTCCAATTTATTAGAATTTAAATATACATTCACTCTTTTAATTTCTCCAAATAGACAATTGTCATCGATTTTAATATCAGGCATTTCTTTTGTAACGTCACGTCTCGAAAACAACAACATCTGGTGTCGGATTCTTTGTAGATTCGACGCCCACACGTGCAGCTTCAGATGCAGCGCAACCCCTGTTTGACCCCCGAGGAATCTAGCGACCCGACCGGAAGATGAGGGGAGAGATGCTTTGAACTTGCACGCGAGCGGTGACCAACGAATCCTCCTCTCACAAAATAGTGGACTCTAACAATCTATAATTAATTTTAATAACTTTAATATGTATCATTTTGTAAATAAGTTTCAATAGTTGTGACGTAAATAAATTCCATATTTTAATTAACCAAGAATATCACCGTTATTTTTTCAAACGTTACAGCTTAGAGTTTTGGTGGGAGCGCTTTGGGATAAAAATTTAGCATTCAGGACCCGTGAGAGGAGGAAAATTTTGGATTTTTATGGACGGACCGCAACGCAGGGAGAAAAAAGAGATCTTCGGAAGAGCCGTGCTGCGATTCAATTCAGCTTCGGAGAAAGAGAGCGTCCTGCTCATAGAAGATCAAACTGATCTATAGTGTTAACGGCGAGAGTGTCCGAAGGAAAGCGATTTTCGGAAGCCGTGCTGCGATTCAATTCAGCTTCGGAGAAAAAGAGCGTCCTGCTCAAAGATCAAACTGATCTATAGTGTTAACGGCGAGAGTGTCCGAAGAAAAGCGATTTTCGGAAGCCGTACCACTAGTGCACATAATTTGCTTCTGACAGCAAGCTGAGTACTTCAAATGGGTGAGTACTGTTATATTTTTTTGAGTTGCAAACTGCATATTGTATTAGGAATTTTGGTTAAAGTGTTCTTTAGAAATTTTGAAATACTTAGTGTTTTTTCTTGCATGGGAACAGTGTTATTTTGTTTCTAGAGAATTGTAATTGTATTTCAAGCATTGTGTGCAATTTTAGCTTAAGATTTATTGTTTTAAGTCTCTTGAATGATTTTGATTATTTTTAGTGTTAAGTTTTTCTTTGTGTATTTCTGTGTATGCATGGGACCAGTGTTATTGTATTAATAGAGAATAGTAACAATAGTGCAAAATTTAGCGTGACATTTATTTGATATTGTTTAAAAAATGGCTTTCCTTGGTAAAGGGAAAAAGCAAGACATGTTGCAACTTTCTGAGGAATTAGGAATAAATGCCACTTTAAATATGACTGTCCCTAGCATAAAAATTGCAATCACTAACAGTGAAGGTTATAAAGAGGAATTTGTTAAAAATCTGTATGACACTATCATTGCAAACGGAAAAAGATTGGAGGAGTTAGAAAGGGCTGAAAAAATGAGATTGGAAGAGTTAGAAAGGGCTGAAAAAATGAGATTGGAAGAGTTAGAAAGGGCTGAAAAAATGAGATTGGAAGAGTTAGTAAGGGCTGAAAAAAAGAGATTAGAGGAGTTAGAAAGGGCTGAAAAAATGAGATTGGAGGAGTTAGTAAAGGAGCAGGCATTAAAAGAGAAAGAATTACAGCTGAAATTTGATTTAGAAAGGTTTAAAATAGAATCCGGATTTAGGGTAAACGATGAATCAAACGATTCTACAAATGCATGTTATGTAACCTCTAATTTAAACTTAAAAAAATTGATCCCAGATTTCGATCCTAAGCAGTCAGATATTAGTTTATATCTAGTGATCTTTGAACGCCAGGCTAAAAGGGCGTCAATAGAAAAGAAAGAGTGGGTGGGGCAATTATTGGGTTTGTTACCCCTAGAGATCATGCAATTTATTGCTCGCGAACCGGAGGAACAAGCCGAAAATTACGATTATGTAAAGAAATTATTACTTAAAAGATTCAAGTTAAGTCCGGAGGTCTTTCGGCAAAAATTTGTCCAACACCAGAAAAAATCCGATAGCACCTGGAAGGATTTCACTTTTGAAATTACGAATTATCTAGATGAGTGGCTGATTGGCTTAGAAATAAATACCTTTCAAGATCTTAAAGATCTAATGGTGGTAGATCAATTAAAAAAACGCGCCAATGCTAGTATGAAAGATCATTTTTTAGATAATTGGGCAAACCTTAAATCAGCTACTCAAATAGCAGAACTCTTTGGTAATTATGAGGACGTCCGAAAGGTAAATTCGAAACCCATGGATAGGTGGGGCAGAAATGATAAAATTTTGACATACTCAGGGTTCAAGGAAAAAGAAAATAGATTTGGGAAAACTTCCCCCAGATTAGGAGCTTCTGTTCCGGAGAGTACTAGAGAGAGAACTTTTGAAAAACGCGTGATACAAAGATGTTATCATTGCAATATGCCTGACATATAAAAGCCGGTTGCCCTAAATTAATAAAAAACAAAACGACGGAAACTCTCAATAATATTGAAGAAAATGAAAACCCGGATTTTCTTAATTCATATACAACAAAGGGCTCTGTAAATGGTCACGAGATAGACATTCTTAGAGATACGGGAGCGACAATAGATTTAGTATGTGCAAAATACATAAATCCTTCTTCTTTCTCTGGTGAAAATGTTTGGGTAAAACAACCGTTAAGCCCAGAATTAGCCCAGTTTACCTTTGGCGGTCGTGGAAATTTCCGGAAATTTTGGAACGGTGCAGACTAAGGCATCGGTTTGTGGAAATCACTTAAATCAACACGGTCGATATTTGCTTGGAAATAAAACGGCCGAGCTAATAAAAGGAAATTTAGGCTATAATTTCCTGCCAGTCGAAATATTGAATGCTGTCCAAACAAGGTCTCAAGTCAAAGCGGCTAGAGAAGAAAGGGGAATAGATAGTGGTGATGCTAAAAAAGGGGAAGATGAGGTTATAATTGTTTCTTCGGATGCAGAGGACGAAATTTTAATACCTGCACTCCAGGAATATGTTCCGGAATTAGCGCTGCTAAGGGTTACGCGAGAAAATGTAATCAATGCTAAAAAAATAGCGAGGAGATTAAACCCTTATACGAACAGGCAGCCAGTCAAGTGCAGGTTACCAATCAGGTTTATTCGCTAGAGAAGGAATTATTGGTCAAAAATCGTGAAGATAAGTTAGGTAACGTGGTGAAGTTAATAGTAGTGCCGGAAGGGTTGCGCGACCCTATTAAATCATTGTGTCATGAGGGAACATCTGCACACCTGGGAATTACGAAATCCAAAGACAAATTAAACCGATATTTTTACTGGCCGAATTGCTATAGAGATATGGAACAGTTTGTAAAAACTTGCGATCAGTGTCAGAAGGCTGGGAAGCCCAATGATAAAAATAAAAGCTCCACTAAAATTGGTCCCTGTTATTCAGGAGGTTTTTACTAAGCTAAATATTGATGCATGTGGGCCTCTCCCGATCACATCTAAAGGGAATCGATATCTTATCACGGCCATTTGCATGTCATCAAAATTCCCTGAAGCTATTCCGGTGTCTGATATTAGTTCCGTTAGTGTCACAGATGCGCTGTTAAACATCTTTAGTCGGATGGGGTTTCTCCGTGAAATACAATGTGCCTAGGGTACTTCTTTTACTAGTACTCTGACTACCGAGTTTTTTGAAAGATTCGGAATACTTGTCAGGCATAGTTCTGTGTATCATCCACAGAGTAACCCTGTTGAGCGATTTCATCGAACGTTGAAACGACTCTTACGAGTCTTATGTTTAGATGCAGGCTCCGAATGGGACAAACATCTTCCGTCAATTCTTTTAGCGTTACGAACTGTATCGCACGAAAGTACAGGGTATACACCGTCAGAGTTGGTGTATGGGAAAAATTTGCGAACCCCAGAGACGTTAGTAATGGAACATTGGATGGAACCGGAAGAAGAGGGTGATCTCGTCACTGAATATATGTTTAAGTTAATAAATAGATTAAAAAGATGTCAAGAAGTAGCTATAAATAAAATGGAGGAAATGCAAGTTAAGCGGAAAACTTGGTATGACAAAAACGCAGTAAAACGTGAATTTAAGGATGGAGATTTAGTCCTAGTGTTAGCTACATCCAGAGCAAATAAATTAGCAGTGCAGTGGATAGGTCCTGGGACAATTTTAAATAAAATTTCGGAAACGAACTATTTAGTCGAAATCCCCGGCAGACGCGAAACATCTCAAATCTATCATATAAATATGCTAAACCCATATTACAAAAGGCCAGAACACGTTAACGTAATTATTAATGATGAAACAAAAAACTCTCTCGCAGACCAGGAGTTAGAAATCCCATACTTAGAAAACAATTCTCTCATTTATGATTTCGAGGACGTAATCCAGGCTAGCGAGTTGAACAAACACCTTCACGACAAACAAATGGATCGACTGCGCGAATTATTAAATAAATACTCTAAATGTTTTTCAAACAATCCCGGTTTAACTAATCTGGTTGAACACGAAATCCAGTTAGTTAGCGATCAACCAGTTAGGACGAAGCCCTATCGAATGTCGCACCGACAAAATGAAATCTTAAAAAACGAAATTAACCGAATGTTAAAATTAGGAATCATTGAGGTAGGAGAATCGGATTACATGTCCCCTGTGATTTTAGTTGAGGTAGCTGGGAAAAAGAACCTCGTCCATGTATAGATTACAGGAAATTAAACGGGATCATTAGAACGGAATATTTTCCTCTTCCGAATATCGAAGAACGCGTAGAAAAAGTATCGGCGGCTAAATTTATTACCGTCTTTGACTTATCTAAGGGATATTGGCAAATACCTTTGAGTAAAACAGCACAGCGATACGCAGCCTTCTGTACTAGCTTTGGTACATACCGACCCCTAAGGATGAGTTTCGGATTAAAGAATGCTCCATATTTCTTTAGTAAACTCATGGCTGAATTACTTAACGGACTAGAGGATTTCGTTGTCCCGTATCTAGACGATATCGCAATTTTCTCAGATACTTGGGAGTCGCATATTAAACATATGGAAACGGTTCTGCAGAGAATAAAGAGAGCTAAGTTAACGATAAAACCTTCAAAGTGTAAGTTTGCGCAACAAAATGTCAAATTTTTGGGTCACATTGTGGGTCAGGGTTTTTGCACTCCTTCCGAGATCAAAGTTCAGGCTGTTCTAGAGTTCCCTACCCCTCACACGAAAACCCAAATACATGCTTTCTTAGGTATAGCGGGTTATTACCAAAAATATATAAATCTGTTCTCGGTAATCGCTGCTCCGTTGACGGATGCGTTGAAGGGAAGAGCAAAGAAGGGAGAAATTACGTGGACGACCGAGTGTGAAAATGCATTTCGAGAACTAAAAGGGAAACTAATTGATAAGCCCGTCTTGTACGCGCCAAATTTTGAACGAGAAATCATTGTTCAAACGGACGCTTCAAACGCAGGTATGGGAGCAGTTTTAACCCAATTAACTGAACAAGGTGAGGAGCATCCAATCCTTTACCTGAGTAAGAAATTTTCAGAGGTAGAGAAGCGTTATTGTACGACGGAGAAGGAATGTGCTAGTATTGTTTTCGCAATTAAAAGGTTACATTATTACTTAGATGGAAATTCATTTTTAGTTATGACCGATCACAACCCGTTGGTGTGGTTGAATAGAAATGTTAGTTCTAACCCTAGATTGATGCGATGGGCTTTGGCTTTGCAACCATATAATTTTAGAATTGTACATCGGTCGGGTAAAAGTCACAAAAATGCAGATAGTCTCAGCAAATCGGTGATAGATAATTAGGAATTGTTAACAATGTTCTCTTGCTCATGAATAATAATTGTTGCTTATGTTTTTAGTTAAAGGTTAATAATTGTATTAAATTTTATTTATTTACTAGTACTGTATATCACATCGAATGGAGATGCGTGTAAAAGATAAAGCCATGAAAAGCAAATGTATTAATATGCTTAATTTTGTGTATAGGGTTTTAAAATATACATGAGTATTTAGTTTACGCAAGAGGCATATGGTGAAAAATATTTTGTGTGTAAGGTTGTACACTTCGCATATCATATCAACACATGTCGTTAGTATAATTTTATTTAAGTATTGTGGCGGAGAATATTTTATGTGCAAGGTCTTACACTAGCATTTGATATAACATGTTGTTAGTATAATTGATACTAGGCATTGTGATAGGAGTGTTTGTATTTTTTATTTAATGTATAGTATGTTTTCTTACATTGATTACATTGCTATTTCGTAATATGGATTTGTGTAAGTTCCCTAGCAAGAACACTCACTCACTAGAAATAAGTAATTCCAAATTTAGTTCAGCGTTTTCTTTAGTAATTAAAATTGCAGCTCGGAAATATAGTGGTGCTTGATGAAGGGATGTGTTGGTAATCTGTCAGTTGTCTCATCGTCATCCCATTAAACTTTTCTCAACGGAAAAGTTCTATAAGAGAGGGCGAGAGCTGTAACGTCACGTCTCGAAAACAACAACATCTAGTGTCGGTTTCTTTGTAGATTCGACGCCCACACGTGCAGCTTCAGATGCAGCGCAACCCCTGTTTGACCCCCGAGGAATCTAGCGACCCGACCGGAAGATGAGGGGAGAGATGCTTTGAACTTGCACGCGAGCGGTGACCAACGAATCCTCCTCTCACAAAATAGTGGACTTACAAAATTTTAATAACTTTAATATGTATCATTTTGTAAATAAGTTTCAATAGTTGTGACGTAAATAAATTCCATATTTTAATTAACCAAGAATATCACCGTTATTTTTTCAAACGTTACACTTTCCGATTGTACTTGCGATTAAGTCGAAAAACACAATGGAAGTCTTGCTTTCTGTGATATTTGTTTCAGACCATTCTTTGACATATTTGAAACACGTTTGGTTCATCTCTAATTGATTGATTGATTGAATATTAACGTCGCACTGTTCAGCTACACGAGGGCTTTTGGCGACGGACCACGTAATTTTGAGCCATGGTCAAGTGACGTGGACGACACCTGAGCTGGCACCCCCCTCTCCTAACTACCACACCACACCAACGGGATGACGTTTCAGCTCTCGACAGATTTAACGTGCATCGCTGCCCTACACGGCGGGTCTTTAGTGGTACTGGGCTCGGACCCGTGACAAAGCAAGCCACGGTCCGATACCTATACCACTCGGCTACCGCGGCCACTTGGTTCATCTCTAATAGAGATTAACAGATCAGTTTTAAAATATTGAAAAGGAGGACAATTAGGAGGACACTGTTCTAGGAAGGACAAAACCTATAAAAGGGGAACTGTCCTCCGTAAAGGAGGACGGTTGGTCACCTTATTACAGTTATGTGTGACTATGAGGTCCCATGTGAACTTGTGACTGGTCTATCTGCGTTCTCTACTAATAGTCTTGGGAAATATTTGTTCTTTTTAAAAAATATTATATTATAAATCTTCCTCCCGAAGAAGATGTGACCATGCAAATTAAGACTTGTATATAAAGTTTAAACTTTCAGGCTGAAGCGCGCGAGAGAAAGATAGGTTAGACCGTTAACGGCGAGCAGTGATTAATTTAACGTGCAGAAAGGCGTGGATATTTAGAAGATGATTATTGTACTATTAAAGTTGACGATTTATTAACTAGGAATCCAAGTAGATTAGGTAGCTAAGAATGAGAAGCTATTGCCTGGACGTAAGTGATCTGATTATTTAAAGACTTCTCGTACCTCGTTATTGTTCTCCATACTTGGTATTTGGGTGCACCTCTAAACTTGGTTAATTGAATTTGTGTTTTTGTTCTTATATGCAAATAAATTGAAGTCATTTTGAATATGGCTAGTCTTACTTCCGATTCTCCCACACCCATGGTCGCGACGGGGTGACCTTTACAAACGTTACCCATTAAATATGTTTCATACAAAATCATAAAAAATGCTGAGCCATCTCAGTTGCTTACCTCGCCATTCGAGATCATGTCATTTTAAATATTTTCTTACAATCATTTTTTATAGACATTTTACGTACATTTTGTATACATCACGTTCATGCACATATATGGATTATACATTTTATGTATAACCAGAACATATGTATAGTATCTCTCCCTCATTTTCTATTAATAACCAACCATACTATCAAATTTAAACCCGGAAAATTTTTTTCTCTTAAGATGAGAGGAATTTCTAGCACTTTTGTAGTGTCTTATCTAAAGTCACCGCAATCCCCGGACCCACCTAAAACATCGCCTTCACACACAAGACCGTTTCTTCTCTTAGCAGCCGCGTTCTAGTGTCACCAAACATAGTATTCGTAGGCCTCCATAAAGGTCTCGTGTCTCCGACTCTTGTATGTCAAGAGGTAGACACTTCAACTTCAGCGGAATCTTTCGATTACCCGAAGAGAATATGCTGCATTAAACGTAAGTATTAGAGTTAAAGATAGGAAAGGATGATTCATTTTGCCTCTTAGAAATATTGTAGCATAAACTATTTCAGTAAGTGTCTGAGCGAAAAGTAAAAGAAAAGTAAGGAAACATGTAATATAAAAAAAATTTAAAAGTCAAGTTCTACTTAGGACAACAAAGAAATTTTTATTTTAGTTACTATTTATCAAATGGTTACAATTAACATAAATATGTAAAAACATACGATAGAATCACAATAATAAGTGATAAAATAGAAAGATTTTCCTTTCTGTAAAGGGTGTTGGACTATTTTTGTTTGTTACTCTTTATTCATTAATTAAATTTAATTGTTCCAATAAAATAGTATAGTATAAAATAAATCACATTTTCAGAAATTAGGCCATTCCAAGTGGGACTCGAGCCCACGACCTTTGGATTAGAAGCAGGAGCGTAGCTACCGCCGTATCAGCGATACGGGGCCCCCAAGCTAGAGAGGCTCCAGCATGTGTAATTATAGTACCACTAACAGGGCTCGCATATTTAAAAAAGGGTCCCGAAGGAATTTTGATACCCTCAAAGCTTGCTACGCCGGTGATTAGAAGTCCAACGCTCTATCCATTGCACTATAGGGACACCATGAACGATTTTCCCTTCTATATATGCTGTTGGACTATTATCTTTGCTTGGTTCTATTTATTGCTTTAATTTAATTGATGAATTAATATTTGAAAAACTATAATAAAATCAAGTGTCAACCACTACAAGTTTTAAAAAAATGTATTTGAACTTGAATGGATGAATAGAAAGTATTTTATTAACTACTGAATATTTGAATAAGATATGCATATATATAAGAAGAGAGTGAACTATATAATTGTAGGAATTGAATAATTTAAAAAATCTATCTATTCATAGATTCTATTTAAAAAAGGATCTCTCATTTAAAAGTAATTATTCCAGAATCAAGAAAAAATTTAAAATATATACCGGAAATGTGTGTGGTCCAATGTTTTTCAAGTTATTCTCAAAATATTGCAAATTGCTTAGATTGCTTTTGATTAAACACTAGGGGGTACCCATGTCCGCTTAACGTTGGACTAACCCCATTGTACAAATGGGCTCAATTCATAACGGTCACATGATAAAGACAAACACGTATTCTCAATTGAATTCAAAACAGACCTCAAACTAAATGTACTTGTGGTTCCATTTGTAAAACTTAACATAAAATTTTCTGATTTTATAATTGGGAAAAGATGCTCAAATGCTGTAAAAAAATTCTTGTGAATTAAATTTTATATATAATAAAAATCTTATTTTATGGATGTACTTTTAAGTAAAAGGCAATTTGTATATTATTTGCGTTATTATTTTGACTAATATGTACCTTTTAAGTTTCTGCAAAGAACAAAAGCTGGTAACGCAACGAAGCGCATAAACTGATTAGCTAGAAACATACCGATTGCTTTTCTCGTGTGACTATGACGTCACACAAGATTTTAAACTAATTGGCTAGAAACACATGGTTGTCATTATCATGTGATTATGTCATATGAATTTAGCCCATTGTACAACTGTTCATACTCATTGCTCAAATTCTAAAACAGTAGTTAATATGCATTATGTAGTTCTATTTAATTTGTAACCATAATATTGAACAGATGACTTACTGCCTTTTTATTATTGTTCTTGTGTTAGATAAATAAATTTATTGCATCATTACGAAAAACTTTTATATATGGAGAGATTATTGAATTTTGATTTTTAAAATTAAGTATTTTTCATTGAAAATACGAATAACATTTATAAGCATAATTATTTTCTAAATCTATTACACGATCAGCGATTTCCCAGAAAACTTCTCTTATGCAATAAATTTTAAAAATATTTTTGGATTTTTAATGAGGTCTAACTTGCTCTATTTCTAATGGATTTCAGGTTCATTTATTTGCTCAAGAAGTTAAAATTTGAATTACTCCTCTCAATATATTATGTCAATAGTATGAGAGAATAACTTATTAAGTATTGCCTTGCATACTCGTAAACATTGATTAAAAGAAAGTTTAATTTATAATAGATATATTAAATCTGGATATACACTTGGAGAAAATTTAACTCTTACCTTTTTTCTTGGCAACTGATTTAATTTAAAATGGAAAACTTTTTGCATATTTAAAAATATAATTAAAATGAACTAAATCGTTATTTAATTATTAATTAATTGATAAATTGTTTAATTAACAATTAATAAATGATGTATTAAGATATTAATATAATTCTTATTTATCAAATATTTTTAGATGATTTTGTAATTTATTTCTTGGCTAATGTAAATTGTTTTCTGGCAATAGAATAAAATTTCAGTTAGTTAATGTGCTGCAAATAAAATGTTGGTTTAGAAGATATTCTGAATTAATATTTGTCTGATATTTACCGCTAATTCCACTAAATGGACTCGCATTCTCGACTAACAAATCTACACACTTTTATTAAATGTAATACTTAAATCTCATGAGACAAATTTCTGTCGCACTTTACTGCGCATGGACCAGAAAAAGGCTCACACTTGAAATAATAACAGCATATAAAGAATCTTCTCAGCGGAGTTGATACAATTCCAGAGAGTAATGTGTGTAAACAAAAACAGAATAAAATCACAGAGTCACTGTGTTCCATTTCACAGGAATCGAATACATAATATGGCGTGTAAGATTGTACCATCAATAAATAAAGTAACTTAAATGAAGTTATTAAAGCTCCGAATAGCGAAACAAAGTCTTACGCAAAGTTTTCCAACAACAATTTTAACCTCCAAGAAACTCTATGGATATGTATGGTATTTATATAACTTAATTGATTAACTTCCAAATATTAATATTTACACAAGCATTTTTGCTTATTGTACTATTATAATTTAAAGAGTGTTTAGTTCCAACAATAGCTTAAATTCAAGACGGTCACATGATGAAAGTAATCTCGTGTGTTCTTCATTGTGAACTCAAAACTGGCAGACTTTTGTTTCATTTTTTTGACAATTGTATAAAAATGTTGAAATATGATATTCTTCGAAAGGTTTTTCAAAATTAAAAAAAAATTACAATATGCAAGTACTTTTAAGACAAGTGCATTTTTGTTTACATTTGTACGTATTGTTGACAACTATGTACTTTTAAAAAGAAAATTTTTGTAAATAAACAAATGTTGGCAACAGTGAAGTGCATGGGCTGATTAACAGGAAACATTGCATTTAACATGTAATGATGACGTCTCACGAATTAAGTACATTAATTTGCAGCTAAAATACTCGTAGTGAAAATAGCCTGTTCAGCTTCATGCCCAGACAAAACCAATGGATACAATTAATTTTAAATTTTGGTAGCATGGATGAAAGAATATTCAATATACATACGGAGAAATGATTTATTTAAATTGACTGTAAATAAATTAGAAATTAACACAATTGTACGGGATGTCCCGAAACTCAACGCAAGCGGGCACGAGGTGAAAAGGGGGAATCATATCAATTCTGGAAAAAAATTAAGTTCTCTATCACTTGGTTAAGTGATTACCAGCACATTTTTTGAAAATGCGGGAAACTTGATATCCTTCCGTCACATCGTTTGAGGAAGATGATCATGAAATTTGAAGAGACTGGAGATTTGGGTGTGCTGCCCGGAAGAGGACGGGAACCTGTTGGGACTGAAAATGTCGAAGAAGTCGCTACTGCTGTGGTTGAAAGAGCCTCTAGTTCTCAATCTATTCTTCAACAAGTGGTCGATCAGTGTGTAACGTTTGAAAGAATATCGGTAGCGTATTCTTGGTTAATTAAAATATGGAATTTATTTACGTCAGAACTATTGAAAATTATTTACTAAATGATACATTACAGTTATTAAAGTTAATTATAGATTGTTAAGAGTCCACTATTTTGTGAGAGGAGGATTCGTTCACCACTGCTCTCGTGCAAGTTCAAAGCATCTCTCCCTCATCTTCCGGTCGACGAGCTAGATTCCTCGGGGGGTCAAACAGGGGTTGCGTTGCACCTGCAAGCTGCACGTGAGGGTGTCGGGTCTACAAAGAAACCGACCAGATGTTGATGTTTGGAGAAGCGACGTTACAGCTCTCGCCCTCTCTTATAGAACTTTTCCGTTGAGAAAAGTTTAATGGGATGACGATGAGACAGCTGACAGATTACCGACACATCCCTTCATCAAGCACCACTATATTTCTGAGCTGCAATTTTAATTACTAAAGAAAACGCTGAACTAAATTTGGAATTACTTATTTCTAGTGAGTGAGTGTTCTTGCTAGGGAACTTACACAAATCCATATTACGAAATAGCAATGTAAGCAATGTAAGAAAACATACTCTATAACATTAAATAAAAATACAAGCACTCCTATCACAATGCCTAGTATCAATTATACTAACATGTTATATCAAATGCTAGTGTAAGATCTTGCACATAAAATATTCTTCGCCACAATACTTGTCGCCAAAAGCCCTCGTGTAGCTGAACAGTGCGACGTTAATATTCAATCAATCAATCAATCAATCGCCACAATACTTAAATAAAATTATACTAACGACATGTTGATATGATATGCGAAGTGTACAACCTTACACACAAAATATTTTTCACAATATGCCTCCTGCGTAAACTATAAATACTCATGTATATTTTAAAACCCTATACACAAAATTAAGCATAGTAATACATTTGCTTTTCATGGCTTTATCTTTTGACACGCATCTCCATTCGATAGGATATACAGTACTAGTAAATAAATAAAATTAATACAATTATTAACCTTTAACTAAAAAAAACATTATAAGCAACAATTATGATTCATGAGCAAGAGAACATTGTTAACAATTCCTAATTATCTATCACCGATTTGCTGAGACTATCTGCATTTTTGTGACTTTTACCCGACCGATGTACAATTCTAAAATTATATGGTTGCAAAGCCAAAGCCCATCGCATCAATCTAGGGTTAGAACTAACATTTCTATTCAACCACACCAACGGGTTGTGATCGGTCATAACTAAAAATGAATTTCCATCTAAGTAATAATGTAACCTTTTAATTGCGAAAACAATGCTAGCACATTCCTTCTCCGTCGTACAATAACGCTTCTCTACCTCTGAAAATTTCTTACTCAGGTAAAGGGTTGGATGCTCCCCTCACCTTGTTCAGTTAATTGAGTTAAAACTGCTCCCATACCTGCGTTTGAAGCGTCCGTTTGAACAATGAATTCTCGTTCAAAATTTGGCGCGTACAAGACGGGCTTATCAATTAGTTTCCCTTTTTGTTCTCGAAATGCATTTTCACACTCGGTCGTCCACGTAATTTCTCCCTTCTTTGCTCTTCCCTTCAACGCATCCGTCAACGGAGCAGCGATTACCGAGAACAGATTTATATATTTTTGGTAATAACCCGCTATACCTAAGAAAGCATGTATTTGGGTTTTCGTGTGAGGGGTAGGGAACTCTAGAACAGCCTGAACTTTGATCTCGGAAGGGGTGCGAAAACCCTGACCCACAATGTGACCCAAAAATTTGACATTTTGTTGCGCAAACTTACACTTTGAAGGTTTTATCGTTAACTTAGCTCTCTTTATTCTCTGCAGAACCGTTTCCATATGTTTAATGTGCGACTCCCACGTATCTGAGAAAATTGCGATATCGTCTAGATACGGGACAACGAAATCCTCTAGACCGTTAAGTAATTCAGCCATGAGTTTACTAAAGAAATATGGAGCATTCTTTAATCCGAAACTCATCCTTAGGGGTCTGTAGGTACCAAAGCTAGTACAGAAGGCTGAATCTCGCTGTGCCGTTTTACTCAACTGGATTAGCCAAAATATCCCTTAGATACAATTAAGACGGTAATAAATTTAGCCGCCGATACTTTTTCTACGCGTTCTTCGATATTCGGAAGAGGAAAATATTCCGTTCTAATGATCCCGTTTAATTTCCTGTAATCTATACATGGACGAGGTTCTTTTTCCCAGCTACCTCAACTAAAATCATAGGGGACATGTAATCCGATTCTCCTACCTCAATGATTCCTAATTTTAACATTCGGTTAATTTCGCTTTTTAAGATTTCATTTTGTCGGTCCGACATTCGATAGGGCTTCGTCTTAACTGGTTGATCGCTAACTAACTGGATTTCGTGTTCAACCAGATTAGTTAAACAGGGATTGTTTGAAAAACATGTAGAGTATTTACTTAATAATTCGCGCAGTCGATCCATTTGTTTGTCGTGAAGGTGTTTGTTCAACTCGCTAGCCTGAATTACGTCCTCGAAATCATAAACGAGAGAATTGTTTTCTAAGTATGGGATTTCTAATTCCTGGTCTGCGAGAGAGTTTTTTGTTTCATCATTAATAATTACGTTAACGTGTTCTGGCCTTTTGTAATATGGTTTTAGCATATTTATATGATAGATTTGAGATGTTTCGCGTCTGCCGAGGATTTCGACTAAATAGTTCGTTTCCGAAATTTTATTCAAAATTGTCCCAGGCCCTATCCACTGCACTGCTAATTTATTTGCTCTGGATGTAACTAACACTAGGACTAAATCCCCATCCTTAAATTCACGTTTTACTGCGTTTTTATCATACCAAGTTTTCCGCTTAACTTGTATTTCCTCCATTTTATTTATAGCTACTTCTTGACATCTTTTTAATCTATTTATTAACTTCACCACGTTACCTAACTTATCTTCGCGATTTTTGACCAATAATTCCTTCTCTAGCGAATAAACCTGATTGGTAACCTGCACTTGACTGGCTGCCTGTTCGTATAAGGATTTAATCTCCTCGCTATTTTTTTGAGCATTGATTCAATTTTCTCTCGTAACCCTTAGCAGCGCTAATTCCGGAACATATTCCTGGAGTGCAGGTATTAAAATTTCGTCCTCTGCATCCGAAGAAACAATTATAGCCTCATCTTCCCCTTTCTTTTAGCTTCACCACTATCTATTCCCCTTTCTTCTCTAGCCGCTTTGACTTGAGATCTTGTTTGGACAGCATTCAATATTTCGACTGGCAGGAAATTATAGCCTAAATTTCCTTTTATTAGCTCGGCCGTTTTATTTCCAAGCAAATATCGACTGTGTTGATTTAAGTGATTTCCACAAACCGCTGCCTTAGTTTGCACCGTTCCAAAATTTCCGGAAATTTCCACGACCGCCAAAGGTAAGCAAACTAATTCTGGGCTTAACGGTTGTTTTACCCAAACATTTTCACCAGAGAAAGAAGAAGGATTTATGTATTTTGCACATTCTAAATCTATTGTCGCTCCCGTATCTCTAAGAATGTCTATCTCGTGACCATTCACAGAGCCATTTGTTGTATATGAATTAAGAAAATCCGGGTTTTCATTTCCTTCAATATTATTGAGAGTTTCCGTCGTTTTGTTTTTTATTAATTTAGGGCAATCGGCTTTTATATGTCCGGGCATATTGCAATGATAACGTCTCTGTATCACGCGTTTTTCAAAAGTTCTCTCTCTAGTACTCTCCGGAACAGAAGCTCCTAATCTGGGGGAAGTTTTCCCAAATCTATTTTCTTTTTCCTTGACTCCTGAGTATGTCAAAATTTTATCATTTCTGCCCCACCTATCCATGGGTTTCGAATTTACCTTTCGGACGTCCTCATAATTATCAAAGAGTTCTGCTATTTGAGTAGCTGATTTAAGGTTTGCCCAATTATCTAAAAAATGATCTTTCATACTAGCATTGGCGCGTTTTTTTAATTGATCTACCACCATTAGATCTTTAAGATCTTGAAAGGTATTTATTTCTAAGCCAATCAGCCACTCATCTAGATAATTCGTAATTTCAAAAGTGAAATCCTTCCAGGTGCTACCGGATTTTTTTCTGGTGTTGGACAAATTTTTGCCGAAAGACCTCCGGACTTAACTTGAATCTTTTAAGTAATAATTTCTTTACATAATCGTAATTTTCGGCTTGTTCCTCCGGTTCGCGAGCAATAAATTGCACGATCTCTAGGGGTAACAAACCCAATAATTGCCCCACCCACTCTTTCTTTTCTATTGACTCCCTTTTAGCCTGGCGTTCAAAGATCACTAGATATAAACTAATATCTGACTGCTTAGGATCGAAATCTGGGATAAATTTTTTTAAGTTTAAATTAGAGGTTACAGAACATGCATTTGTAGAATCGTTTGATTCATCGTTTACCCTAAATCCGGATTCTATCTTAAACCTTTCTAAATCAAATTTCAGCTGTAATTCTCTTTTAATGCCTGCTCCTTTACTAACTCTTCCAATCTCATTTTTTCAGCCCTTTCTAACTCTTCCAATCTCATTTTTTCAGCCCTTTCTAACTCTTCCAATCTCATTTTTTCAGCCCTTTCTAACTCTTCCAATCTCATTTTTTCAGCCCTTTCTAACTCTTCCAATCTCATTTTTTCAGCCCTTTCTAACTCTTCCAATCTCATTTTTTCAGCCCTTTCTAACTCTTCCAATCTCATTTTTTCAGCCCTTTCTAACTCCTCCAATCTTTTTCCGTTTGCAATGATAGTCTCATACAGATTTTTAACAAATTCCTCTTCATAACCTTCACTGTTAGTGATTGCAATTTTTATGCTAGGGACAGTCATATTTAAAGTGGCATTTATTCCTAATTCCTCAGAAAGTTGCAACATGTCTTGCTTTTTCCCTTTACCAAGGAAAAGCCATTTTTTAAACAATATCAAATAAATGTCACGCTAAATTTTGCACTATTGTTACTATTCTCTATTAATACAATAACACTGGTCCCATGCATATACAGAAATACACAAAGAAAAACTTAACACTAAAAATAATCAAAATCATTCAAGAGACTTAAAACAATAAATCTTAAGCTAAAATTGCACACAATGCTTGAAATACAATCACAATTCTCTAGAAACAAAATAACACTGTTCCCATGCAAGAAAAAACACTAAGTATTTCAAAATTTGTAAAGAACACTTTAACCAAAATTCCTAATACAATATGCAGTTTGCAACTCAAAAATATAATCACCCATTTGAAGTACTCAGCTTGCTGTCAGAAGCAAATTATGTGCACTAGTGGTTTTGAACTCTTCCGTGTGAACAATGGTCCTTTTGACCAATCTTGAATCTTTCACCCTTAACAAAAGTGTGGTCAGTTTGACCAGCCTTGAATTCACTCGTGGCACGGCTTCAAAGATGAATTCAATCGCAGCACTGCTTTCGAAAATCGCTTTCCCTTCGGACACTCTCGCCGTTAACACTATAGATCAGTTTGATCTTCTTTGAGCAGGACGCTCTTTTCCTCCGAAGCTGAATTCAATTGCAGCACGGCTTCCGAAAATCGCTTTTCCTTCGGACACTGGCCGTTAACACTATAGATCAGTTTGATCTTCTTTGAGCAGGACGCTCTTTTTCTCCGAAGCTGAATTCAATTGCAGCACGGCCTCCGAAGAGGTCTTTTTCTCCCTGCGTTGCGGTCCGTCCGTAAAAGCCCAAAATTTCCTCCTCTCACGGGTCCTGAATGCTAACTTTTTATCCCAAAGCGCTGCCACCAAAACTCTAAGCTGTAACGTTTGAAAGAATATCGGTAGCGTATTCTTGGTTAATTAAAATATGGAATTTATTTACGTCACAACTATTGAAAATTATTTACTAAATGATACATTACAGTTATTAAAGTTAATTATAGATTGTTAGAGTCCACTATTTTGTGAGAGGAGGATTCGTTCGCCACCGCTCTCGTGCAAGTTCAAAGCATCTCTCCCCTCATCTTCCGGTCGACGAGCTAGATTCCTCGGGGGTCAAACAGGGGTTGCGTTGCACCTGCAAGCTGTACGTGAGGGTGTCGCGTCTACAAAGAAACCGACCAGATGTTGATGTTTGGAGAAGCGACGTTACAAGTGTCACGTGAGTTGGAGATTCCGTAGTCGACAGTACAAAAAAATTCTGTCATATTTTAAAATGGTATCCGCATAAGATCCACATAATACAAATGTTGAAACCTAAAGATCACAAAACTCACGTGATCATCTCAAACTCGCGTGACACTGATCGAGCACTTGATGAAGAATAGATGGCTCTTTCATTCACAACAATTTCAATCACTTCAAATTTCATGATCATATTCCTCAAATCAATCCTCGATATGGGGCCTTTTTGCAGATCCTTTAAACGACGAGTGCAATTAAGTGGTTGCTGCCGTTCTGATAAAACAGTTATCAGTAAAGGTCGATCTTTTTTTCCTTTTTTTTTGTAAGGGCATGAATAACGATGATAAACGCATTCTGAATGATTCTCTGGTTATGACTGCATGTTTATATAGAGGTTTAACGGATTTGTGTAAGGAATATTCGATAAAAGCCACCTGGTGGTAAAAATTTGCACTAATTTTTTTTAATGCAGAAATCTTTCCCCCATGGTCCATATGGTACTTACTACAGAGAATCGAGCTCACCGGTACATATTCAGTGGCGTAACATACACCCCCGCCACCCCTGCACCGTGGGGGGCAGGACTCTAGGGGCCCCAAAGCCTGTTCGATGCCGATTGCGTTAAGATCCGGCTACGGCTCAAAATCTGATTTTGCAGGGGGGCGAAAATTCTCCATTACGCCACTGTACATATTCCAAGTTTCATCAAAATCCGATATGCAGAATATGTTCTACAGGCCTCTGAATAGTGTAACTTTTATTATAACCACCCGGTACTAGTATTAGTCACAAATTGGGTAAAAAAACTTTGCTGGTTTAGTTAAAATCAACGTTAAGTGTCGGGATTTGAGAAAATGATATCACCTAACTTTGATTCTCCGTAGAAAGAAAAACATAACACATACACCAGGCAAGTTATTTCAAAAGATACCCCATTTAGGGGATCCAAAAATGTTTCAAGCCGTACTATTTTATCTATCCATAACAACTATATATTCAGTTATCTTATTTGCTCGATTTATGACTGATTAATAGCACGGCTCTGTAAGATCACGCTAGTGAAAAAAATTACTATAAAATTGTGTAATTTGTGATTACGGTAACTGATGATGTGATGGATCGTGTCAATTTTTCATATTTTCAAAAATATGTTGGTCATCACAAGCAGTGCCGGTTTATCCATTGGGCACCCGGGGCTCGGATTGATTGATTGATTATATATTAACGTCGCACTGTTCAGCTACACGAGGGCTTTTGGCGACGGACCACGTAATTTTGAACCATGGTCAAATGACGTGCATGACACCTGAGCTGTCACCCCCTCTCCTAACTACCACACCACACCAACAGGAGGACGTTTCAGCTCTTTACAGATTTAACGTGCATCGTTGCCCTACACGGCAGGTCTTTAGTGGTACTGGGATCGAACTCGTGACAAGGCAAGCCACGATCCGATACCTATACCACTCGGCTACCGCGGCCACACCCGAGGCTCGGAAGAGCCCGAAAAAGCTGCTCTTAACCAGATTTTCTGGTTAAAAATTTTAATCTGCCAATGCCAAAGGGGTGGGGGAGCTGCAGATCTTCTGCGCCCAGGGCCCGAAATGAGCTTAAATCGCCACTGATCACAAGCTATAGGAAGGAAATGCTTCATTTCATCCTTATTTTATTTATTAAATTTTATTAAATAGCTTTATCAGAAGTAGACATCGATTTCGTAACTAAAAACAATTTTTGTATTGAAAAATTGCTGTTATATCCCAAGTTGCTACTATCTCCCTTTGGTAGTTAGTTCTTTTTTTTTTTAAAAAAGTATACTTTGAATATATAAACGAAATTGAAGAATGCAAGTTTGGTATTGATTTTTATCATTGGTGTCTAAAATATAGGTAAAGAACCAAGAGAACAAGAGTCTATTAAAGTTCTCAGAATCAAAGTACCGTAAAATCCGGCGTATATATCACGCGCACCTATACTCCCAAGCTACAATTTTTAACTTTTAGTCATATTCGCCGTATAAAGCGCTTCCCCTTTTTTTTACGCAGGAACCTAAAATGTTATATGCAATGCTGTTAAACTCGTACTTAGAAGTTCATTGAAATATCTCAAGCTTTAGAAAAAATAGTATACTTCTAGAACTACAACCCTTTAAGTCAGTGATCTCAACCTGCGGCCATTTCTGAGTGGCTCGGTCAGGGCCCATTGCACTGAGAAATTCAATTACGGGAGAACAATTTGTGACAAACCTATACGGAACTTTATCACTAACCTTCTGAGTCGTCTCTTTTAGGGAAATTTAATTCCCCTACCTATTTCCAATCAGCTCCAAAAAGAGGACAGGATTCCTTGTTATATGCAGATTAGATAAAGAATTTAAGTCAAACGGAATAGTAAAGCAAAAAAGCAGTAGGAGAGAGAGATTGAAGCAGGAAGGTATAACGGTGAAGTTCGATTTCTAGGTGGATAAATCTCAGGAAGAGCTGAGCTGCAGTGTGGTAAATATTGATTTATATTTAAAGTCTCGGTAAAGTTTTATATTAGGAGTTAATAAATGTTCAATAGGAACATTATTGAATATAAATCTGGGATCTCTTATCGCGGTAATCTCTGCGTGATCGATATTCTAATTGTTAATTAATTGGATCATTAAATATTTAAGTTTATTTAAAGGAAAGTCCCTTTTTAAACCTCATATAACTATCTAGATATATTTGCTAATAAAAGTCTTTGATTCTATTTGGAAGAGATAACCAAATAAAGAAAGTTATTTATAAAAATGGCTACTGGCTCTTATATGACTCCAATTTATTCTCGTTCTCAAAGTGAGATCCAAGGGGATCTTCACAAATTTATTAAGAATTTAGCGGGAAATTCTATCAATCCAGCAATCAAAATATCAATTTTGATATCAATTTGCTTTTTTAATAGTAGAATGTACGCAAGAGGCCTGGTCATAGATGAAATAAAATAGAAATTATACCATAATTCAGTAAAAAATGCATACAAATAAATATTTTTATGCGTATGTTTGATCGAAAATTTAATACGCTATATTAAAATTAAAAGCTAAGAATGAGTTAATATTTTGATCAATTTTGCTTTGTCCAATGTTCTGTTGGTCTTATAGTGTGTTTGGTCCATTATCCGCATGTTGCGTCCAGCGTGAAATGCCTGTCATGTGTATGCGGCACGGCGGGGGGAAAAGGTTGATTACTCCTGGTTTAAGTTCACAATGTATGTCATTTCTTTTAAATAAACAACATTCCGATCTATATAAAAGTTTAATTCTTTTATGCTCGTCTCTCTTTTTTAAGCTATCGTTTTTATACCCGGCGTATAACGCGTACCTGTAAATTTCTATCATATTTTTTGCTTTCAGAGTGCGTATTATACGCCGTATTTTACGGTTGTTTGTTTTTACATACACTAACAAATAAAATGTATAAACACATCTTGCGCTTTCCGGATACTTTTACCTCATTTTGTTCTCAACTCTCCATTGTTTTAAATTAACCTTTGCATTGTGTTTCCGCCTAGAAATGAATCCATTATTTGTTCAATTGTTCTTGTTGTTGAAAGGAAATTCCAGCGCCAAAGAAGGCTTAATTTATTCATCAATTGCATAGATTATTTGTTAAAAGATATCAATGACGCATCACAACTTCGATATTATGTCTTTAAATTCCAGAAATTCAACAACAAAAAAAATTATACATCTTCGATGTACCGATAAGGAAGATTCTCCCGAGTGAAAGAAATACCATGCACCGTATTCCTAACACTGCGTGCATTTTTACGCAATGAATGGAATGGGTGATAAAATCTTTATATGCCATGTCTTTCTTCTTACTTCTTTGTCATTTTCTTTTTCTTCTCTTTTGGTTTGAGAAGTCAGACCAAGTTAACTTTTATTATAAACTAAGGCCTTAAACGCGTTGCCGTAAAACTAAATATAAAAGAAAGTATGTGTCAAGTGAAACTGGCCTTTCCTTTCGAACGAACAAAGAAAGTTATTGTTAGCGCTGTAAAACTGCTTTTAGTACTTAACGGTTTGTTTGGGTTTGTTCTTCAGATGTTATTATCCGTAACTGGTGCTTGCGTAACGTTTTTCGGCTGCCAATTTCTCAATGTTAGTTATTGGCTCAACACTATTTTTTTAAAGCTATTATTATCCTAGGGAATGTAAAAACCCAAGAATTAGAATTTTGCTGTTGATTTCAAATTTAGAACGTAATATTTTTTTTTAAAAAATTATTTTGTCAGAAATATTTCCTTTAGCAAGATAAATGTTAATTTTCTAAAAAAAAATTATTAGCATTTATTTGTAATGAGAAATATGAAATGGTTTGCGTTTACTTCCTTCTTTAATTTAAGAAAACTATTATTTTCGCAATAATAATTATTATTCCAGCTATACGGAAATGATCTATTGAATTTTGAACAATGAGAAAAATGATGCTAGTTTTTATTCTTGATCTTTCGAAAACGGTTCACGAAAAGAAATGGCCATGAAGTTCTCTCTCTCATCGTAAAATTATATTTTCTAAAATATTTACTGTAAAAAAAATATGTGCGAAGAGTTCTTGGTATAAAAGAACGAAACCTTTTTCGTGTATAAGAAATTGAACAAAGTCGAAAAAATTGAAAATTCAAAAAATTTTTTTAAAAAAAAAAGCCCTTTCTCTCTCTCTCTTCAAAATTTTAAAAAGTAATAAACAAAAAATACAATTTTGCGAGAGTTATATTAAAATCGCATTAAAAAGCAACTCGAGGGCAATTGGCAAAATTTTGTGCCTCGGTTAAGTGACGAGGACGATACCCCCGAGCTGGTACCCCTTCTCCAAACTACATCGCCTACAGGAGCCCTTTGAGTTAGACAAAGTTTTCGTGCATCAGCCTCCTCTACACGCCAAGTCTTCAGTGGTACCAAGACTCGAATCCGCTATACTCCGACCTCAAGTTCGTCACCATAACCTCATGGTTACCGTTGGCTACTATAGTTTTAGGTAATAAATACCTGTGCTTTTGATTACTTTTGAAACGAAGAATAAAAATGCGTAATTATTCTAAATTAAAAAAAAACTCTTTGGAAAATTCTTTAAATTTAGTATCCAAAATGAGAATATAGACACTAGTATAACAAAGAGTTTTTTGGTAAAGATATATTAATACAAATATATTAACATGCATAAATTTTTCAAATGGAATGCTGAATAGAACCATGATTTAATAAAAAAAAATTTCATTTAAAATAAATTTTTGATAAGTACCGAAATACTTTTAAAGTAGATGATATTCCATTCAAACAGAACAGACAAAAAAACATCTAGTATAAGAGCAATTTATCACTAATTGATAACAGACTGCTAAAACATTTAGTAAATCCTTCGAAGCTTTAACTCGCAGAATATTTGTTCCTTTCTAAATTTTTATATTTAAATAAGTCCTTGAAATTCAGCCAGTCAGAAATATTTTTCTTACGAAAACTAGTTCAAAGATCATTAAAAATTTCGTCATATTCTTTCTGGTCGAATTGAATTTCTAACCGTGACTGTTGGTTTAAAAAAATAAAATAAAAAGGTAGATATATTCTCCATCTCACAGCAGTAGAGAAATTCTTAAGTCTAGTTTACACTCCTTGTTATAATCGCAAAAATATTCATGAACATTTCAACTCCCTCTATCCAATTTGTATCTGGTTAGCACATATTTCTCTCAGCTGGATAGGACAAATTGGTAAATACACAACGATCTACGTTCTTGATGAATTCGAATTTTTTTTTTATTTACTTTTAGAGCAGGCGACAAAATTTCTGACGACGTCGATGATCTGTTCCAAATGTGTCGTCGAGTTTTCAGCTGCTCAGAATTTCAGCGCTATAAATAAGCAGCGGGTGGCAATAGCTAATTGGAGTTTTTATTCAGTGAAAAGCAATATTTTCTCAACTCGACATAATTTATTTTCTTTTTTTGAAAAAAACCAAATGTTAATGAAAGTAAATAGTCTAAGGAAAGAGTTACAATGTGTCAGGTGTTTTTGGACATTTTGTAAAACATCTTTGCAAGCATATAAAATTTGTTACCAAAATCATTATTGTGATTTAAGATGTCATTTGTGTCTAGTTCTGACTGTATTATTAAGTATAATTAAAATTTTGTTGATTAGTTCTGTTATTTTTATTTTACTCTTTGTTATTTAAGACTTATTACGCTTACAACCCTACCCTGAAATCGCTTTTAATTACATTTCAATGACATGATTCATCTTAATTTGTTATTGATTTTGTGTGTGAAGTCACAACTATTTTTTGATGTAGAAGTTATTTTTAAATTGTAACGAATTCATACATTATGTTGACTACTTAGAAGTCACTTATTGAAATTTCTTTTGTACTGAAAATTTGAATTCTTTTTAGGGTTTTTATCTTCAATGACTTTTAGAAAATTTAATGATTAAATTTTAAAGTATTAAAATTTTAAAATTTTCATTTAAATTCCCTTACACATAATGATCGCAAAGGATGAACTAATATGCCTCACTTCAGAATATGTTAATACAGTCGAATCTCCATATATTACGAATTTTTTTTATTTAGCCAACCTTTTCTTGGAACCAAGAACATTTCACGATTTTCTTCGTAAAATAACCTCCCAATAGCGAAGTACAGTTTATATATAACGAACTTTTTCTCTTGTGATTCAATTTTTCGTCTACCTACTTTTAAGTATTTCTGGACATTTCAAGTTGATATCTCTTTCAACACATTTTATGGTGGTCACAAATCTTGAACTGGTTTTAATAGATGCCTAACTTGCCGAGAGCAACAGAATTCTAGGCGTTTTATCCAAGAAGTGCAACCTTTAACCACCATTGTCCAGTTCACTGGAAATATCTTCGATATTCCTTTTCACTCTCAGTGGAGTTGTCTCGTGCCTTTGAACTAGTCTCCATACATTTGTAGTGTTGATCAGTCATTCTGGTAACTTCGTTTCTTGTAGCTCAAAAATGTCAAATCATAAGTGCTTGAGCATCAAAGAAAAAAAAATTTAATTCAAGAAGTGGATAAAGGCGTTAAGAAACTTTCCGTGCAGTTTTTTTTATAGGTAATATATATTAAATAAATATATATTAATTTATAAAAAGGTGCGAACAAATACTTTTTTTTTTAATAAATAGTGTTTATGAATTTAAAGTATTTTTTTTTGTGGTTTATAAAGAAAATTGAAAGATGAACCTCTATATAACTAATTTCCCCTATAACGAATTTTTTTTTTGGATTTAGCGACTTCGTTATATAGAGGTCCGACTGTGTATACTAATATAATTTTTTCCAAAATTGTAATATGGAGAAATATGTTTGCGTGATCTAAATAGTTGCAACCGAAGATATAATCAAAGTCACAACTTCAAATGCTTGCCGACAATTATAAAATTCTATAATTTAATATAAATATAAGAGAATATACGAAAAAAATTATTAGTCCTAACCAGTAGCGCACACAGGAATCTTTCAAAAGGGTTCGGGGTGTCCAGGGTCGAAAGTCCACTATTCTTGTACAATGCTTTTGATTTTGTCGATTTTCGGGAGCAAAAAGTAGTAAAAAACTAATTATTGAATAAATAATTAGCATTAATTAATACAATTAATCATTAATAACAAATAATTACATTTTATGTACTATATGCTTAGAATTATAATCAATCAGAAAAAAAAATCAAGGGCTTTTGGGGGGGAGTGGTTGGAGCCCTAGGACCCCCCCTTTTGTGCATCACTGGTTTTAACTACTGGAACATTTTGATCATGGGAGACAGGTTTTGGTTTTATTTTTTTAAAAACTTACTGAAACAACACGAGGGCTGTTGACGACGCACATCGTGATTTTGAGTACTAGTCAAGTGATAAGGACGACGCCTAAGCTAACACCCCTTCTTCAAACATCCATCTACACCACGCCAATGGGAGGACTTGGAGCCTCGACAGGTTTTACGTGTTTATGTTCCCTTTACACTGAGGGTTTTCAGGGGCACTAGGTTTCGAATCAGCGACTTGATAATATCGGCCACTCGCTCGCTACCATATTTTTCAATTTTTGATGATGGATGACGAAAATTCACGTCATTTTCAGAGATACTAACCATTACGGAATAAATTATAGTTTATGAAAAGATTAATATATCTCTCAATATAGCAATACATTTAAGTTTAAGGTATCCGACTACGTTCGGAACCGTGATTTTGCAAAAGCGTATAAATGGATAATATTTATGATATTTAGTGTCACTTAGATTAGAAAATGTATATAAAATTGTTTTAAGAATAGTATTACTCTTATACAATAAAAAAATTATTTAAGTACAATATCTTGACAAAAAATAAACATAGAATGACACATTTTAAAAATATTCTCCTTTTGTGAAAAATGCTTCTATTATAATATTTTGCCTGGATATAGCTCAGACCTCTCTACAGAGAGGCTAAACTAGAATTTTTGAAATATATAGCTTAGAAGTGGGTTTATCCAAATTTTACGACAACAGAGGGGAGCAATTTTAAGAAAAAACGCCGATAATTATTTCAATGGGTGGTAACTCTGAAAATAATGTGAATTTTTCAAAAATTCTAGTTCAGACTCTCTGGAGAAGTCTTTACTTTATATAAGCAAAATATTATTTTAGAAGCATTTTTTTTATAAAAGGAGAACATTTTGAAAAAAGATTATTCTAAGTTAATTTTTTGCCAAAATATTGTATTTAAATAATTTTTTTTATCAAAATGTCCTTAAAACAATTTTATGCATATAATCTAATCTAATTGACACTAAATATCATGAAAATTATTCATTTATGCGCTTTTTTAAAATCACGGTTCCGAACGCGCGTAGTCGGATACCTTAAGCTGCTTTGAATAATTTTAAAAATACTGCTTACAAAAATCGTTAATAAGTTCCGTAATTATTGGCATCTCTGCAAATGACGTAAATTTGTCATCCGTTGCCAACAGTTGAAAATAAAAGACGGGAATTCACTTTTCGCGCCTGTGCGAACTGTAATATTATATTTGCAAAAAATATATACGGGAATGCGGACAATATACTTTTCATTTCGTACCACTTTCAATGTTTTATAGTTTTTGTTGGTTAATTATTTTATATGTACATTAAAAAAAACTATCAATGTTTTAAATTACTTGCATTGTTTTTTATACAAACACTACAGTTAAAAAATAATTTTAAAATGCAGCAATTAAATTAAATTGAAAATAAAAATCACAAAAATGGAATATGCAAAATTTCCCAAACGATAAAATATTGGCTTGGATGCAACTCAATGCTTGGCAAGGTAAAAAAAAATATAAATTCAGATCTCGAATCCTGAATTAATACTAAAAAGTTATGAAACGCAGATAGTATTTAGTATATTTCGTGAGTTAAGATTCGCATTTTTTAAATCTGCTCTGAGAATATAGATTTCGAATTCCAGTTAATCGATATAACAGATGTAGTTAACAGAATAAGTTTTTTTTTAATGAGCACCGTTCCATCAAAACTGAATAAAAAACATTTTAATGTGTATATACAATGGAAAAAAATTAATATTGATCACGGGTATATACTGAATGCAAGGCAAAATCATTTTAGGAATCTGCTTACGAAGGAATTCTTATTTTGGTAGAGAATAAATAGCTTGTAGATTCTTAGAAGACATACAAAGATTGTCATCTACAGTGCAAGTAAAGCATCGTAGATAGATGCAGAAACGTGCTTGCTCCTTAACGGTTTCAGTAGTTATCGGTTATACACCGAAATTTGATAAAATCAAGTACTTATCAATTTCAAAACTTCAAAAGAGAACGAATACAAAAAAAAAAAGTAGTAAAGATTACATTGAAAAACTTTTTTAAAGGTCGACTTTTAATAGGGTTATCAACCGTTCTTTTTCTCACCTCCAGTGTTCTCTTCTGTAAGAATTATCCAGTTTGTCTTATGCAAATTATAAATCCGATTAGGAAAAAAAATTAGATTTCACAAAACCTTACCTGTACAATTAATTACAGCACGTCTTGTGAATTATGTCATCATAAATCACCAAAATTCGTCAAATGACCTAGTGTTTTATCTGAATTGTAACATTTTTTAATGAGCGAGAGAGTGTTTATTAAAGTCGCGCTTTAAAGCAACAAGAGTAAAGAGATAAACCGTCCTCCTTTTATAGGTTCTGTCTTTCCTCGAAAAGTGTCCGCCTTATCAAAATTTTAAAACTGATATGTTAATCTCTGTATTCAGAGATGAACGAAACATGTTTCCAAAATGTCGAAGAATGGTCTAAAAGAAATATCACAGGAAATAACAGTTTTCAATGGTATTTTTTTACTTGGTCTCAAGTAAAGTGGGCAGATATAGAAAATTACGTTGAGTTTTTATCGAAAGGCCTGATATTAAAATCGATGACAATTGTCCGCTTGAAGTAGAAAGAAGACTGAATGTATATTTAAATTCTACTAAATTAGAACAATTGGAAAACCATCAGGCTGAGAAATTGGTAAAATATGGGTGAAATTACTTAAACCATTTTAAAAATGAATGCATTCTTACATGAAAATGTAATTATTCTTATTGAATTTACGTTGTGCTGCCCTGGAACTAATGCAGCAGTTGAAAGATTTTTTTTTCAGTTGGTAATGATTTTTGTGAAGCGACTAGTGAGAAATCAAAATTAAATGTTAATATTTTAGCTACAGTGCTTACCGTAAAATTCAGTATGAAGCATATTTTTTGCCCTAACTTTCCGATATGTTAGAAAATGATATGTTGACAAAAAAAAAATTCATTCAATGAAAAAATACTTTTTTAAGATAATTATTAAAAAGAATGTAAGCGTAATTGGCGTATTTTTGTTTGAATTAATAAAACGTTTCATATATTTAAGTTGTAATATTTTCTTAAATTTTTCGTCCTCCTTTTTATAATGAAAAAAATATGGTCACCTTACTATTGGCGACAGACCTCATCATTTTGAACCTCTCAAGTAACGCGACACCTGAGCTGTCACTCCTCTCTAAACTACATCACCACGCCAACTGAAGGACGTTTGAGTCGCCAAAATTTAATGAGCATCAATCCTTCTACGCAGGGCTGTGGCGTAACGAAGAATATTAGGCTGGCCCCCCCCCTGCAAAATCATGCTTTGAACCCCAAGTCTGATCTTACAAAGAATTACAAAATTATTCGTACTTCGAGTACTCAGGAGTAGCCCCCCTCAATGCGGGGTGTGCATTCATTGATACTAGGCTTGAACTGATGACATGCCGACCGCGAACTCGTGACCAAAACTAATACAGCACAACATTGTGATGTATAGAATAATTTTAAATGTTTTGTATTTAATATTTTAATTTTACCATATTGACATTTAACTGCTGTGGATGGATTTCGTTATACAACGTCTAAATGTTATTATGCGTAAAGGATATGTTTCATTATGTAGGTTTTTCAATTCCTACTATTAGCTCACACTCTCTATATATTTATTTATCTTCATGGAATTTTCAATCGTTAATAAAATACATTTTAAAGCGCTCCATTGAGCTGAAATTTTATATACATGATTATTTTGGATGGCAACAGTAATTTCATTATAATTAATAAAGATTAATTGATTAAAATTAATTTTTTAAATAATTACAAACACGTTGGCATCACTTTTGGAGATTTAGTGACCATTTTGGCGACTTGTATCAAAACTTGAAAAGGCTTTTTCTCACATTTTAAAGCGCTCATTTGAGCTGAAATTTTCTATACACTATTATTTTGGGTAAAAATACGATAATTTAATTATAATTAAAATTAATTGGCTGAAACTAATTATTTAAAGAATTACAGATACAGCCACGTTGGTTTCATTTTTAGCGATTCGTGTCAAAACTTGAAAAGGTTTTTTTCTCACGTTTTAAAGCATGCAGTTGAACTGAAACTTTATATACATGATTGTTTTGGATGTGACAATACGATACTTTAATGATAATTCATAAAAATTAATTACCACTTAATGTTGCGATTCTGTCATATGTATATACATATTTATATTAATTGTAATTATTTAATAAAAAGTAGCTAAAGTAAAATTTTTCTTTGTTGAGGAATTAAAGTAGGAATTAAAAAAATTTTTTTTATATATTACTTGTTTAGTTACTTTATTTTTTCAAGTTTTAAGCTGATTTTTCTAGGATAAATTTTTATTTCGATCTTTTATTTCCAGAATAAAAAGGGATAAACTGAATGCTAGCGGAGGCTTTTTGTAGAGTCTATGAGACTACGCAACGACACTAAAATGTTTAAAAGAAAAGACAAGGAATAATTTAACTAAGCTGAATTTGTCCATTACGTAGCAGAGAGAAGCAAAAAAGGTTTATTAAATGTTCTCCGGCAGCAAATTTAAAATTGCTCTTTTAAAAAGAAAAATAATAATCCAGTTTATTTTATGACATAACACACCCTGCATTAAGAAAAAGTGTCTTCTCTCTAATAATCTTTTCTAGGAATTACCAATATGAGTTTATTCCCCTTTATAGAAGTGACAGGGCGAGACCATTACTTGTGGCAAGGGTCTGTACCACGATGACGACATCGGATGTAAATTTTTTTGAGTGCATCTTTTACATAATGAACCAAGCGGAAGTCATTAATCTACAAAGAAGAAAGGGTAATCAATTTGGTTAATATGTTTGTCAAAAAATTGAATAATAACCGGGTCTTTTGTTCTTTTAGTGAATAAGAGTTCTCTTGAAACCTGGGTTAATAGGTTAATTACCTATTAAGCACTACTCATTAGTTGTCATGTTAACCTAAATAAGTTCAAGCCCCAACGAAATACTGTGTTACAAATTAGTTAAAATTGGTAGAATAGTAGATACTTAACCATGTGTAAAAAATGGAATCCGTTCGGTATAAAATATCTTCACTTTTTATGATTACGAGGTTGTCTTTGGATAAAGTACAACTCCCTAATTGGAAGCACTTCAGTACTGAAGAAAATTCAAATAACGGATAGCAAATACCCATTCACATTATTTGATTTGAAGTTCTCAAATAAGTCCTGAAAATTTAGAAATATTCAAGAAACGTCCAATTCCCTATCCCAAATATAGAAGTTTTTAAAAATTATTTTTAAGGGGGCTGCGGATTGGCGTTTTACCATTACAGTCCTAGTTCATTTTTCGGTAGTTGGCATCTCTTTTTAGTGCCGCATCCGTAAGTGGAATACAAATCGCCGCAGGTAATTTTGACACCCAGTTTTCTCCCCACGTAGCACAATTTTCTGGTGCGAGTAATTAGAAAGCACTATAAAGCAGTATGGATGCAGTAGTCTAATGGTCAAAATAATGGAATCGTGGGCGGCGTGTCTTAAGTTCGAGCCTAGTACCTCTGAAGACCCGCCGTGTAAAAGGTTTGATGCACGTTAAAACTGTCGAGGCTCGAACGTACTCCCATTGGTTATTGTGTGGTATTTAGGAGAAGGGGGTGTCCATTCAGGTATAGTCCTCGTCACTTGGTCATGGTTCAAAATAACGAGGTCCGTCGCAAAAGCCCTCAAATAGCTGAATAGTGCAACGTTGATATTCATTCACTATAAAGCAGCATGAGGGCTTTGTCGACGGACCTCGTAATTTTCAACCTCAGCCAAGTGATGAGGACGATATCTGAGCTGCCACCCTCTTCTTTAAACAACCACATCACGCCAAGCGGAGGAGAGGATAAGGAGGCCTCGACACATTTAACGCGTAAAAGCTCCTCTACACATTGCAACTTCATTGACATTAGGGCCCGAGCACATCAAAACTACTAGGCTACCGTAAAAAAAGTAGCGTATTAAAATATATTCTTTTTATAAATTAGAACAATTAAAATATGCATTAGTACAGGAAAACTTCTATTGAAAAAGTGTTTTCCAGTTTGAGTTTTCATGACAAGGTGAAGTGAGCCTTAAATTATGCATTAGGACGTTTCTTTTAGTTTATTAGAGAAGTGATAATCTTAACTCTTTCTTCGCGAGGCACGAGATAACTTGCCTTCCAGCTTCCACAAATAAATCATTACAATGAGAATTGTTATTGATTCCCATTGATTATTATTTTTCAAAGTAAAATAAGTTTTAAAGGGATTTGTGTTCTGTTTCAATGTGCCCAAACTCTTAGCGCAGAGGGTGGGACAAAGGCGCGTCATTGCTACGATGAAAGCATATTTAAAATTATTCATACAGAAATTATTTCCAGTAAAAAAGAGCAATTTCAATAGAAAATTCGAAAATTTAAATAAAATACATTTGTATTGAATATTGCACTGAATAAAAAAAAAATCCATATTGAATGCTTTTGCAAAAAATACAATTATTTTGAACAAAAATATTAAATTTAAAGATTACTTTAAGAAAAATTGTTCATGCCATTAATATGGGTTTGCGGTAGTTCATTTTAAAAATAGTGGGGTAGAGCAGCGGTTCTTAAACTGTGGTTCGCGGTACCTACGGGCCTACGAAGTTTTCTCATCTAGTGTTAAGATTTCCTTCTTTTGCAGACTCTGAAAGCCCTCGTGGAAAAATTGAAAAATGACTCATCCTAGACTAGATCACTAAATTGCCCTTAAAAAAAATATTTACTAGAATACGTACTTCGATAAAAAAATATTCAGTTTATTGTTTAGAGCTTCATAGATATTATTAAAGTGTAATATTTTCCAAAAATATATAGTTGAAACATATGTGAAATGATTAAAATCAATTCACACCGAGAGCCAATACGATAACAAATGCATCCATCTCAATTTTTCTAATTGATTTGTGTCTACATTATTTATTTGAAACTAGTATCTTGTAATTACACATATACAATTAGATGTTTACTGTTTTCATATAAAGAAAAAAAAGAATTAAAAAAGTCTATATAATTAGCAGGAGGGGCAGTCTTAGGATAATTGAGAAGTCAATGACGAAGTCGACAACTCAGATGGTTCTCTTTCTTTCACACTCAGGCCAAGTATAAATGGGTTGAATTTGAGCTCCTATAACTACATGACGGATTTTTAACGAAATCAGGGATGTCACACTTGGCGTTGTGATGGCCGACAGACGCGGGAAAATTCCAGACATTTCCCTAATTGCTGGGAAAGAATTTCGTAACTGGGTGGTTAAAGATTCGGACCCTCTTTACCAGATTGCCCTGACCGTCAAAAAGAGAAGCCGTAGCATTGTGCTTTCGTTTTCCCACGATTCGGTGATGACAGCGCGTCTGCAAACTTACAATGTGCACCTAGCCATCGGCGCCCAACGGGCAAGAGATCAAATGGACCAAGACCGACAGCGGCGGCCTAAGAACAAGAGATCAAAGAAGGAATTAGGAGGCGAGAGATGGTGAGAGACGAGAGGTATATAAGGAGAGCGAGAGAGTACGAAAGGGACTGGATTTGAGGGAGCCGTTTGAAGCCCCTTCAACGAGCGAGAAAACGATAGTGAGTCCGCGAAATACGGCGGATTCCGAGCTGAGGAGAGATCCGGGGACGGTCTGAGGCCCCATCAACGATAAAGAAAGCGTTACTGGATCCGCGAATTAAGGCGGATTCTGAACCGGAGAAACTTTACGGGAGGGAACCGGATTGGATGTCCCTCTAGCTAAAGACTTGTGATACAGCTATACCTAAGTCCGCGAAGTAAGGCGGATTTTGGAATCGTGGAAATTGCGAAGGAGCAACTGCACGGCGGATTGAGAGCCAGCGAACTCACCCGAACACGGTGTGGAATTACCGAGAGTGAACCCTTTTTACACATCCTTTGTATAGGACTTTTCTCTAAAGTGTCAATTTATGTCATTTTATGCGAGAGATATGAGACATTGTAGCGAAAGAGACTCGAAATCTGTGGACCCTTTTGCTAATTTTTTTAAAATTTGTAATCATAATATCACACCAGTGGCGCACACAAGGGGGGGAGGTCCTGGGGGTCCGGACCCCCCCAAAACCCTTGATTTTTTTCCGATTGATGATAATTCTAAGTATATAGTACATAAAATTTAATTAATTACTTGCTATTAAAGATTAATTTTAATAATTAATGTTAATTATTTATTCAATAATTAGTTTTTTTACTGTGTTTTGTTCCCGAAAATCGACCAAATCAAAAGGAGCATGACACAAGAATGGTGAACTTCTGCAGGAGGGAAAAAAATTCTTCAGTCGGCAGACTGCTTTGTTAGATTTTATGAAACCTATGTCAAAGTATCTACGGCAGGGGTGGTGAACCTTTATGAACCAACGTGCCATTTTTTCTAAAGAAGTGTTTAATGAGGTACAGACGTGCCGTCAAATAATTTTGACTTGTAAATATTGGAAAAAAATAATAAAACTAAATACTAAAAGAACACTGAACTCTTTATTTACAACGAAAAAATACCTTCTGCACTGCATAGTTGTAAATGTTTTAGCTATACATGTAATTCAAATTAAAGTAACATTAGTGTGAGTTCTGTTGTTGACAAATAACCTAATGGATTGTGTGTGGGGATGACAAATAGATTACAAGATACTACTTTTAGTAGAATGCATGCTCAATTGGAGTCATCTGACATTCGATTTCTCAGCAATTAATTATTTTTGCTGTGGTTCGCTTTTTTGACCTGAGGATTTGCGATTTGTGTCAAAATGCCGTTATACAGGATGTTCTGCATACGACTATTCCAGACAGTGGCGCACACAGGAATTCTTCAGGGGAGGGAGGTCCGGGGTCGAAAGTTCACCATTCTTGTATCATGCTCTTTTTGATTTTGTCGATTTTCGGGAATAAAACACAGTAAAAAACTAATTATTGAATAAATAATTAGCACTAATTTAATAAAATTAAGCATTAATAACAAATACTTAATTAAATTTTACGTACTATGTACTTAGAATTATAATCAATCGGGAAAAAAGTCACGGGCTTTGGGGGGTTCGGATCCCCAGGGCCCCCCTTGTGTGCGCCACTGATTCCAGAACATAAGACACACACCGCTTTGTCGCCTTAATAATGCCATATTTGTAGATTCACCTAATTCGAAATTCTCTGATACACTTACTATCTTGACCTTTGTATTCTTTTGAGGAACAAACCATATTAAATAACACTTAAAAAACGTAAGTATAGCATACATAAACTTCAACATAAAGTTGTTTCAATGCTATGCGTAGACAAACTTTGCAATTGTAGTCCACGACTTAACTAAAACAAAACAATAAATAGCAAACGAGTGTGGTTCCCCGCCGCACCGCGACCGATCACTTGCGTTTGTTCGTAATAATTCATAGGAACTTTGTTATATTGAAATAAAATGCAAACCATTTTGATCGCTGGCATGCCCAAAATATTGTGTCGCGTACCATCAATGGCACGCGTGACAATGGTTCGCCATACCTTAACTACGGTGTGCGATTTCGTATTTGTGTTACCTAAGCTCTTATTTACCTGTTTTTTGTAAATTATTTTTTTCTTCGCCTCTGGCCCCCAATTAAAAATAATTTATATGTATTTAAATGCAAAATCATACTCCGACTTATGTGGTTATCACTTAGTCCCACTATCGTGTATGTTCTTGGTATTACTGTGCTCTAACTAGATTTCTATGATTCTATATCTTTGGTTCCAAACCTATTTAATTTTACGATTTTATTTTTGCTCTCTTTTTCAGTCAAAAACTAAACTTATAAAGTAATTTAAATACACAATATATTTATGAGTATAATTGTAAAACAGTAGGGCGAACAGTTGTCAGAATGAAAAAAAAAATTGAACGGAGTTTCTATGTTCTTTAACGTTTTCGGTCTATTGAAAGTGAAATTTTCCCAAGTCATTTTCAGTTTAATTTTATTACATTATGGGATGCTGCACTCACGGCAATGTCGTTTCCAGTTAAATGTTTAATTAATTAGAATGAAATTAGAGAAAAATATTTTCGGTTTCTTTTATATTTAATCAGACAACTTAGATTTCTAATTATTGGATTTTTATAACATTAAAATATTTTTGATATTCATACACATTATAATTGTTGCCTTTACGAAGAATATACACAAATCACATTTTATGTATTTAATATCACAAAATATGGGTTTCTTTTTGCGAAAATTGATAATTTTGAAGTTTTGGTAATTTTAAAAGAAGCGATCATGTTTTTTATTATAGGATTAAATACCACGTTTTAGCAATGTTTTATTCGCACAGTAAAACATTGCAAAATCACTTTAAATGAAAATGGGAAGATACCGATTTCTTAGCTTAAGCTGCGTGGAATATCATTATTTTTTTTAAAAAAAGTTTGCGGATTTTAAGCAAAAACATTTTTTTTTCTGGCGAATTTCATAATGAAAAAAATATGAAGATTTTTTTTTTTTACAAACAATTATTTAGTAATATAATTTTATATTTAAAAAGGATTTTCATTTTTGTTTTTTAAATGCAAAATTTTCAACAAAATTCAAATACTTTACGGAAGCTTATATTAAAAATTCAATATCATCTAATCAAACATATAAAATTCTGTTAAATTACTTTTTGAATATTTTTTCTGTGATTTTAGAGACTACAATTTGAGATAATTCTTCTAATATTTTTTAAAATTAAAACTAGAGCAATTAGAAAGAGAAAATTTAACTAAATAACATTAAATATTCAGGTTTTTTTTTTTAAAAAAAATCTAATACAGTTTTAAAGGATTTCAAGGCTTGTTTAGAATAAAATACACGAGGTATAAATAAGGGTATATAACTTAAAGAAATATTGTGTTTAATCAAGGACTTACTTGTATGTTCCCTTTTCCAAAAAAGATTTAAAATATTTGAGGAATTTTACGCCATTAAATTGAACTCAAAATAGTCGGAATATCAGATAAAATTATTAATTATCAAAGGAAATTATTTCTAATTCGATACATGCACTCAAATGGTTTAACACTAATACACTTTACACATTAAATAATTAGTTTTATAAGATTTTTGAGATAAGACAAAAAATATTTAGTATAAAATCAGATCAATAAAGAAAAAGTTTTTTTTAACCAAACAAACAGAAAATTCAAGAAAATTGCAATTTTCAGAATTTTTTTTTAAATGCATATATTCAGAATTTCCCCGACATTTTTCGTGTTATGTACCAGATTTATTTTCTATAATTAATATTACTTAGTTGGATTAAATTTATTTAAATAAAAGGGGAAAAAACGCATTTAAAAATAACACATTTACAGCAAACAAAATCTTTTTCGTTTAAACACTGTTTAAAATAAAGCAATTAAAAAGAAAATAAGTATGTCACTCACCTGAAGAACATATTATTCCCAAGAGCAGTAAAAAAGAATACATAGCCGAGCCTCGCTTTCGTAAATTCGAACTCTCGTATCGTCTTCTGCTGTCAAGGTACTCCAGCTTGCACGGAGCGAAAGAAAATATTCTTTTTCGCGCGTGTTTGGAACACTTGAAACGTCAGGAGCTCCGCCTACCACTTACAACTCAACTTCGAAACAAAAATAAGAGAGGGGAAAAAAAAGAGTGAGAGTAAATTATAGTTTTTATTCCGAGTCGAACTGCATTATACTCTAAATGAGCGGCGAACTTAAATGCGATCTAATGAGCGTCTGCAAAACACAGAGCTGAGAGCGGTGGTGATAGGGGTTTTCGATAGAAGGTCGCTTTCTCCCTTTCATTGAATCGAGTGTTTCCGCAATTGAGCGTTTGACATGAAAGCTGTGTCAGGAAACTGCGGCTCAAAGGAGAGAGAGAGAGACCCAACTGTTTATATCCCACGCTAACTCTAGCGTTTCATGCATCCGATATCGGTCAACTGAATTGCGATATTTAAATATCGTTCTTGCCTAGTTACTATTAATTTTATGTAATTTAAAAAGTTTGCTTTAATAAAAAAAAAATTCTGATTTTTTTTCTCCCTTCGTGTTATTTTAAAACATGGGATCTAAATTTAAAGTTCGTGTATGTATTAAAAAGTTTGACCCTTATTGTAAATTTATTCCATATAGACGCATTTTATTCTTATAATCAATCAAATAATCAAAAAGATCTCTAGATGAATGGTAAAGTCTCGAAAATATACAAAATATTAAATTTACACTAACTGTATGGCCCGGCGTGGCACGGGCGTTCTGTACTTATATATAAGTAAAAGCTTCCGTAAAATATTCTTTTTCAAAATTTCTTTGAGTTGGAGTTTTAAGAAATATTGCGTATTTTTCAGAATAAAAAATGGTAACACTCATATGTGCATTGATAAAATAAACGTAAAGCATGACAAATGAAATTGATAAAAGTGTCGTATTTTATTTTTCTTAACATTTTAAACAACCTTTTTTTTAAAAAAAAAAAAATTAAAAATCATCAGTTTTATTATATTTTTCAAAAACAATATATGATTAATTATGTTATGTTTATTATTTTACATAGGTGTGTAAAATGAATTTAACATTCAAGAAATAATTTAATAAGTGGTATATAAATGAAAATATGTAATATAAAATTATATTCTGTTCAGTAAACAATGAAAAAATACTTTGAAATTAAAATTACTTTTGTAACTTTAGAGAATGCTTAAAGTATCATAAAAGGCATAGAAAATACGAATGGCAATTAATAATGAAGCATAATATATAGACATTGCTTTTATTTTTTTAAAACTTGTAGTGGGTGACATTTGATGTTAATAAACAGTTTTTTCAAACATAAATTCATTTATTAAATTAAAAAATATGTCGACAAAAATAGTAGTTCAACAGCATATATAGAAAGGAAAATCGTTCATTGTGTCCATGTAGCGCAATGGAGAAATCCAAAGGTCGTGGGTTTGAATTCCATCTGGGATGGCCTATTTTCTGAGAATGTAAATTCTGTTTTACTATAGTTTTTTACTATAATAATTAAAAATTTAGTTAATAAATAAACAGTAACCAACAAAAAAAAATAGAAATAAGGAAAATTGCAAGAAAAATAACTTTATATTTTGTCACTAAATATTGTGAATTTGTCATATGTATAAATATATTCATTTTAATTGTAACTGTTTAATAAAAATTAACTAAAATAAAATTTTCCTTGTTGACCTAAGTAAGAATTGATTTAATTTTTTTTATTACTTGTTTCTCTATGGAAGTAATGTAATAGGTGCATTGATAAATAAAAGTAAAATGTGAAAAACGAAAGTGATAAAAGTGTCAAATTTTTTTTTAAAAAGGTAGTTACAAATGTTAAAATAAATATATAAAGATTATCTTTTTTATAAAAATTGTAAAATAATTAAATCAAAAGAAAGATATGTTTTAATTTTACTATATTAATTTTTAAAAAATTTATTTATATGCAAAGTTTTGTTGTTTTGTAAAAACAGAATTTTAAGGCGAAGTAAATGATCTTTCCGATTCTCTGCAGATGGTGCTAAGTGTATGATAAAACTTTGATTATATTTTGAAAAACGTGCTTAAACAACGAAAAACACAATTTTTTTTAAAAACCATAATTAAAAAAATTTGGGGGGCTTCATTTTAAAGTTAATGCTTTCAAACTTCACATATCGATTGCAAACAACGGTAATTTTTAAACAAAAAACTTTAAGACTTAACTTTTAACTTTTTTTTCTCACAAAAGGGGGAAAGAAAAAACGAAAAACACATTTTTTTTTAAATACCGTAATTTTTATCAATCTTTGAACAGATTACGTATAATATTGTTCTACACACGGAAAAAGAGTTTCATGAGATTAATTTTATAAATAAAGAAGTTATTAAGTATTTAAATAAAATTTTGAGTATTTTTTGAAAAACCGTAAAAAAATAGCTTTTGACATTAAATTTTTTAAATGACTGATTCTAAAAGAGAAAAGCATGAACTTTTTTAGTGTAAAATATTTTTTTTTATTAGAGCGAAAGAAAATGCAAGCGGAATGATTTAGAAATCATATTCATGAAAACGTATCGATTTCGATTCATTTTAAAAAAATCGTAAAAAATACAAAATATAATTATTTTGTAAAACAAATTATACCATATCGTGTCGAAGTAAATGATCTTTCCAAATCTGTAATTATTTGTGTGTGAGTCTCATAAAAAAATTAGATCGCGTTTTAAAAACTTCTGAAAAAAAAGTTCCGAATTTTCCCCTGGCGGTGAAAAATGATACTAATATGCGTTTTAAGGTTTTTAATTAATATCTTTTTAACTAATTAGAATATCGGAATATAAATAACCAAAACGGATTCCTTGGATCATTCCCAAAATTTTGGTACCTTTGGCGAGTTTCTGCGTCTTGCGGTTCGTGAATAAATAGGGACGCATATATAGATACGTTTGTTTAACTACGAATTTTGATTGTGTAGATTTTCAACTAGCAGCGACTACGCATAACTGTTCTTTTTTTCCAACTGAACAAGCTAATTTCGAATAATTACAAAAGATGCCAACTTAAGCAACATAACTTTAACCACAGACGATTATATATCAGCAAATAAATTAAATAATCAGATAAATTAGGATTACACGAATTATATATTGAATTAAAGCAGACGATAATAATATGGAAGAGAATTTTCAACCTAACGGATATCTATAACGATTGTATAATTTAAATAGTCAGTTAAAAATTGGTTCAAATAAAAAGAAATTTAAGTAAAACTAAATATTTTACAATACGAAACAATTATATTCATTACTTATGGATAATTATTTCTTTCCACTGACATTGATATTTGAAAATCTATTTAGCATTATGGAATAGAAAACGAAAAATTAAGCATGCTGCATAGGGGAAAAGATTGGTTGAAAATTATTAGAACTTAAAACACTTTTGTAAGAAAAATTAGAGCAGATTGATATTGAATAATTTTTTTTTTCTGATTGAAAATGTGTTCTGAATTTGGGCTCTATAAAACATTAGGCGAGGCTTGTGGATCTTTCTACCCCTCAAATTTTACTTGGAAAAATAACCAAGTGAATACTATTTCAAGTGTGTATAGGTGTGTATCGTGGTGTTTTATATTCTTTTTTAAAGATACTTCATAAAACTTAAAAACAAAATTAAAAAAAAGGTTAGAAGTTTTGTTCTGTTGATACATTTTTTACTAAAAATTAATCTAGGGTATTTATTTCATTTCGATTATTTTGATTTGTTTCTCGGTAGTTTTATAAAAATTTAAAAAATAAAATGAGTATCTTTTAGTTTTATCTTATTTATTTCAATATCTTTTGAACATATCAATATCTAGAATATGTTATTTAGAGAAATGTTTGATATAAATTTTAATTCAATCATTTTGTTTTGTTCAAAGAGTTTTCAAAGAATTTGTGTGTTCAGGAACTACTCATATAAGAGACTAATATGTTTTTGTAACATCAGATAATCTCTCTATGCATATATAATATTAATATATTACATAAGATCCTATATTTTACTGTATCCATATGCATAGTTGTAAATGTATTTACATTATTATGTGGACATAATAGATTTAATACAACATTTTTTTTATTATTGTTAACATCGCATTCTTAAGCAATGCGAGGGCTATTGGCGACGAACCTCGTAATTTTGAACTTCAGTCAAGTTTTGCATAAGTGTGACACCGAAGCTAGCACCCCATTCTCCCTCTACGCTAACGTGAGGATTTTGAGTCTCGACATCACTACTATCAGCTCAAACACACGGCGGGTCTTCAGTGTGACTAGGGCTCGAACTCATGACTCGCCGAACCATGATTCGTCTACCGCGGCCACCTAATATAATATTAAATATACATATATAGTTAATATATAGTTTATGTGCACATATATAGATAATGCTTCCTTTAATGTTGGTTTTACAACAGAAAATTCTTTTTATCAGAACATAAACCTTGTGATATTCCCCCCTCGGGTGAACATCTCTTTGATTATCAGCGTGAGCTAGAGGTGTAAAATTAACGGAAGAACTAGAAGCATACATAATCTTAATATATCTTTATAAAGATTTATAACTTAATCCTTTAACAAATTAGATTATAATAATATATATGTGAGAGAATCTACGGTGGCAAAACACACAATTTATATAATATCGAATTAAAACAACTCGTACCACTATCAATTATTGACTCACCTAAACTCAATTACAATACTATCACTGATCCTAATATTAAATAGTCACTCCTACCTTGCTGTAGTCTGAAGAAACGATCACTACAATCTTAGATGAAGGCGTGTAAATGCTCGAGTGCAATGGTATGCACCTTGACTCGATGTATCTATATCACGTATAATTTCTACTAGTCGCCATGTAACGTTTTCCAAAACTTCTTCTCGCTTGAACCACGGATTATGTTTACATTCCTCTAATTACAACCCCACTTACTCTAAGCTCTGATATTTAAAAGCTTCCTAATTTGCATCTTTCTTTCACGCCTCACTTCTTGGTAATTATTGGAAAATAGTTGCCATTAATTCTGGTCCCAAAGAACCCAAAAGGACATGTTAAAGAAAAGACGCGTGAGCCCTTCACAACCTTGATATGGAGCTGCTATTTTTCAATAATTCTACGAGTTTAGCTTCAAAATACCATTTTTGTCCATCGTGTATTTCAGCGGTTCGCAAACTTTCGATCACCGCGGCCCCTTTATGTATCAGTGTGACATCGCGGACACCCAGGATTTTAAACATCCCTCCCTGGCTCAATATTCTTGATCAAAATATAAATTCTGGTAATGTTTCTTCATTGGGGACTATTTAGTAATCTAGTCTGGTATGGCACATCTTTCAATTTTTCCACGAGTCCTTTCAGAGTCTGTATAAGAGGGAAATCTAAACGATACATGAGAGATTCCTCAGAACTCCCAGACAAACGCTGCAGACTCCTAGGGGTCCACGGACCCCAATTTAAGGATCACTGGTGTTTTGCGTGCAGTAAGCCCAATGACTGAATGGTAGTGTATTGCGCTTCCACGCCACGGGTCCGGGGCTACAACCAGGATCGTTTTTAATGTCCTCGGCGCCGTAGGCACTTCAAATTGTTACGCCCCCAAACTATTTCCAGGGCACCCCTTTTTTCAATTCTTACCTGACCAGTTTTGGTTCGATAGTGATTTCCCCTTAACTCTCTTATTCTTTTTTCCCTTTGTTTTTGCTGTTTGGAGTCTTTCCATTAACCTCCCACCTGTTGACCAGCCGTGTCCTGGATTGGCAACCGTAAGGAAAGGATAGTGCATAGTGTGGTCACTTTTGTTCATTTCTTACCTTACAGCAACCATGAATAACCGCTCACCCCCCCTTTTTTTATAAAATAATACAGTGAATTAATGAAATCGTTTGTAATTATATACAGTATAGAGTATACATCAGTGGCGAAACAGAGAACATTAACCTCCCCCTGCAAAGTAAGGTTTTGGATTCCAAGATGGATCCTACGAAGGGTTGCAAAACCATAATTGGGCACCTTAGAATCCTGCCCCCACCCCCTTGAAACGTGGGGATTGCGGTGTGTACATTGCGTCACTGGTATACATTATTGTATGAACTGTTTTCAACTTTTTCATTATCGTCTTTTTCATCGTTTATCGCTTTACTTACTTACACTTGGTTGAGTCGCTATCAATGTATTGGTGCAACAAAGGACTTTTCTTCGAGTTTTGATCATTACAAAATCATTAACAACATCTTTGTAATCAATTTCCATGGTAATATCATTTTGAATGCATAGCAACATCAAACTGCTACGCTTTTCATTTTCCATAGAACATCTCATTTCAGTCTTAACTCTCTTAAAGGCAGAAATGCTTCTTTCATGACTCGCTAGGCGGTGGTGCTCTAGCTGTAATTTTAATTTTTTCGTGTCTAAATTTTTGTGCCTTAGGCACGTGCCAAGTGTGCCTACGCGGAAAAGCGGTCTTGGTTCAAACCCCAAGCTGGGCAAGTCCTGCTTAGCCTTGCATCCCTTCAGTGGGTCGATAAATGAGTACCAAGCTTGCTTGGGATCTAAACACTGGGGAGGGGGGGTTGCGTCAGACGAGACCACCTGACCGGAACATCTGCACATGTGCATCAGTGCCCAAGAAAGTTGAAAGAAAACTGACTGTGAGATGGGCACAGTAGTCCTTGGGCACCATGAGGCGCCATTGAGTTTAGTTTGTTCTGATAGAAAAAAATACCATTATAATATTTAAGGGGGGAGAATTCTACAATATTAGTGGAAAAATAAAGGGTTTAATAAATGATAAAATTTATCAAAAAATGGTTTCGGAAAACTAGATTATTTAAATAGATGCAAGTCTTTGTAAGCCTCGGTAGTTTTATTAGTGAAGCACTAGACTCGTAGCGGAAAGCTAGTAGTTGGGCAAATCCAAAGAAAAAAAAATGCCGAATAGCAGAATACCTGTACAGGCTACTTTGTGGTCTTAAAGTTCTCATATTGGTGCGGTTTAGATGTGTGAGAAACCATCTTACAGATAATTGTGGTTATGGTGTCTTGCTCTCGTCGTATACGACTGCGGTTCAAAATCTCGGAACTTATTGATTGGTATACGGGAGTTTTTAAATGGATATAAATGGGCAAATATGAATGCATTAATAATGGAAAAACTGTTAAGGTTGAGAAATGGTCAAACATATGCGTGATACGTGATAACTTTAAGTTTCTTTATTCCTATGTAGTATTCCATTTCATTTAAAACGTAGGACTTTCCTGTCACATCACATTTCTTAATTCAATTCCTACTATTAGCTCACACTCTCTATATATTTATCTTGTAGAAATTTTCAATCCTTAATATAATACATTTCAAAGTTCTCAATTAAGCTGAAATTTTATATACACGATTATTTTGTATGACAATGCATTAATTTAATTTTAATTAATTAAAATTAATTGATTAAAACTAATTATTCAAAGAATTACAAATACTGCCATGTTGGTATTATTTTTAGCGACTTAGCGACCGTTTTGGAAACTTGTTGTGACGGGCTCACGCGTTTTTTCATTAACATGTCCTTTTGGGTTCTTTGGGGCCAGTATAAATGGCAATTCTTTTCCAACCAACCCAAGAAGTAAAACGTGAATGAAAGATGCAAATTAGGAAGCTTTTAAATAACAGAAGTTTAGAGTAAGAGGTGTAACATTTGGGGAGTGTTACGACAGTCCGTGTTGCAAGTGTGAAGAGTATTTAGAGAAGTTAAGCGACAGCCAAGAGAAGTTACCCGTGACAGAGAGCCTTAGATCAAGGTGCACACCATTGCACGCCAGTGAAACGCAACTTCAGTAAGGATGCGGTAGATTGCTGCATCGTTGGACATTAAGGTAGGAGTTACCATTTTAATATTAGGATCTGTGTTTACATTGAAATTGAGCTTAGGCGAGTTAGTTATTGATAGTGGTCCGGGTCACGTTATTTCGGTATTATATATTGTGTGTTTCACCACCGTAGATTCTCTCATGTATCATATTATTACCTAATCTCTTAAGATCTTAATAAAGTAATATTATGATTATGGTAGCGTCTGGTTTTTCATTTAATCCTTCCCCTCTAGCTCTTGCTGATAATCTAGGAGAAAAGCACCCAAGAGGTTCGCCCTTACACGATGCTAGGTGAAATTCGAGTATTCATTCCAAAGTCTTTAAGAAATTATGGGAACCCCCCTGTGGGTTCCACCCTGGACACCAATATTAATTTGAGGCAAAGAATCACTAAGAGCCATTTGTATAATAATAATTTATATTTATATATTCAACTGATTCCAATATCAGAAACTCTAATAACTTATACTATTCCCCTGTTACGTCAAACACAAGGGATTTACCTTTAATATTAAGTTAAATTACGAAATATGAAATCACTCAATGACTACGCGTAAGATCAATAGGGTCTACTGAAATAAGAGGTCTGAGAAATACACGCAACTCGAATTATTAGCTTTCATTAACTTAGACTAATTTTATTAAACTAACGCTTATTTTAAGCGATAATGAACTATAATATATCACCTATTGATACTCCGATGTATTCAGAGGTACATTAACTTATAAGCGTCATTCGTAGAATACTAGCAGTAACTCTTCACTATCGTAATCCTCTAAAGATCGTCTCCGCTGCTGCTGGCTCAATAGCCTTCATCCTTGCTAGCTTACAACGCTATACTTAAAAATACCCTATCTACTTTGGATATCCCGTTCGCTTCTCGGAGTTGATTGAAATATACGCGAATTTATAATCCCCAAAAGACATCCAAGAATATTCCGTAAGGTTCCGTACAGATTCGTCACAAAAATGAAATAATGAGAGAATTTCACAAGACCATAGCAGAACATTTATGATGCTTTAAGACTTACCATAAAATAAGGAACGTTTGTTATTTCCCGTATATGAGAACATTTATTGAAGAATATGTCTCTACATGCCACATTTTCCGGGTTAATAATTATAAAAACGCGTTACCAGGGTTGCTTAATTCTGATAATTATCTTAACGAGATAGTGACGTTAGATTTGTTAGGTCCGTATCATGTGTCGCGAGTAAGACGTGACCGATATGTTTTTAGTAATTACGGATCATTTCATGAAGTGGGCTGAAATCATACCCCTTAAAAAGGCCTCGGCTCGAATAATAGCTGATAGTTTATTTGATAATTATACATCGTGTTATGGAGCTCCAGAAAAATTAATGAGTGATAACAGTCTCCAATTTATATCTGATATTTTTGAACACTTAAGTAACAGATTAGGCATAAGGCATGTCAAGACTGTTGTATATGGACCTCAGGCGAATAGAACCGAACGCAAGAATCGCGATCTTGTGCAAATGATTGCAAATTATGTGAATGGTCAACATGATACTTAGGACCACAGTTCTTACGTGAGTTCGCTTATGCTATTCAAACGGGAGTGAATGAAACAACAGGAAAACCCCTGCAAAAATTATTTTTAGGTCGAAAATTGATAAGCCCATTTCAAAAGTTAGTGATGGTATCTGACGAAACTGAGTTTGCCGTAGGGGATATATTGTGAAATTATTTGATGAAGCTAGATGAACACTAAGACAAAGCACGAAAAGTGGGCGAAATATTATGACAGACGGAGGCGAGATGTTCAGATTATGGTTAATGATTGGGTCTTGGTGAAAACGCATCCTTTAAGTTAGGCAGCACAAAAATGTGGTAGCCAATTTTAAACCAAAATTTGAAGGTCCTTATATATTAGGGATAAAACAGAATAATTTAGTGGTTTGGAGATCAGGAAAAAGGGGGTTAATAGTCAATGTCGATCAAGTTAGACTTTATCATCATTGGAAAAGTGACGAGATCGAAATAAGAACTAGTAGTTCTGGTAACATTAGTTCAAGCTATAAATCGAATAATTTTTGAAGGTAGGCAGCCTAGATCAAATGAGTCGCAGTATAGTAGAAAGAATGGGTCAGGCAAAAGGCGTGAGTTAAAGGAAAAAGGAACAGGTTTTAAGAAGAATCAGGGTGAGAAGCACATAGGTACGGCCAGTAATCGCTGACCACTTGTGAGATCATTACCCGGCTCTTGGACAGAACCAGATAGAAGAACAAAAAAAAGGTAAAAAAGAGACTCTGGGATTTAAAAGATCGTGGCAATCTGGATCTGGAGGACCAGAGAGGAAGTGTAAGAGGGCTCCGAGACAGCAGGGCGCTAAACAAAAATTTTCGGTTAAGAGTAATGATTTACCCAATTTTTCAATAAGAAATAGGAGAAATAAAACAGTAATGCCAATTACCAGCGGCTACAACTTGCGATCAAGAAGAGATGCAAAGATGGAGTTCCGACCAGCCAATGAGAAGAGGACACAACAAGGGGACTGGTTCGAGGCAGAGGAAGCAGGGAGAAAGAACTGCACATACCCTATACCAGGGGTGGCGAACCTTTTTGGGTCAACGTGCCATTTTTTCTAAAAAAACGTTTAATGAGTTATAGGCGTGCCATCAAATAATTTTGACTTGTGATTAGTGAAGAACTAATAAAACTAAATACGAACAAATCAAAATTCTTTATACAAAAAAAAAAATACATTTTGCACTGTATAGTAGTAAATGTTTTAGTTATACTTGTAATTTAAATTAAAATAACATTAGTGTGATTTCTGCTGTTGTAGATTAGATGACAAATAACTTATATCAGGATTATAAAATGTTACTTTTAGTAGAATGCATGCTGAATTAGAATCGTCTGTTAAACGGTTTCTAAGCGAGTCTTTGATGTTATTTATCTCTGAAAATAATGACTCGCAGCATAGGTAGATGAAAATATGGTTAAAATAGCATACGCCAACTTCTTCAAACAGTTAAATGCGTCTGGAATCGAATTCCATGTTTCCAAAATTTCATTACTGGTATTTTTACTTATATTGCTTGTCAATCTTTCTGCTTCAATCAATTCCAACTTTTTCCTTGTTTCAATAGACTTTTGAATCCATATTGAACTAGAGTGGGAATCAATCAGTTGCATTTCAAGTTCTTCAATTTCCTACCAATCGAACTGAGACAAGTTCAGTTTATCAAACGAAATCACATCAGGGTACATAATAAATTTGAACGTTTCCGATAATTCCTTGAACTGAGAAAATCTCGCTGAAAATTCTTTGATTAAAGAATCCATTATGGAAATAAAGTCATCAATAACTTTTTCTTCATTTCGTTTCTCTTGGGCATCTAAATCTTTGATATTTTTTTTTTCAAGTTTGGGAAGTACTTGTAGTTTTTTGTAATAATATCGTTTCTGAAAACATATAGTTTAGCTTCAAAAGCGCGAATGAGATCCATCATGACGATAACTGTTTTATTCGGGCCTTGAAGCTTTATGTTCAATTCATTGAAATGTTGGCATATGTCTGTAAAAAACATCAATATTAAAAGCCAAATAATATCCATCAACTGTGGGTATTGTTCAATTTTGCTCTCATTTTGTAGAAACAGTCTGATTTCTTCCAAGCAATCAACAAATCTTTGAAGTACGTTCCCGCGGCTCAACCAGCGAACATTGTTATACATTATTAAGCCATTATACACCGAATTGACTTCATCCAACAAAGCATCAAACTTTCGTTTATTTAAAGCCTGCGACGATATGAGGTCGACTATTTTTGTGACTAAAGTTATTACATTATCAAGAGATGTTAAACCACTCTTTGCACATAAGGCTTGTTGGTGAATAATGCAGTGGCATTCAAGAATCGAATGTCCTACGTCTGTTTTAAATAAAGAAATGAAACCATTTTTTGCCAACCATATTTGGAGCTCCATCAGTGGTTACTGAAACATTTTTTTTCAAATCAATTTCTTTCTCAGCAAGCGAATTTCTTACTTTCGTACAAATATCTGTGCCCTTTGTAGTTGTTAACAACGATGTTATCGCAATTAATCCTTCCTTAATGATGTTTCCTACACAATATCGAGCAAAGACAGCTAAATGTGCCGATTTAGTAATGTGAATACTTTCGTCAAGACATAGCGATATAAAAAGAGCGGAGTTAATGTCATTTTTTGTTGATCTGTAACATTTTCTGCCAATTTCAAGATTCTATCTTTCATTGTGTTTCTAGATAGAGGAACATCTTTGATGCGCTGAATTATCTTATCTTTATTATCAAAATCATCAAAAGTGAGGGCGCACATGCCAACTAAGCTTCCTTCAAAAACTCCCTCTTGAAAAGATTTACCATGCCGAGCAATGGCATTTGCAGCCGAGTAACTTGCCGCACTTGTGTGACAATTTTTCCTTACATATTTAAACATAGACGTCGACTGTTTATTTCTGTCTTTTATTGCACTTGCAATTAATTCTTTTTGCTCTGGTTCGCTTTTTTCACAAAAGGATCTGTGATTTGTTTCAAAATGCCGTTTTACAGACGATGTTTTGCATACCCCAGAACATAAAACACACACCGCTTTGTCGCCTTTATTGATCATGCCATACTTCTCAGCCCACCAAGTTTTAAATTCTCTGCTACACTTAGTATCTTGCACTTTTTGTTTTTTTGTTGAACTAGCCATGTTAAATAGCAGTTAAAAATCGTAAATTTAACACAAAACTTTAAAAGTACAGTTGTGTCGATGAAATTGAGTATTCTATGTGCTCTCGCTTGATTCCTCCTCCCCCCGCCAAAAAACCCCCATTTTAATGACTGCGCACGACTGCGGACTCATGGGCAGATTTGTTTTTAGGAAATTGAGTGCTTGTACGAGATTTCAGTAGTGTCTGCTCTTTCGCTTTTGTCTCAGGTCATTAAAACTTTTAAAAAAAGCAGTGAGAGTTATTTTACCAATTAGACTTACAAGACAAGAATTAGATCACATTAATAAATTAGATGTATATACAAGCTGAACTATTAATGTAAACGCTAGAATATGTTCTTTTAAACAACTTGAATATATTTAGAAACAGTTACATACACACACTATGCGTAGATAAACTTTTGCATCATTAGCAATTTATAATATACGAAGTATTTACGCCAGACATAACAAACGAGTCTGCTCCCCGACTTGTCGGCGTCGCTACGGATCACTCGCGTTTGTTCATAATACTTCATAGTAAACTTAATTATTTTAAGCTAAAATGCAAATCGTTTTTGATCGATGGCGTGCCCAAAATATTCTGTCGCGTGCCATCATTGGCACGCGTGCCATTGGTTCGCCATCCCTGCCCTATACCAAGGAGCAAAGAAGGTCAAGCAGCAGGAATACCAGAAGCAGAAGTGGTCAACAACATCATTACCAGGAGAGGAAAGGAGGAGCGAGAACAACAACAGATCCGTCTCCCTGGAGGTCCTAGTAGGAGACGTCAACTACAAGTCATAAAAATCAGGTTGTGTGTGTGTGTATGGTTTCATTATACATTTTTCTGACAGGCAGTCAGGAGAATTACTGCAGCACGAAAGTCATATTGGTTCTTTAATATTTTTTATACATAAAAGGCAAAAGTTGACACTACAATGGGTGCATTTATCTAAAACATTGAAAAATTAACTTTTAATCTTGTAAAATTTTTCAAAATTTTTTGAGGAGAAAATAAATGTATATGTACACTTGTTTACTGCTTTGTATGACTTCGCTGAGATGCGATTATTCTTTGGGTTGTTTTAAATTATTACTGAAAAAATGTTTGTCATTGAATGATATATATATATATATATATATATGCATATATATACACTCAGGAACATTGAAAATAGCGAACCAAGAAGAAAGCATCGGATTGAAATGAAATTTAATACACATAATGACACAGATAAGAGATTAACTTGATCTCAAGAACAAGACAATTAAACGAATACAGGGTGTGCAACGACACAAATACTGGGCAACTTCAGTAGCGCGTTGGACCACCTCCAGCTGCAATACATGCCGCCACACGATCCGGCATTGAGTTGATTAGACACCTTATGTTGTCCTGAGGCAGATGGGCCCACAAATCTTGAACAGTTAACTCTAAATCATGTACAGAGTGACACGATGGCATCTGCCGTTTTAGCTGATCCCACACGTGCTCTACAGGGGACCAATCGGGGAGCGGGCCGGCTATGGAAGAGTCTGAAAATGACGTAGCAAGTCTTGAGCAACTCTTGCTGTATGCGGATGAGCAGTATCTTGCTGGAAAATCACCCCTAGGAGACCATTTAGGAAAGGTCCTACATGGGGGTCGAAGAATATCATCAACGTAACGTTGGCCCGTTACGGTTCCACGCATCACAATTAAAGTGGACCGACTATCATAAGCTATGGCCCTCAGACCATTACACCAGCTGTGCGGGCAGTGACGTAGAACAGTGTGGGGGGAATGGTACCTCTCACCAGGGTGCCTCCACACCCGTACACGGTTATCATCTGTCTCCTAAAACAAACCGGGATTCATCACTAAAAACAACCTTTTGCCAATCTGTGACATTCCACATTGATCTGGCTTGACACCACTGTAGACGCAGTTGCCGATGTTCCGGTGTTAAAGGGAGTGCACGGAAAGGGCACTTGGATTTAAGATTTGCTTTTGAAAGGTGTCTGGAAATTGTTTGTGGAACAATTGCTACGCCTACGTCTGATCGTATCGTTGAACGAGTCACTGTGGGGTCCACAAGTGCTTGCCGCACGATCCTTCGATCCTGTCTCCTCATGGTCTTCCTAGTCGCTCCAGACCCGGTTTTTCCCGCGTGGGTACCTTCTTATTGAAATGAAGTTTTAAGTAACCACTTGGAAGAAAGTAAGAACAGGTAGAGGAGTTTAAAATAAGATCATGAGGGGTGAAGTTGCCACACTAAACATGATCAAAAACTTACATGGCGCAGGGGGGGGAATAATTAGAGTGAGTGAAGTCTTGCAAAAGAAAACTACTATAACAATAAATTTCATAATTTTTTTTAATTCGTATCAAGACATTCTCATCCTTTTCAGGGCTGGGAAGTGTTGATACGAGTGATTAAGAACTGCTCTAGGTCTCTTAGAAGAGCTAGGAATAGAATTGTCGTAAGCCGGGTTTTCCCGGATAGATTCATTTGAAATCTGTGGTAACCGGTTTAAGAAATTTTTTGATTGTTTTTTGATGAATTCAAAAGCGGCAGAACATTAAGATCTTTATGCAAGACTTCGTTCCTGACAAACCAAGGTGCGTTTGCTGCTCTACGCAGTTGAATGTTTTGAAAAGTGTGCAATCTTTTCAGGTGAGTAATTTCCGCCGCTGCCCAGATGGGAGAAGCATACAGCATGATGGGGCGAAGAATGGCTTTGTATAATAGAACCTTTTGCCTTAATGCGAGCTTGCTCTTGGGAGAAATCAAGCGATTTAGAGTGCATCTCATTCCAGCCGCCTTTTGGTGGGCGGAACGAATGTGTTTAGCAAAGTTTAATTTAGTGTCAAGTATTAACCCTGGGTATTTATATTCAGTAACCCAGGGGACAGGCTGATTAAAAATGTTGTCATGCGGGAGGTTTCCGATGCACCGCTGTCTCGTAAAGAGGAGGCATGCACTTTTAGATGCATTAACCTTTATTTTCCAGTCGTTAAGCGAGGTTTCGAGTCGAATGACATAATTTTGTAGCCACTCAATGATATTGTAGTTATAAATGTTTTGGGTAAAAATGGCAGTGTCGTCCGCGTACATCGCTAAGTGGACTCCGACAGCCTTGGGAATGTCGTTGATGTATAGATTAAAGAGCTTGGGCCCTAATAAAGATCCTTGTGGTACCCCACTGAGAATTGGACGTGGGGTGGAGAGACTGTTTTCAACTCTTACTCTAAATTCACGGGAGTTTAGGTAGAGTGTATAATTTTGATGAGTTGGTCCGAAAACCCAAGTCGCATCATCTTGGATAGCAAGCCATCATGCCAAATTTTGTCAAAGGCTTTGGCTATGTCCACAAAAAAGCATACCCGTGGCCTGATTATTTTGAAAGCCGTGATGAATCAGCTCAGTAACTCTTAGTAACTGGGTTACTGTGGAGCACTGTGTGACAAAGCCATGCTGTTCAGGAATGATAATATTCCTGGCTATGCAGTGCTGATTAAGGCGATTCAAAAGAACAAATTCGTACGCTTTGCTTAAGCTACTGAGTAGCGAGATTGGACGGTAATTTTGAGGTTGAATATCATCAGAATTGGGTTTAAGTATGGGGACCACCACACGGCAGTCTTCCAATTCTTAGGAAATGACAGTTCTCCATCAATAGATTGAACAGCATGACAATAAAAGAACAAATTTGAGGGGGAGATTTCTAAGGATGCGATTTGTAATTAAATCCAATCCAGGAGATTTATTGATCTTAGCTTTTTAATATACTCCTGTACTTCCCTGGTGTTGTTTTTTCCAGGTCGAGACAGGTAGGAGCGTCCAGGAATCTTTTAATTTTCCTTTGTGTACGAGCTGTAAAACGGTCGTTTTCAGCTTCAGTGTTGGGTTCGAACTGCTTTTGAAGGCTGTCAGCAATCACTTCCGCCTTCTCCAGAGGATGATTTGCTACACTGCCAAGTGCGCCCTTTAGGGGGATGTTTTGAGGTGGTTTTTTGAATAGGAGATTTTCCTCCAAAGAGTGCCTGTCTCCGGCGTAAGTGCCGCTATGTGAGATTCCTAACGAGATTAAAAAAGTGTCTAATGTCTTTTTGTAACCTCACGACTGAGTGTTCGGAACTCAGATTTCACTTCAGGATCTCTGGTACGTTGCCAAAATTTCCGAATACGATTTCTGTGGCGAATTTTAGCTTTCATTTCGGAGGGGAGTTTTAATGAGGGTTGTTTAAATTTTTAGGTTTTGAAGCTTCAGAGATATTTTCTCCAAGCCTTCTAATTGCAATCTCGAGGTCGTCATTGCTGGAGGAAGGAGGGATGGGGAGTGCTTTCACATAAATTTCAAAAGATTGCCATGATGCCCAGCGATGCTGTTAGGATTAATTTGAATGAATGCATGAAAAATTACGATTACTATTGTTAAAGGTTTTTTTGCCATGTTGCCTGTGCTTGGAAAGAAAGCTGTTTTAGAATGGTGCATGAAAGAAGGTTTGATTGAATCATTGTATGTATGTCCAAAATGTGAAAAAAGTATGGAATTGAGAGAAAGAACGGGTAAGAAAGTGAATGATGGTTTTTGAATGGTACTGCAAAAATTCAGTCCAGTGTGAAAGAGGATACCCATCATGTGTTTAGGAGTGTAAAGAAATGGTTTTGGTTTGAATTGAGTAATATGGATTCGTGCACCGTTTTGTTGGTGATGCAAAAATAAAAATGTTTTGGAAGGTGCTCTCAGAAATATGCAGTAGCACACTGGTATAATTTCAGTAGGCAACTCATCGTCATCATAAATGTCGGGAAAAGCAGCATTTTTTAAAGGTAAGTGAAATTATTTCCATTTTTAAATGCCTGATTTTTGCAGCGATTTTCAGTTTCTAAACTTTAAAATGCTATTTTTTAATGATTTTCCTTCCATCATCTTGAATTTCGCTCTCCGGCGTTGCGTGTTGTGGTAGGGTTGCAACCCGAAACACAACACGCAAAACGCGCCAAATTGGCAATTTTTCAAAATTTGGCGGAGAAGTGCCGGATTCGACAATTTCACCAAGAAAAAAAAAAGTTCAAAATGATATTTGTAGATCATCAAACGACAGCGAAACTACAACAATGTTAGCAAAATACGACAGTTTTGCTGGAACTATTTTGCCTTTACTAAAAATGCTGTTTTAAATTCTCTCTCTTACACGTACTATCTTGCCCTTTTTATTCTTTTGCTGAACTAGCCATGTTAAATAACACTTAAAAATCGTAAATAGAACACAAATAAGCGTTTTGTTGTGTCAAAGAAATTGAGTATGCCATGAGTAGACAAACTTTGCGTCATACGCAATCGTAGCCCACGACGTAATTAAGGCAATACAATAACAAACCAGAGTGGTCCCCACCGCACCCCAACTCATCACTCGCGTTTGATCGTATTTCTTCATAATGAACTTTCTTATTTGAAAAAAATGCAAACCATTTTGATCACTAGTGTTCCCCAAATATTGTGTCGTGTGCCATTCATGGCATGCCTGTCAATGGTTCGCCATCCCTGGCATAGGTTATTTTGAAATTTTGGTTATTTTTTGCAAGTATGCATATCATCCTGCCTTGCTTGTCATTTGAATTAGTGTATTTTTATATCCATTCCCAAATTTTAGATTATAAATCTTGAATTTTTGGAGAAATTTGAAGTTTATAACTTTTTTCATCCTGCTGACAATTATTGAAAATGTTTGTTTCGATTCCATTTTAGCACGATGCGTCTTTCTTTTTGTGTCTATAAATAATGTATTATTTTTCCGGAATTAACCGTGCCTAATTTATGCATTTTTCGAAAAAAATCAAATAGCCTAAAACAAAAAGTAAAAATGTCAGGTTTGGAAAATTCTTTCACTGTCGGTAGAAGTTTACCATTTTACTACGTAATATTGGAGTACAATTTCTTTGACCTGATATATTTATATTTTAAAGTTCTTTATTTGATTGTTTGTACAAGCAATTGGATTTTCATTTGTTTGATTCAAAAATGAAAATTTTAGTGTAATAGTATTCTTTCCCATATAGAAACAAGAAATAATCCCCTGATAGGATGTAGTACGCAGATTTCAGTAAAAACTCCATCCCTTCCTTCAATAGACTTTGTTCAGAGACATTCCACAACAGATTTCAACGTATTTGGGGTGTTTCCGATGCGAAGATCTTAAATAATTATCGATATATGGGTGGTGTAAATTATTATTCTATTCTATATAATCACCTGAGAGAGATATATTCCTTTCAGAAATGTTGTTATTCGTCATATAGAATTTTTGCAATCTAATCTAGCGATACGTTTATTCCTTAAAATCGATTTTTAATTTTTGGCAATTGAAGATTGAATTTATTTCTTAAAATATCACTTGCATTTTTTTTTGGTCAATGGTTACTAAAATCAAGTATTGCTGAAGTTTAATTGTGTAAGTTGCAAAGTAATGTAGAATCTTTTAAAATTTTCGTTTTATTCTTCTTGCATTAGTTGACAATATTGTTCCAGCCAGCTGAATGTCTTGCCCACATTTACAGTTAGTGTTTTAAAATAAATTTGTGATAAAATGAAAAAATTCTTCTCAAAATTCCTCAATATTTTAAAAGTAAACTTTTTTGTTTGCATGGGTGTGATTCTTTTTACCAATGAACATTTCCTATTATTTAACTCAAAACACTGGTTGGTATTTGCTTCCACAATTTTGCCCCTCTTGAAAGTCATGTATTGTTTGGATATGGTCAAATCAAAAAATTTTATGAAAATGTATTTTTTATTTCATGTACTGTACTTTTCCTGTTATATTGATGATACTAATTCTTTTAACGCAGGGTTGTCAAACTCCCGGCCCTCAATGAACATTTTTGTCGTCCGGCCGATAATACATAGTAAAATTTTTAAAGAATTCTCCAGAAATTGGAAAGATAACTGCAGAAAAGAGATGTCAAGTGTTAGGATATGAACATTATTATTATTATTTTGTTCTTTTTTGTATGTTTGTTTATTTTAAAATGTATTATTCGAAATAAATCTGCGTTTCTATGAATATTGATTTTATTTGTGGCCCGCCTAAAGTTAAGCCTTGTTTATTTGGCCCTAGTTAGTTTTTGAGTTTGACACTCCTGTTTTAAGGCATAATAGGATTTATATATATTCAAAGAGAATATTAAGCTCATATACACAGAATAAATCTTTTCAGTTATCTGTACGTAATGAAAAAATATTTTAACTCTTTTGTTTCTGCTGTAGCAAAACTTGAGTGGTCAATTTTGTTTTAACCCCTTAACTGCCGCCGGGGTATATATACGCCTTTCCGAAGTACAACCCTTTGCATTGCGCTGCTATAAAGAAAACTGCTCCCATGGCCATAGAATGCCATTCATACTACCTACAAAAGAATAACATCAGTCACATATGCTCTAAGTAAACATCTTAAATTACTTGAAAATTATTATGATAAATGGAAAATAAGCATAAACGTAGAAAAATCCGCTGCCGTGCTATTCACCAAAAAACGAAAAATTCCACCACCACCTACAATGTACAACACTACAATTCCATGGTCTCAAAGTACTAAATACCTTGGAATTACTTTTGATAAGAACCTCACTTGGAAAACCCACATACAACACACGCGACAAAAATTCCGGAAAATAATGTTTAAGTTATTCCCCTTAATTGGCCGGAATTCTGAATTATCTAGAGACAATAAAGTACTTCTCTATACAGCCGTTATGCGTCCAATATTAGCTTACGGGTGTCCGGTGTGGGGATACGCTGCTAAAACCAATATAAACATCTTAGATACTCTTCAAAATCTACTATCCGAATGATCGTAAAAGCTACCAGATATATAAGAAACGACGACATTCGGAACGCCATTAAAAAAAATTAAAAGCTTTAAATCTTATATTCAAAAAATAGCCAAAAATTTCTTTAATTCCTTGCAATTCACAAACAATATTAACATGATGAATTTACCTCAATATAATCCTCATGTAACTACTAAAAGACCGAGAAGAATACTTCTCGATTCGTATAATCCGCCATAATTCATTAATTTCGTGCAATTCTATTGCACACCTAATGCTAAAATTTTTTTTCATTTTTCATTTAAATTATTTTCTATTATCATTTTATTTTTATCGTATTCCCTACACCCGGAGAGGTGTACTTTAATAGTATGAAAAATTTCAAGCATGTACATAAAACAGATTTTGAGAAAAAGTACATCGAAAACAGCCAATTTAACATTGTCAGTATATATAGAGAGAGAGGTTTCCAACTCCCCTTAATATACAGCTGTGTAAATTAATTAAATGATTTTTTTTTCTAAATAAAGTATAAGATGTAGAAATTCTTTTCAATGAAAATGAATGTGATTTCCATTTTGTACAATTTATATTTCAATATTTGAACTATATTCAACTACAATTATAGCAAAAATTATAATTGACATAGTTTAAATATCCATGTAAAAATTAAAATACAATTTGCATTCAGACAATGATGAAACAACCAAATTTATCTGCTCCTTTATCCATTGTTTTCTAATAAAAGTTAAAAAGTGTATAAAAACATGTAAATCTCAAAAACTCAATAAATGATTTTAAAAATATTTTACTTTAACTAATGGTTGAATATGAAAATTTTTAAATAGATGTGGTTTGGAAAAAAAAGAATGTGTTTAAGAAATCACTTTTCTCCTTGCAAAAAAAGAATAATGTTTTAATTAACAAGTTTTTTAGATTTTTTCAGAGATCATTGCCAATTTTTAAATAATTGTAGCATTAAATATAGATTTACTTACAGACCATAGCCATAGCATTTGGTTAACTTCAAAACTTAATAAGTAGCAAAAAATAAAAAAAAATTAAAATCATTTTATTGTAAAATATCATGTATGATATACATAGCATATAACATTCAATTCTGTCATATGTAATATTTAGGTACTAAAGTACCATTAAATTTTGTGGATTGGATGCAAAAATGAGAGTAATTTATATAAGTTGATGTATTTAACTCTGTGTGTGTGTGTGTGTACCAATCATATATGTTTCTCTAAATTTATAAAGGATAAAAATTAACTGGATTTTTTTTATTTGGCATATGAAGTTCTGTACTTATCTCTATACTTATTACGATTATAACATAATTCTGTACCTTTCACCTCAGTCAGTAAGATTCTGTAATGCTTAAATTTGCCTTTGTTTATTATTATTATTACTTAGTTAGAAATATCAACACTTTGAATTTTATTATTAAAAAAAAAGATTTATCTATATATACTAAAATATTTATTATGTATGTTTTCATAAGAAAATAATATGCTATTTTTTATCGGTATTAACTACTTCTAAATTTTTAAATTTCATTTAATAAATTTTTGTGATGCATACATAGAAAACAGGATAGTATACAAGTACAAGAATTACTTTCACTTTATGTGGACAGATTAGCTTATTACAGCATTTTTTAACATCAGAACATATTTTGTTATTAAAACATATAAAAAAAATTGCAAATACTTTATATTCTAAATTTTTTATTATTTTGATTGACTTTAAAATAGCATTCATTTTTTTATAGAATATGTTAGTGCAAATACGTAGTTTTTATGCCTTTATTAATCGACTAAATTTTGCAAGATAAATCTCTATTTTAATTTTATTCTAGATAAGTAGTTTTGAGTTTATCGAGAACATTTTCTGTTTTACTAAATTGTTCCAGTCCTATGTATAGTGATGGAACTTTTTCAAAGATTAAGTTTCATTCCAATAAACCTTGGATTACATTAACTTCAGAAGATGACTGGTTATTTTTATCAGCGTGGTTCGGGATTGTTGATCCTTTTTGCCAATTGAGTTACGATATTAAAAATGAATATATTTATTCATTTTTATATTTCAAGAAGTGTACTATGTACAAGAAGTTACTATGTATGAAACCATGTACAGCAGTTCCTTGCATTGCAAGGTCAAAGAAAAATTTTAAAACATGTGATCAAAATAATTTTGAATTTACAGATTGTGTTGTTACAATAAAAGACTATTATTATAGTGTAAAACAAAATTAACAACTGTATTGCTGAGCTTACAACTGTCGAATTTGATGGCATTTTCTGCCCTATTTTAAATTTAGTAATTATATTTCTCTTGTCGGGCAACTTTTTCTGATTATTAATTTACAAGATATTATGTAGCCTGTCTTATGGGAGTTTAAATACACTGGTACTTTCAAAACATAAGAAACAGTGTAAATTTTAGGAATATAGCCATGAAATAGCAGAAAAGGGGTTTTTGCATCAGTATAATGGACACGTAATTCAGTAGAAAGGTGTTGCGAATGCAAATGTCAAGAACAAAACGTCAGAAGCGATGTGAGTGTAGGCATAACGCGAGCCTTCGGATCACGCAGTTCAAGACAATAAAAGGAAGAACGAAAGCACAAATAAAGACATTAGCAGCAAGTGCATTCTTTCGTGAAATATGCCTCGAAGAAATTACTTGGATGACTTTACACGTGGAAAAATAATCGTAAAACTGGAGGAGAGGCGAAGTTTTTGACCAGTGTAACTGAAGAGTTGGGAATGAACAAGTGTCTTTTAGAGAGTTTTGAAATCCTTCCAAATCATTAGTACAGCTGTTAAAAATGTTGATAGTGGCCGCCCTAGGGAACAGAAGTGGGTGACCGATATATCGTCCTGCAGGCAAAAAAGAGCCCTATACCAGTCAGCATGTGCCATTGCTCATCAACAGGGCGACAAGTGTCCCGGTTTACTGTGGCTAGAAGCCTTTACAAAGGTGGCCTATTTGCCCGCCATCCTGAACGCTGCCTCCCTTTGAAAGTTGGGCATCGATGACACCGTTTAGAGTTGTGTGAGCAGAACAAAAACTGGACATCTCATCAATAGAGTCGAGTCCTCTGAACGGATGAGTCATTCCAGTGCCTGTTGATTTGGATAGAGGTCAGGGCATGATTTCATTTCAGTAACATCACGAAAAAAAAGTCAGTGACGTAACGGAGAATATTAGGGCCCCTCTGCGGTCACTGAGTGGTAAAAGTATTGGATCGTGGCTGGCCCTGTCACGAGTTCGAGCCAAGTACCACTAAAGACCGGTCGTGTAGGGGAAGGATGTACGTTAAATCTTTCGAGAGCTCAAACATCCTCCCGTTGGTGTGATAGTTAGGAGAGGAGGGTTCCAGCTCAGGTGTCGTCAACATCACTTGCCCATAGTTCAAAATTACGTGGTCCGTCGCCAAAAGCCCTAATGTCGCTGAACAGTGAGACGTTAATATTCACTCACTAGGGGCACGCTGCAAACTCGGATTTTGGGCCCTAAGCCCAAATACGTACTTTGCGTCAGTCAAGCTTTTGGCCCCTTCCCGCAATGTGGGGGTGTACGTTACGCCACTGGAAAAAGACCGTTACGGTAGTCCTGGAGTTGTAGTCGGGGAGGGGAGCATTACATTGAACTGAGCTCCACATTTTATACAGAAGTTCTGTAATCTAATTAAAATTTTGATCAGATATTAGACAGAATAGTTCTCAATTTTTGATTTTTTTTATCGTATATACACTCACTTCCAAAAGCTAAGCCCGAAGATGTAAAATGCAAAAAATCAACAAAAACTGCTTTGATTGACACACAATTTGGCAGTAAAGTAGCATATATATTTATACACATAAAACAAAATCAATAATTATATACAGAAATGAAAACAATATTAAACTTTTGTAAGTTATCAGATAATGACATAATGGAGACTTAAACAGAATTATGTATAAAGTGAAAATAAACAGCATAAAACGAAAAAAAAGGACATTAATAGTGTATATGATCCCCCCTCATTTGTATGCAAAATTTACACCTTCTGACCATGCTTTCAATTAAGTGGTCAACCACCGCAAAATTAAGCAATCACCATTCCTCTTGTAGCGCAGTTTCCAGCTCAATAAGGGTGCCTGGAGGTGGGGGAAACGTGAAGATGCAGCACGGCCGAGAGCATCCCAGATTTTCAATGAGATTAAGGTCGGGCGAATATGCTGGCCACGCCATACGCGCAATCCCTTCACTCTCCAGGTAGTCATCGATTAAAGATTTGTAGGTCGGTGCGGTATCCTAATGAAATCCCTGCTCACACCATAATGCTTCCGCCTCGGAATGCGTGATGTTTTGGGGTTGATTGCGTGTCCTTATACGCCACATCCTTATACGCTTGTCATCTGGCTCCAGAGCAAATCTTGACTCATCAGTAAACATGACATTTCCCCAGTCTAATTGCCATGTTCCCGGCACCACCTTAATCGTGCCCCTCTTGATTGGACGGATAGAGGAATACAAACTCGAGGTACCCCAAAATACAGTCCATTCATATGTAATCTTCGGCGTACAGTAGCTGCAGATATAGCCTTACCAATGGACGCTGTAACCATAGATGTCACACGTGTGGAGGTCACTCTGCGATTCCGCTTGGCTACAATAGCAATATATCGATATTCCGCGGGGGTTGTAACCCTTGGGCAACCGCCTACGGGCCTTCGGACAACTGTGTGGTATGGAATTGTTTCCATAAACGTGAAATTACAGAATGATGAGGGCCGAAGAAAAGAGCAACATCTGTGATCGACTGTCCTGTTTCAATGCGCTCCACAGCACGCCAGCGCTCAGAATCTTCCATTCGTTTTCTGGAAGTCATAGAAACAGATGTCTTGAAAACAAATTGTATGAAAGATTTAAACACATTCTATCAGCACTTACAATCAACTTCTGTAACCCTTCATAAAGCTGGCTTCTTATAAGACTGCCCTTTTTGCATATTTCTTGACATAAAAGCACGATTGGCTGTTGCCTAATATATTTGCATACTTCCATTTACCCCCGCAGCGAATTGCATCCTCTTCAATTCTGATTGGCTTCCTCTCCGTGCTTAACTTTTGGAAGTGAGTGTACTTTTTAATGTCTCTTGTGTGTGTGATATAATTGAGGCAGTTGGCAAAGTTATGTATATGCAAATCACAACAATGGTCCTTGAGTGAATGCCAACATTAACGTCGCACTGTTCAGCTACACGAGGGCTTTTGGCGACGGACCACGTAATTTTGAACCATGGTCAAGTGACGTGGACGACACCTGAGCTGGCACCTCCCTCTCCTAACTACCATACCACACCAACGGGAGGACGTTTCAGCTCTCGACAGATTTAGCGTGCATCCCTGCCCCACACGGCAGGTCTTTAGTGGTACTGGGCTCGAACTCGTGACAAAGCCAGCCACGATCCGATACCTTGACCAATCGGCCATACAATGGTCTTTGAAGTCCATGTCAAAAATAGTTTTCACAATAATTTTCCTGCACCTCGACTCTTGCTCATTCACGTGAAATGTTTTTGTCTAATATATGAGACTAAATATATTGTAAATATGTTATGACAAAAACTAATGTGAGTAGCATAGATTTTTTTTACTTCAATAAATGAACGTGGTGTTATAAATTAAGATGTATAGTGTTCACAGTTCCACAATTACCCGGAACTATAATAAAACTATATAATTCAAGGATTTTTATAGTAATTCTCCACAATAGAGTAATATATTAAATTAAAAACTGTAAACTGAATGCAGAAATACATTTACATGAAATATTTCACTTTGAATAGTTTTTCAAAAATTTAGTTTTCTTAACAAAATAATATCTACAACAATAAACCCGCTACTTATATTCTAAGGGCCCGCTAACTAGATAGTATCGAAGTATTGATTAAATTAATTCTCATTTAATTAACCAATTCCATTAAATACATCAAGAAATATAAAATTATTCTAGGGCATAAAACATTAAACGAATTTTTTTTAGAATTAAATTAGTATTTCACATATGATTGTGAGATATAAAGGGTGTTTTTTTTTAGAGGTATAGAACTTTAAATTGCAATAAAACAACGATGTATTATTCGATTGACATGAATTTTTTTTTATTCGAAAGATAATCTTGTGGCATTACATTTTAAATATGATTTCTGGCATAGGACTGCCACGGCTGGCTCGGATGTAGTCCAATCTGGACATCTAATTTTCGATGACTTTTTCCAACATTTGTAGCCGTCTATCGGCAATAACATGCCGAATGATGTCTTCCAAATGGTCAAGCGTTTGTGGCTTATCCGCATAGACCAATGACTTTACATAGCCCCACAGAAAATAGTCTAGCGGTGTTAAATCACAAGATCTTGGAGGCCAATTCACAGGTCCAAAACGTGAAATTAGGCGGTCACCAAACGTGTCTTTCAATAAATCGATTGTGGCACGAGCTGTGTGACATGTTGCGCCGTCTTGTTGGAACCACAGCTCCTGGACATCATGATTGTTCAATTCAGGAATGAAAAAGTTAGTAATCATGGACCTATACCGATCACCATTGACTGTAACGTTGTGGCCTTCATCGTTTTTGAAGAAGGATTCCCCCAGCCCATAAAGCGCACCAAACAGTCAGTTTTTCTGGATGTAACGGTGTTTCGACATACACTTTTGTGGATTAGCTTCACTCGAAATGCGGCAGTTTTGTTTGTTGACGTAGCCATTCAACCAGAAGTGAGCTTCATCGCTAAACAAAATTCGCTTATGAAAATCGGGAACAACGGCAATCTCGTTTTGGGCCCATTCGACGAATCTACGCCTTGCTTGATGATCGTTTGAAGAATTGCCAAACCAAACTGAGAATAAATCACTTGACAGCTGTTAAATCGGTCGCCATCTTGGAAAGTAATGCCAACTTCTATACCTGAAAAAAAAACACTCTTTATGTAACAGTGGTGGCGAATCTTCATGGATCAACATGCAATTTTTTCTAAAGAAATATTTAACGAGATAGAGATGTGCCATCGAATAATTTTGACTTTTGATTATTGGGAAAATAGTAAAAAACTAAATACTAATAAAAACTCAAAACTCCATTTCCTACGAAAAAAGACATTTTGCACTGTATGGTAATAAAAGTTTTAGTTATACGTGCAATTCAAATAAAAGTAACGTTTGTGTGCCTTTTGTTGTTGCAGATTAGATGACAAATAACTTATATTAGGATTGTAATATATTACTTTTAGCAGAATGCATGCTGAATTGAAGTCATCTGCCAAACAGTTTCTAAAGTAGTCTTAAAAGTTATTCCTCTCTGAAAATAAGGACTCACAGGCATAGATAGATGAAATTAGGGGTAAAATAGCATGAGCCAACTCCCTCAAGCAGTTAAATGTTTCTGGAATCGAATGCCATGATTCCAAAATTTCATTGCTAGCATTTTTACTTATATTGCTTGTTAATATTTCTGTTTCAATCAATTTCGACTTTCTCCTTTTTTCAACAAATTTTTGAATCCATATTTAACTAGACGGGAAATCAATCAGTTGCATTTCAAATTTTTTAATCAATCGAATTAGGACACATTCAATTTAGTAAAGGAAGTCACATCAGGGTACATAAAAAACTTGAGCGTTTCCGATAATTCTTTGAACTGAGAAAATCTCGCTGAAAACTGCGACCGATCACTCGCATTTGTTCGTAATACTTCATGTTGAACTTTATTATTTTGAATTAAAATACAATCCATTTTGATCGGTGACGTGCCCAAAATATTGTGTTGCGTGCCATCAATGGCATACGACACAATACGCTATAATGTACATATCACAATAAATGCCAAAAGCTTTTCAAACACTGTAAACGAGCTAATCAAACATTATATGGTTATGTTTATACATACCATACAATGAGAGATGAACAATGAGAAATGTGCATTTTATTGATAAAATGTTTCTGTTGAATTATGTACTTCAATTGTTGCAAAACTCACATTTAAGATTTTTTTTATTCTGTTGTTTGAATTAAATTCTACGAGGTGTGTAAATTAAATAATGAGACTGATTTTTTCACTTGTTTATTCCAATAAACTTACAATTCAACATTGTCTCCTTCAAAGTAACTGCCTTCTGAAGCCACACAGCGCTGGAGACGTTTCTTCCACTCCTCATAGCACTGGTGGAACTCGGATATTGGAATAGACTTCAGCTGGTCGGTTACAGCCGTTTGAATGTTTTCCTGTGTCCCAAAATGATGTCCTTTGAGGTGATTCTTCAATTTCCGAAAGAGGAAAAAGTCACAAGGACTCAAGTCAGGCGAATAAGGGGGCAGAGGAGCAACAGGAATGTTCTTACTGGCCTAGAAACGGTTCCCGAGAAAGGTTTTTCGGAACCATTTTGGCGCCGATCTTTCTCATCTTCAATTCATTAGTCAAAATCTGATGAACGGTGGTGTGATTCAAATTCAAATCTTCCCCAATCATTCTGACTTTCAAGCGACGATCTGAACGCACAAGATCCCGGACTCTAATGACATTTTCAGCGCGGTTTTTGAAACTGAGGGCCTTCCGCTGTGAGGTTCATCTGCAATTGACTCTCTTCCTTCTGAAAATGCCTTAAACCACCGAAAAACCTGGGCCCTTGACAATACACTGTCTCCGTAGGCTTGCTGAAGTTTTGCAAATGTTTCCGTTGCGTTGTGTCTGAAGCAAAACTTGATAGTACATCGTTGCTCGTTGTCACTCATTTCAGAGCACACAAGAAAAACCTGTTTCACTACAAACAATTAACTTGACTCAGCGATTTCAAACTCATACTGATGACGCATCACATGTTTACCTACCTCCCCTCCATATCCCATTTCCCCAGTGTTGTCAGATCAAACACTACGCTACCAGTCTCATTACTTAATTTACGTACCTCGTATATATGGAATTTAAAAGAATAACCAGATACAGTCGAGCCTCCGTGTTGTGAGCTTTTTCATCGAACCAAAAGTATTTTATGATTTTCTTTGTAAAATAACCACCAAATAGCAAAGTGCATTTCCTATTTAACGAATTTTTTCTCTTGAGATTCGTTTTTCCCCCCTCTCTATTTTTAAAGTATTTTTGGACATTCAAAATTACTCTCTTTTAATACATTTTTTGGTGACCAATGAATGCTCGCCAAGAACAAGAAAATTGCTGCAATTTTGGCCATTTCATTTAAGCAAAATAAACAGGCTTTATCAATAACTAGCTGCATGGCCCGGGCTATCTCTTCTTTCACAAAAAATCAGAACTTCTAATACTCATTTTAAAAATGACTTCCACCCCCCACTCCACCGCTTAGCCCGGCGTTGCTCGGACATTCTCTTTTCCTCATGACACCAGCATTTCTCTCTGTGTGTGTTTGTACGCGCACAATGTGAGTGATTTCTAAAATTGTGTCAAAAAATTTCCTTTTTTCGAAATTTGTTCCATTCCACTTATTTTTGATTTAAGACATGCTTTCCCCCCTCTCTATAGCCCGAATACGGTTTTTTTGGTGTAAAATTATTGTTCTATCTTCCTCTCCTTCTCACAGATAAGATATAGCTACACATTTCGATGTGTGTGTGGCTTATCAAATTTCTATAAGTAATAAATGAAAGAAAAAAATTAACAGATAGCTATTGAAACTATTGCTTTTTCTGAACATTTGATCCAACATATAAATATATAAGTTAGAAAAAAAAACAGTATGGGGAAAGCCTATACTTATTTCGTATATATACATATACATGTACTGAATGTATATATACACTGCTGGACAATTGCTAAGGACGGATAACACTATCATCCATAGCAACCACAAAATGAAAGGAAGCAAAATGTGGAAAATTAGAATAAGTGCGAGATATTAGTAAGAAGAAGTATGAGTATGCAAATTTTTTTTCCACGTCTGTTCATCACGTGATAGCGTTCATAAAAGCTTTAAAGGTTTTGACGCGTGTTGACAGTTGTTGTTTCAAGTCAAAGTTTTACAGGAAAGATTTAATAGACGAACTTAAAATTTTTGGCATGTCTTCCCGACATCACATAGATGATTTTATGCGTGGCCGAATTATTGGAAAGATCGAAGAAGGGCGAAAAATAACAGATGTTGCCAGGGGAGTTCGACATCGCTCACAGCGTTGTTTCACGGCTGTGGAAGTCATTTAAAACTACTGGAATGTGTAGTAGACGGCATGGGGAGGTCGTGTTAGAAGTACGACGCCTGCAGAAGACATATATCATCCAATCAGCAAAAAGGTACAGGCGCACCACAGCTCAGCAGATGGCAAATCAGTTTCTTGCTGCCTCAGGAAAGCAGATCTCCCGAAAAACTGTTGCCAGACGTTTGAGGGGAGGAGGACTATACGCACGCAGACCTGTTGTGTGTGTCCCATTGACCAGACAGCACCGTACTGCCCGTTTGCAATGGTGTCGTGAGCATCACAATTGGACTGAACAGGACTGGGCATGCGTACTATTCTCAGATGAGAGTAGGTTCAGTCTGTCATTGGATTGTAGACGCCAACTGATCTGGCGCGAGAGTGGTACTGCTTATCATCCAGAAAATATCCAGGAAAAAGGACCGATATCAGACATGCAGTATCATGGTGTGGGCCGGCATCATGATCAATGGCCGCACGCGCCTACATGTGGTTGCGAATGGGACTATGACGGGCCAACGATACATTGATGAAGTTCTACTTCTTCATGTTCGTCTTTTCCGTGGTGCTGTCGGTGATAAATTTGTTTTTATGGACAACGCAACATGTCATCGAACATTCGCTGTTCAGGATTTGTCTAGACAGCGAGGGTATTCAACGTCTCTCGTATGGCCAGCGCGTTCTCCAGATCTAAACCCCATTGAAAATGTGTGGGATGCTTTGGGGGAGGCAAGTTGCTGGTCGAAACTATCCTCCGACAAACAAGAACACCCTCATCGGTGCACTCACAGAGGAATGGGATAAATTGCCTCAACAGCTGCTGGATAATGTGCAAAGTATGGTACAACGTGTGGAATGTTGCATCACACTCCACGGTGGACATATCCCGGACTGATACCTTTCTTTAAGGTGCCTGCTGACTTTTAGATGCATTGTTCCATTTCTCCGTACGCAGATCAAATGAACATTTTTTTTTTCTTTCAGATGTTTCACAGCTTTTGTACTTTCGAGAACAATAAATATTCTTTTATTCTAATGTCTGAACAGTGTAGCAACTATATTTTATCCTACTAGGCCTCATGTCTCGCTTAATGTTATGCTACATAGCAATTTGTGATCCGTCCTTAGCAATTGTCCAGCAGTGTACATACTCATGTATATATACATATACTGAAAAAAACATTAAAAATAATTTTAACCTTTTTCATTCCACTAAAAAAATTTTAAACTTTGAAAAGTAGCCTGATGCGAATTGGAAAGTCTCTTCCTCTTCAGTTTCGAACCTGGGAACTACCATTTTACAAAGCAGCGGGTTAACCAACCAAGCTATATGTTACGTCAGGGAAGAGCATTGAATTGAGGTTTAAAATAAAGGTAGATTTTTTTTCAATATCCCATTTCGTTGAAGTAAAAGACTTTTTTTCAGGCTTGTATCGATTGCAAACGGCAATTCTTAAACAAAAAACTTAAAAAAAAAAAAGAAAGCGTGTATCAGTGTGAACACGCGTTAGAAGTTAACTTCTTTGGCTTACATGTATTGAATTGTATAATAAAGTTTTATTTTGAAGTAATCTTATATATAATTAACAAATTTATTATTATCCTTATTATTTCAAATTGTACTTAAAAAAATAATTAGGATGGAAAAGGTATAAGTATAGACAAAATTTTCATTTTCAATACATAATACTAAAAATTTTTTTATTGTATGTATTTTGAGAAAAGTATCATCAATATTAGTCTAAATCAAAAATTTGTCTCGAAACAAAAATGCAAAATGTTCCATGTGTTGCAATTTTTGTCCAATTATAACAAAACAAACTTTCCAGAAGTATTCATCTAATGTATAGTTATAAATTCTTGGATGCATTGTAATAATAGTGATAGGGTGAAAGAAGAAATTAAAGTTTTTTATGTATAGGAAATCATTAAAATTCTTGAAATTTTTATATAAAAATTTGCGTTTACCCATACTATGTAAATCACCATATAAAACATTACAATGCATGCATACATTTGTAAAGAATTGCTTCAAGAAGTTAAATCAGATGAAAATATGAAATTTAAAAAAAAAAATCAAAATGCATGAAAGGTTTTTAAAAACTATACTCATTTTTTTCTCACCAATTTTTTTTTATATGATTTTAGTTCTAAGTTACATAGAGCCAGTAAAAATTTGGGACATGTTTGTAAAAAATTTTACTGCCCACTGTAGTCTTAAAATACAAATTAATGAAGCCCTATATAACACTTTCACAACAATCAAATTAATTACACCTAAGCATATATATGATTTAAAAACTCATTTCTTAAACTGGATTTAGAAATTCCATTCAATTGAAAAAATTTAGTAAACACAATCTTTTATTACCAAACTATTGGAAGAAATGTTGTGTTGCCACTAAAATTTAAAACAATAGATTGTTTGTATTATTTCTTTAAAAGAACTTTAAAACTGTATATCCAACAAACTCACCTTAAACTAATTTTTGACAGATTTTGAACTATTTAAATGCCTACTTCGGGTAGATTAAACTCACTTCCGATTTTTTTTTAATTCATAAAATTGATTGTAATTTGACTTCTAGGTAACATTAAAACAAAACAAAGTATGTATCGCAAAGCTAAAAGAGGAAAGGTTTGTTAAAGCTGCTGTTGAATGAGGAGTGTGGGGGGGCTAGCTCAGGGTTAATAGACGAAAAACACAAAAGAAATTTTAAGTCGTAATTTTTAATCTATTTTTTCAATCTTTGAACAGATTACGGATAATACTATTCTATATAGGGAGAAAAAAGTTTTGTTAGAATATTTTTATAAATAATGAAGTTATTAAATATTTAATTATAATTTTGAGTATTTTTTGAAAATCAAAAAAAAAAAAAAAAAAAAAAGATTCCGTCATTTTTTTTTATGACTGATTCTAAAAGAGAAAAGCATGAACTTGTTTACAATAAAATATCAATTCATTAACTCAAAAGGAAACAAAAGGGAATGATTTAGAAACCATTTTTATCAAAGCGTATCAATTTTGACTCAATTTTAAAAAAAATATCATTATTTTGTTTAAAAAATATACCTTTCTTATAAAAATATCTTTACTTATATATACTTATAAAAAATATCTTTCCGATTCTGTAATTATTTTTTGTCTGAGATAGATAGTATGATTTAGAAGGCGTTTTTTAAAACAGGGGAAAAATTCAGAACTTAAATTCATTTCTACCTTACGTTTATCGCTAACCATAACTGGTAACACGTCACAGAAATTTCTCCCTACCGTGCCATAAGAAGTTAACTTCAAAAAGTAATGTTTACATATTTATCGCAAAAGGGGAAAAAAAAACATTTTTTTTTAAAACCGTAATTTTTAAGATATTTTATCAATCTTTGTACAGATTACATATAATATTGTTCTACACGCGGAAAAAAAGTTTCGTGAGATTATTTTTATTAATAAAGAAGTTATTAAGTATTTAAATAAAATTTTGAGTATTTTTTGAAAAATCATAAAAAAAAGTTTTTGACATTAAATTACTGATTTTAAAAGAGAAAAGCATGAACTTTTTTAGTGTAAAATACTTTTTTTCATTAACGCTAAAGAAAGTTCAAGCGGAACAATTTAGAATTTCATATTCAAAAAAGGGAACCGATTTCGACTCATTTAAAAAAAATCGTAACAAATACAAAATATTATTTTGTAAAATAAATTATAGCATATCGTGGCGAAATAAATTATCTTTACGAATCTGTAATTATTTTTTGTGTGAGTTTCATTAAAAAAATTAGATCGCGTTTTAAAAACGTCTGAAAAAAAATATTGCGTTAAATTAAAAAGTTATTAATGTGAAGCAATAAAAAGAAAACGATTCTGATGCTAAGAGTAAAAAACGTCTCTAAAATTTATTTTGATCCAAAATAATAGACGATGTACTTTTTAATTAACAAAGAATTAATTTTAACCTTTTTCATTCCACAAAAATTTTTTTAAAATGATCTTTTCGATTCTCTGCAGATGGCGCCGTGTATAACTGCGTTTTAAGGTTTTTAATTATCTTTTTAACTAATTGGAATATCAGAATATAAATGATCAAAACGGATTCCTGGGATCATTCCCGAAATTTTGGTCCCTTCGGTGAGTTTCTGCATCTTGTGGTTCGCGAGAAAATTAGGCTACATTCCTACATAGATACGTTGTTTACCTACAAATTTTAATAGCATAGATGAAATTTAAGGATGCAAGTAGTAACATATGTTTAAAATTGTAGGTAATAAAATAATGTATGTTTAAAATTACTAGAAGGCTTCAAATTAAAATTTTTTTAAAAAAACGCACTAATTTCAATATAAAATTTTTTTAAAGTTGAAAATACAGTGTATTTATGAACAATGTTTTTCTTTGTAGATTTCTTGCACATGAGCAAGTTATATAAAACAATAATAATAATTTGCTAAAAAAAGTGAATTACTTTTTAAATAATATATAGTGTTTATAGAATTAAAATATGTTTTCTGTGGTTTATAAAGTATATTAAAAGGCAAATCTCGATTTAACCGATTTTTTTGAGAGATTCAGCAACTTCATTAAATAGAGGTCCGGCTGTGTAAGGGAAATAGTTTTCAATTTAAAATAATGCTTCATAATGAATTACCTTTTCATAGACAATGTATATTGATCCCAACATGTTACAAGAGAAAGAGAGAGGAAAAATTTAAAAAAGATGTAAAATTAATTTGATTTTTTTAAAAAATGGGCAATTCTACAGTTAAATGTATTAAAAGAGATACTAAATCAATACCAGAGATAAAAAAAATTGATATGTTATATTTAAATACCTTATAAAAATATTTTATATATACACATTCATAGCCACAATTTAAAACATTTAAAATTTTTTGACAATTTGGAACTATCTTCATACTTGGTAAAATATTTAAGACTACTTTTAAAATCTTATACAATTTTTTGTTCATAAATATCCATAACTATAATTAAAGGGGAAAAAAGAAAATTCTATGAGAAATTAATTCTTCAGATTAATGATAACTGTTATCAGTGTTTAATTCTGTAAACAATTCCATTTATCAACATATAACATTTTGTTTGGCTACGTTAAATTCATTTCACAGAGCATCTGGAAAAAACAACCAAAATCAGCACATTTTCACACAATCAAAATACTTATGACTCCATCTTAAATTTCCAAGAATGAATTCAATCATCTATTTTATTCATGTTTGCTCTACTGATTTTTCAGCTCTAAAGTAAACACAGAACAAAAATTTGTGTTTTTTACATAATTTATTATTTACTGAAGACAAAGCATTCAATGCAAAAAGTAATTAAAAAAATGTTCATGAGTATTAGCAGAGTTAATGAGCCCAGCATGTCATAACAACGAACAGTTGAAAAAGTTTGATTAAATTTTCTACACATATTTGATGGATCAATCATCGTCAGCATCCATTGCTCCGCCAGCTTGAGGTGGCTTGGGCCCCCCTGCAGGCCTAGACATAATTATCTGTAAAACAAATTTTTTTAAATTAAAAATTGCCAATTTTTTTTCAAAAAAATAAAGTATTGCATTGTGTTTTCATTTAATACAAATCACTAATAGATAAAATATAATTCACTCTCTTACATTTCTGGACCTTTACATAAGCAATTTAACATGAATTAAAGTTTTATACAACCTCATATTCAAGTGTATCATTTAAAAAGATTGGATAGTATGACTGCATCTGGATCTCAACTAGAACTTTGTTAATGTTGTTTAATTTGTTTATGTGTAAATGAAACTTTTTTAGTCTGTATGCAGAAAATTGTGCTCACTGGAAGGGTAAATAAAATATTTGAATAAAATCAACCAAGTGGTATATTCCCCTCTAGATCTTTTTTAAAAAGAAAATGAAATGTTCATTCAATAGAAATTCAATGTTGTTCGGATGGATGAATGGCATTCTGGAAGAAATGGTGTTCGAGCATGCGCAGTGGGTGCCGCGAGGCGGTGATTAAGTGTATTAAGCGAAAGGCGAATAAGAGTTTTCAGAGTGTGTGTGGGAGATCAGACGAGCGAGAGCGCGGAATTACGGTGCCCATCGCAAGCGTTCCGACATACTCCCTGAGCAACCGAGTGTGAAAATAAAAGAGTTGTATCAACATCCTCGTCTGGTTTCCTGAGACAAAAACACATAGGGACCACTTCCCCAAAATGGTCCGTCCAGCCGAGCAGGAGAAGTGAGCTATTCAAGGTGACGTGAGTAGTGGTCTTTTTTGTGTTTTTATTATTATAAATTGAGGACTAAATTAATTTTAGAAAAATGTTTAAGAACTGCCGTAAGGAAGATCTTCGGATCGCAGCTCTTGATCTTGGTGAGACTGTTGCTGAAAAAGTAACTATCGTTGAGTTAACTGAAATTATTAAAGAAAATAAATATTTTAAAGAGGATGTTGAATTTGTTAAAGAATTAATTCAATATACGATCGAGGACCGTAAGCGAGTAGAGAAAGACCGTAAAAAAGCGGAAAATAGGTTACGAGAAAAAGAGCTTGAGCTTGCACGTTTAAATGTTAGAGTTAATTCAGATAACGAGAGAACAGGTGAGGGTTGTAACACGTTGGATGCGTTGGTGAAAAGTGTTCGAATCCTAACGGTGAATTTGCCTAATAGACCTGAAGGTTGGGCATTCTTTTTCGCTTCGTTAGATTAGATTAGATTGCCTTTGTATCAAAAAATGTGCCCGAGAAATTCAAGTCGGAGATTTTATTAAATTTGTTGGGAGAAAAAGCTTCAAATGTGTTAACATATGTTAAAGATGACAAGCTTAACAATTATGAACAACTAAAATCAATACAATACTAAGAGAATATGAGCCAAGTGCAAATCAATTCCTTGAACAATTTAAAAAAGCTACGCGTCATCCAAATGAAACATTTATTCAATATACTCCTAATGACCTGATGGTCAATGGCCTGGCATTTGTAAAATAAATATACTTCTTGCTTAATTACAAATTGGCAGTATTACTTTAAATTAAGGAAGGTCTCTGATTTTGACAACTTAAACGATCTTATTGTGTCCGACAAAATTTTCAGTTCGCTTGAAAAAGAGGTAGCCTCACACATTTCCGTTCGAGCAGGAAATGATTGGTTTCGCCCACTAGAGCTTGCCAAAGTGATAGACTTGTATAATACTTCTCGGGGAAAGAGCTTAAAAACTTTGCCGAATGTTCTTACTAGAAATAATCCAGTGAAAAACGCGTCAAGGATATTTTTGAGTGAGATTAAAGATTCTAAATGTATTTGTTGCGCTGAATCGCATCCATTATATAAGTGTATAGTGTATTTAAAACTTCCCATAAATAAGAGAATTGATCTGATTGAAACTAATAACCTTTGCTTTAATTGCCTTTCTACATCTCATAGAGCGAAAGACTGTAAATCGAGATTTGTTTGCTCTGAGTGTCAAAAGAGACATCATAAACGATACATTATACAGCCCAAAACCAGGAAGTAACGAATTCCACCTTTGAACCTCTTAACACATCAGCGCCAGTCTTCACGCGAGTAGAAATACATAACTTATTAACCGCAACGAGTATAAACAGAAAAAAATGTGTTTTGCAAAGCTCAGCAATTTGTTATATAAAAATGTGAAAATGGTTTATTCCCAGTTAAAGCAATTCTAGGCAGTGGAAGTACTTCGAACTTTTAACGAGGAGCTTATGCGATTTAATTGGATTGAAAAATACAGAACTAATGTTTCGGTTTCGGGACTAAACAAAACAGTAATTCCAATAGACTCGTGTTTCAGTATCTATTAGCAATAAAGAAGGGAGTTACATTAAAACATTAGACTTTTTTTTGGTACCAGCAATAATGAAAGATCTTGTTCCAACAACGAAAATCGATTTTAATCTGAATAATATTTCCAATCTTAAATTAGCTGACAAAAATTTCAACATTCCAGAGCGCGTGCAAATGCTATTAGGTGCAGAAGTATTTTATGAATTAATGTTACAAGGACAGTTCAAGAAGGAGGATTCAAATGTAATTTTTCAAAACATTGTTTTCGGATTTATCGTTTCCGGATCTACTTCAGACGCGAAGGGAAAAGAACATTGTGGGTTTATTCAGGCTGCGGATAATCTAGAGCATCCAATTAGAAAGTTTTGGGAAATCCAAAATGTAGAAATCGATTCTGTTAAAACCAGTGAATTAGATATTTGTGAAGACCATTTTAAAAACACTCATTCGAGAGATGACCAGGGGAGATATACGGTGGCGATGCCATTAAAAGAAGATCCTTCATGTCTTGGTGAATCCAGACAAACCGCGATTCAGAGATTAAACTCCTTGTGGAAACGACTAAGTAGAGATAAAGAATATTTGTCCCTGTATGAGAAATTTTTACAGGAATATGAGGATTTGGGCCACATGAGGGAAATCAAGGCGGATGGATCTGGAGTTTCATTTTACATGCCACACCATGGTGTTTATCGCCCCGAAAAGTCTACAACTAAACTGCGAACTGTTTTTAATGCATCAAGTCCTTCAACGAGTGGGAAATCTCTAAATTCAATTCAATTTAATGACGTACTGGTCCAAGAAGACCTCTTTTCCATTATGGTTCGCTTTCGAAAGCCCAAGTATGCCTTTACTACGGATATAGAGAAAATGTTTCGCATGATAAACATACATCTGGAGCAATCGTGTTTGCAAAGAATTCTGTGGAAGGGCATAGGAGAGCCAATAAAAACGTACAAGTTAACTACAGTAACCTACAGCACAGATACTTTGAAACACAGTTTGAAACAGTTAGCGATGGATGAAGCTAATTTTCCTTTAGCAGCTCCTGTGGTGCTGAGTGACTGCTACATGGATGACATACTATCGAGATCCGAGAGTATAGAAGAGGTAATCGAGTTGCAGCATCAATTAATAGAAATGTTCAAGACCGCAGGGATGCATCTTCATAAGTGGTGAGGAAATTTACCCGAGATAACTTCTAATCTACAGGAGTATGCTTTCTTGGAGTCTGATGAGACTAAAGCACTAGGAATAATTTGGAATCCTAAGTTAGACTGTTTTCTTTTCAGAATAGAGCAACAAAGGCCAACTTCCTTCACCAAAAGAATGGTTTTGTCTACTATTGCAGGAATCTTTGACCCTTTGGGTCTCCTCGACAGATCATAACTTGGGCAAAGATATTTATGCAACGATTGTGGTTGTTGGAATTGAGATGGAGTGATGAACTTCCTTTTAAAGAAGAAAAGGAGTGGCGTCGATTTATCGACTCTTTGGAAGCCGTGAATAACATCTCTATTGACCGATGTATTATGATTCACAGAGCAGAGAGCATTGAGTTAGATTCATCGGAAAAGGCGTATGGTTCATCCATTTATCTCAAGTCTATATCTGCCCTTGGAGAAGTCAAAGTGTGTCTCGTAACGAGTAAAAGCCGAGTGTCGCCTCTGAAGCAGATTTCCATTCCAAGACTTGAACTGTGTGGGGCAGTTCTTGCCGCTAAATTGATGGAGGTGAAGGAGGCATTGAATCTTCATATTACAGCTGTGCATTTTTGGTCGGATTCGACTATTGTGATTTCATGGATACATCGAGAATCAAGAGAATTGAAGACGTTCGTGGCTAATCGAGTGTCTAAGATTCATCAACTAAGTTCCTGTGACCAGTGGCATCACATTGCATCAGAACAGAATCCTGCAGAAGTGTTATCTAGAGGACTACTTCCTGAGGAGCTTCGTGACGACTCTCTACGGTGGCATGGTCCTGAGCTTCTTCTACAGAGTGCTTATTCAACCACTGTCATTTCAGAACCAACCCAGAGACATGACTTTGACTGCGAACTAAGGGTGTCTGAGAGAACTCTGGAGACTTCATTGCTGAATTCCAAGAACTTTGACTTTTTCAACCATCTTATGGACCTTTCTAATAATTATTTTAAAATAATACATAGTTTCTTATATTTATAGATTTTTACACAATTGAAGATCCAAGGTGAAAAAGAGGGGACCTTTAACTACAAGTGAGGTAAATGATGCAGAAACCTAGCTTATTAAGCAGGACCAAAGAGAGAGAGAGAGGCATTAACTTAAGTGACCCGTCAGGTAATCTTAAATCTTTGAATATATTCCAGGATGATAAAGGAATCCTGAGATTTGTTGGAAGGCTGGAAAAAGCTTCCATACCGTACAGCCAAAAGCATCCATCTATCCTGGCTAAAAATTCTAAATTGAGTAAAATATATTTCATAGCTTTGCATAAGAAATTATTTCACGTTGGTCCACAAGGACTGCTGAATGCAGTAAGATTGAGATTTTGGGCTTTAGGAGGTAGAAACTTAGCTAGGAAAATGGTTCATACTTGTGTGGTGTGTTTCAAGTGTAAACCAATTCCCTCTTCTCAAATAATGGGCAATCTTCCATATGAAAGTAAATATGGTTCCTCCATTCAGTATAACTGGACTAGATTTGGGAGGTCCATATTTTGTAACTTAGAAACACCAGAGAAAGGGTGTTTTGAATAAAATTTATGTTTGTGTTTGCATTTGCTTTGTGACTCGTGCCATTCACCTAGAAATTCTTTCCAATTTGACTTCAGATGCAATAATTGCGACTCTTAAGAGATTCATGTCTAGGTGAGGAAAATGTTCCAAAATTTTTACGGATAATGCAACAAATTTTGTTGGCGCTAATTCTCAACTAAAAGGCATTTTTATAAGACCCTTAACTTTCCAGATCAAAATCTGGCGGCATATTTAACCGAGGAAGGTATTGAATGGAATTTTAATCCACCAAGGGCCCCACATATGGGAGGTCTTTGGGAGGCAGGGATAAAGTCATGAAATATCACCTCAAGCGAGCACTGTGAATATCCCGACTCACATACGAGGAGTTTGAAACAGTGATTAACCAGGTGGAAGGAATTTTAAATTCCAGACCCCTTACACCAATATCCAATGATTTTGATAACTTTGAGGTATTAACGCCTGCACATTTCTTGATTGGTAGATTAATTAATTCTATTCTTGAGCCCATAGTAATTAATATTAGTGACAATAGATTAAGCCGTTGGCAGAAAAACAACAAAGGTAATTCAGGTTGTTTGGAAAAAATGGAGTACCGATTACCTGAATACTCTCCAACAGAGATGTAAGTGGATGATCGAGAAGGACAATGTAATGTGTGGTACAATGGTAATTGTAAAGGAGGATTTTACACCAGTTTGCAACTGGCTTTTAGGGCGCGTCGTTGAGGTCTATCATGGTTCTGATGGTAAAGTGAGAACAGTCAGAATTAAAACAAATACAGGAGAATTTAAGAGACCCATAAGTAAGATCTGTATTCTACCTATAGATGTAAATAGTTAAGGACAATTTCCATTTAAGAAATTATGAGTTTATCTTTAAATGTGCTATTGTAATTTTAACTTTTTTTTACTGAAAATTTATAGTACCTTATATACAGTACAGTCCCGCTAATCCGAACGGCTCAGCGGAAATTTTTTTATAATTTTAAGGACGAAAATCGGTGAATATTTCAATATAAAACAGTGTAAATCTTAATTCAAAACAGTTCTTTATTTAATATGCACGCACTGTACATCAAGTTATGGTACAAGATTTTCTCCAATCACAAATTGTAGCTTTGCCAACATTAAACCCTGTAGCCAATTTTGTCACACCTTCACCTTTATCTAAACGCTTTAGAACCTCTAGTTTGTCTTTAAGAGTAAGTGTTGAGTATTTACGCTTACTCGCCATAACAATCTGTTTACGTACACTGTATCACAGATAAATGTCCAAAACACACAACAAACTGTTTTCACTGTAGAATATCACACTGTAACACTGTTATTAACACAGAGACAAAAGCGGACGAGTATAGAACAAGCACGGAACGACTGGACGACTGACGACCAACAGTACGGGCACACGTAGTCACACTGACACACTAAGTTAGGAGTGGTGGAGGGAGGACACACGCGTTGAGGAGTGGGAGTACAGTCCACGCGGCAAAAGCGGGTGCGTACGCTCACATTACGACAAAATACATAGACACAATAGACCCGTACTCGGTTTAAATAGTGATTTAAAGCTGTTACTCCGGCTAATCCGAACAATCACGTAATCCGAACAGGGGTCGGTCCGATATTGTTCGGATTATCGGGACTGTACTGTACATATATATATAATAATTTCGAAAACAATTGTGTAATTTTTGTGAAACTTGTTGTGAATTGTGAAACTGTATTGCTATTATTGGATATTAATATTGCAAGGCCGGGGGTACGTTCGAGCATGCGAGGTGGGCGCCACGCAGCGGTGATTAAGTGTATTAAGCGAAACGAATTAAGAGTTTTCAGAGTGTGTGTGGGAGATCAGACGAGCAAGAGCGCGGAATTACAGTGCCCATCGCAAGCGTTCCGATATACTCCCTGAGGAACCGAGTGTGAAAATAAAAGATGTGTCAACATCCTCGTCTGGTTTCCTGAGACAAAAACACATTGGGACCACTTCCCCAATAAATGGTTCGAAAATAAAATTGGAATATTTTAGTGCATACTTGGAAATCCTACAAAAATTGGCTAATTAGCTTACATGCTCTTCACAGTCTTCACTAAAAAAATTTGAAAACCTCAGGTAATGTAAGGATCACAATTCTATGTTTTTTTGTTTGAGCTAGCAGAAAAATTACCCAAATCACTTCAGCATTGAATTTTTAAGATTTAAAGCAAACTTTGAGATATTCCCTTCCAAGTGCGTATTATCTTCACACTAAGCTTCACCACATAAAATCACATACATTAGAGCCTTTCTGTGCAACTTTTACTTTCATTCATACTGAAAAACCAAGCAAGCCATATAATCATCTAAGAAATCAACATGCACTATTGCAAAGCTCAATTATTTAACAGTGAAGTGCAATCTATAATCATTAAATATAAAGCATTCTTTTAAGTTGATGTTGAAATTTCTTTTTCAGAAATACATTATAATTAATCTAGAACAAATCAAAGACGCTTAGCTTTAATCAAATTATCATCAATATCACAAATACAGTATTTACATTAACTTAACTATCTAAATCAGATAGATCAAGCTAAGATTTAGCTTAGGATTAATGAAAACTATAAAACAGATTTAATTTTGATCAAACCATGTATAAAAAACATCAAAAAGCAGAAATGTAAATACAAACTGTTGCCAAAACTAAAATGAAACTTTCGAAAAATACCTTTATACAATTTTTTAATTGAAAAACAAATATCGCTTCGTCAAAATGAACAAGAAATATGTTGATGAAAATACGTAATAATTTCCTAATGATTATACAAGAATAATTTCACATTCAGAGACAGACATGACTTATGATATATCACCAGAGCCAAGAAGAATCCATCAAAATCAATAAAAAAAAATCTCTGCCAGGTCCAAATTTACATAACGTATTTCAGGCATCTAGGTTTTTGTTTTTATGCTATGTCACACACACACAAACACTCTTTCTTTTTTTATTAATATAGATACAGTAAGATAAAACAATAAGTAACACCTGTTTAAACTTAAGTGGATTTAATCAAGATTTTTAAAAATTATTTACACACTTTGTTTTGTTCTCAGTTGCATAAATACACAATAAATTGTTTGCAATGAATCAACAAGGTTGGGATAAAATTTCAAACATTTTATAGTTATCTGCTGTAATTTATCCAAACACAAAATTCATTTATTGTTACATCATATGTTATGAATTCTGTTTTGTAAAGATATAATAATCCGTTTCCAACCTATTTCTATGAATTTGAGGATATGTGTACTTAGCATACAGATATTATACAGTGTTAAATTAATAAAATTTAGACGAGAACACAATGCACATTATTTTTTTTTTCAAATATATATAAACATACTGTATTTACTTGAATCTAAGCTACACTTATTTTCTAATATTAAAGCTACTGAAAATTGGGTGCAGCTTATTATCGAATTTAAAAATAAACATTGGATGGAGCAATTTATAGGTTCTAAACTATTTTTCATTTTCCACAAAGACTTGTTGAGAATTAGGTGCGAGGTTTAGATTCGGGTAAATACGGTAATTGAAAATAAAATCAATAACCTCAAAAAGTATTTTTTTTTTTGACTAAACAAAAATTTAACAAAATTCATTTTAGGAAGGTTTAGAATTTTAGATCCTATCAAATAAAATTTAGCTAATAGCATCCTAATTTTTAGGTGGACGACATTAACTTAACTTTTACCTGTAAATGCAAAGAGAACATATTTGTTAATTTAAAAAAAACTATGAAAATGTAGTATTAGAGCAGAGTTACATGAAGAAAAAGACAAATAATAAATAAAAACATAATTACCTGGTCCACTCTCAGAACAGTATTGACTGCTCCAGTAGCATTCTTAATAGCCCAGTGTTTTGTGATATACAGATCCAAGATGCCAGCTTGTTCAGCATTTTTCATTGAATGCTCACCCTAAAAATAAACATTTTCAATAATCTTTTTAACCATACTAATTGATTGAATACATGATTTATTTTGGTACTTATTAGTTAAAGGGACCATGAAACAGAGCATGGCTTAACATACACAAATTCCGAATTATACCAATTGCTGTTATTATAAATGAATGTTATTGCTTTCAAATAGTCAACTAGTAATTAGCTCAAATTTTGTGTCAATCTCTCCCTGCTGTACTTTTAGTTTATAGGAATCATAAAGTAAAATACAGTAACACAAAGAAAACATACCAAATTCTTCTTATATAGTTTGCTAATATTACAAATAGATAAAAATAATAAAGTTGCAGTAAAATTTATGTTACTAAAGAATTTCCTTCTTAACGAAAAAAATAGACAATTTGAAAAAGCAATCACCACTCCATGGTCCTCATAACTGAAAATCCCCATTTTTTTTCTTAAAAAAATTAAAGCACAGGGGCTGAAATATATTTACTAAAAATATATTCAATCTTTTTATAACAATTATTGTTGCAAATGATATTCCCTCTCTGGCCAACAAGCGTCAAGCTAATGACGTCATTATGTTGCTATTCTGTTCTTGCTTTAGATTAGTGGTCTTCAAACTGTGTTCCATGAGTTACAATAATAATATAATTAAAAAAAAAAACCCTTTTATATTCGTTCAAACCACCTACAACATATCAACAGATTCGATGTTAAAAATCTAAATTAAAGCAATAACAGATCCTAAATTTTATATTGCGAAATCATGCAAAATACACAGTATTTCTCACACATCTATAAACAATTTAATACCATTCAGAACAATGTGTATAAGTGAAAAGTATTTCTCAGTGTGAGTGGCTACAAAAACGAAGTATAAAAAAAATCAAATTCAGAATATGAAATGCGACTGCAGATAATTTCAACAGACATAAGACTTCAACAGCTTGTGTGAAAAAAAGCATGCACATATTCCAGTTACTAAATATAATGCATGGATAGGTGATACTTGGATCCCAGAGTAATTATGAGATTATTAATGAGTAAATTATATTAAAAGTAGATTAAAAATTTTTAATAATAAATGCAATACTTTTTTTATTACCTTGCATTGATCTGTAATGTTGATTTACTTTTAATATTTTTTTAAGATATATTCTTATAAGTGTGTATGTATGGAATAGGGTTCCATGAAAACATCCTCTGGTTCCATGAGTTGAAAAAGTTTGAAGACAATTGCTTTAGGTGTACTAAAAACTTCTCAATGTAACGTTGCGTATTTTGTTCGTCCGTGATTAAATGCTTTATGTTTTGTATCCTTGTCTATTCAGTATTCAGATTATTTACACCGAAATTAGACACCCTGTAGATGTCAGCCCTGCAATAATATTTGAAGAATTGTGCAGCAGTGAGTTTAAATTTCATAATTTACTAGGCGCCCAACGTGAGACCAAGTTACTGGTATAAATATGGTTCATAAAAATCTCTTACGTTGTGATGTAAATTTTGAGACATTTCTCACATTAAAAAAGTCTGAGTAGAGTTTAAGCTCTGAAGACAGCCTTAAAAATAATTTAAAGATATATATATAATTTTACTTGTTTAAATTTTTTCAAAGTTATATAAATAAATAAATAGATATATAAAAATCTAAAAAAGGAATCATAATTTTCAGTAACCTACATCAACATCAATACCCATGCTTCTATCTCCTTCTTGATGAGCAGCATACAGTTTAGAAATTATTTCATTAGACTGCAAAAAGAGAAGAAAAAAAAAAAACATGCAGTTAATATAAGAAAAATCAAAATAGTTGCTAAAAATATTATTAATGAAGTGCAAGTGATAAAAAACAAATGAGCCTTTGAATAATTACTTTCAATCCAGCATTATCACCTAAAGCTTTAGGTAACGCTTCAAGGGCATCAGCAAATTTCTTTACAGAGTATTGTTCTAATCCAGGAAGAGTCTAAAATATATTGATAAATTATGTTAAGTCTCTAACATCAACACTTATAAAGTAAGAAGCATAGAAAATGAGAAACAAAGAAAAAAACACTTACTTCACCATATTTAGTTATTTGTTTAGCCAATTCTATCTCAGTTGCACCAGCCCCTGGTACCAACCTTCCATCCTATATTAATGAAATATTTATAATAAATTTACTATAAAAAATAGAAATATTCCAAATGAAAGAACTACACTGTTCTGTTATATCATACTGGTCAAATCCAAAAATATTTTCCAATGTGAATTTTAAAATTGGACAGTTAAACTTCCAGAAAAACAATAATCGGCAAAAATAGCCAACAAAATTTATGTTGGAATAACAGAAACAAATAATTATTATAAAACCAAAATTTTCAAATTATTGTTAAGAAAGAAATGCTACTACATTCAATTCTATTTTTTCCCCCTTCAGGTAAATAAACTCTAGTCTGACTTTATAATTATATTTTCCCAATACAATAGTGATTAGTGTTGTTTATACATTGGATTTGTTCAAAACTTTTCAGATCTACATCCCACTTGTCTTAAAACAGATTTACAATTATATTTTGTGAGTGCTTACTTTTTTTTTATTAGGCCTACAGTTTTGTTTTGTACTCAGAAAATTAAATGTTCTAGTAGAATTCACATCTACAATTACAAATAATTAAATTAGCTAAAAAAATACTAAAGAAAATGAATATAACAGATTAACCTAAACGTCTCCCCCCCTTCAACACACTTATTCTCTACCAATCAAAACATGAAACAGATTATATATATGAATTAGAAATAAATAATTTCAGATGTTCTACTACAACTTCTATCTACTTATGATTTCATTTAAATGATAATTTAGGAAAGGAATTGACGAGATTATATGAAATTTCATAAAATCTTCCAATTCAATAGAGCTTTCAAATTTGATGTACCCCTTACATAAGTTTCTTTAGACCTATTTGATAGTTTCAATACACATCACATTGTATTCAATTCATCAAGCTCTCTTTGCCTACTTCCACAAAATGCATTTTGATTAATGTGCATAGCATTAAATTAATCACCTTAAGTTGATTAATCGGGTTCACTTTACACAATGAGGAGGAGAGCACGATTTTGCCCAATTTTAACATTCCTTTTATTACGTATTCCCCCCTTCAAGTTTTAATATTGGTATACATTACAGACTTATATTATTTTCTTTAATTTGAAAGTCTTGCCTAAAATATAAACAAATTCTACAAAACCTGAATTACAAACAAATTACTGAAAATTTGTAGAGTATAAAAAAAAAATGAACACACTGAATTACATTAAATTACCCGCCAATGTTTTAAATTAAAATTAATTTAGGTTACTATATATGTGATTAAACATTTCAAATCCTTTGCTTTTGGAAAATTTATCAAGTGTTGAGAGCTTTCAACCCCTTCAGGACGGGCAGTGCAAATATGCATTCTTCACAGATGTATCTCATGCAAGGGTGGTGCAAATGTGCATTTACAGCTGGGACGTTTTTTAATGACCCCTAGATGGCACTCTATGTCCATTTCATTGAAATCGAACGTAGCTAGAGTAACCCGACCTTCAGTTAAGTTTATATTCTGCCTGGATTTGATATTTTGCACATCAGCTTGGGGGTAATTGAAAGGTCAACAAACAGTTCGGCTCATAAACTTTCCTTTTGAGATGAATTATAACTCATTGAATACTTTCTTCTTATTTTTTTTACTACAGTGTGCAGTGTTTCAGCATCAGTTCTGTTTAAGATTTTGTTGTTTTCGGATATATTTTGCGTACTTTTCTTATTTCAAAAACCTTGACTTCCGGTTATTATTTGATTGTTTTGAAGGCATTTTCCTAACCTTAATATGAACAAAAAGGGTGAAAAAAGCCAAAGTGTATAGTCACAAACCTTGTGTAAATAAAACAACATAACACTTTAAGCTTGCAAATCATACAATGTAGGACTTTGCATTTCTTCATGCTTCGAGATTTTCCACACTCAGTCTTCATTTTAATTTTGCTATTTCTTTTTGTAAATAATCTTTTTTATTAATTTGAAAGTGTATTAATGTGTTTTGTTAATGAAAATTTTGGAAAAAAATTGAATAGAGCTTATGAAATTTATTTCCCAAGGTAAATCATAGCTTCTTATATAATTTCATGTAAGTTGAAAGAAAAACGATATTACATTCTAGTTTTAATGTAACTGACAACTTGTGTAATAATCGAAAGGAGTACCAAAAAATTACAACGTTATGTCTGAAATTTTATTATTTATGCGTTTTTTTCTTAAGTTAGGCTTAGTGACAAAAACACCCCATCCTGAATGCATTCTTACGCATTCACCCTGTCCCTAGCGAGCAGCTCACAGAACCCCCTCCCCCCTGTCCTGAAAGGGTTAATACCTTTCCTTGTAAAAACCAAACCAAAATTATATGTATTTATCTAATGAAAGACCGAAAACTCTCCAAGTCTACTTCTACAGAATACATTTTGACTCGGATGTAGTATTTATTTAATATTCCTATTATTTCACTTTATTTTTCAGAAAGAAAGTCAAGGTCAATAGAAAATATTAATACATGATTATACCTTTTCTTGACTTTGTGATTTTCTTAAATAATAAGAAAATAAAGTTTACTGATGAATTGATTTTTATTATGATCTCTTTGTTTCATCCGTTTGAAACACAGCTCATAAAAGTTACATTTACATTAAAAAACATGCATTTCTTACATCCAAGAAAAGTAGTGTAACTTAAATTCAAACCAATAATAATAATAATAATAAAAAATGTAAAATTTATCAAAAACCTTAATTTAAAAACACAAGTTGTTAAAATGTCGTAATAATATTCAGAAAATTGAAAAATTTCTCAATTTATTATATAGCCATTATAAATTATAAATAAATATTGTATAGTTCTGTAACTAGGAAAAAGTAATCAATATATTTCACTATATGTATTCTATTTGCACTAGTATTTCTTTTGTAAAATAACTGCTCATAAAATACAAGAGAAAAAATGATTTTAGAATATTAATTATACAAGGGTGGTCCTTTAAGTACCCGGCCTGACCTAGAGATGGAAAAATATCACTGTATTAGAAAGTATATATTTCAAGTTTAAAGACACCACGTTGTTTAGTATTTGTCTGGCAGCCATCAATAGTGAATGTTTTCAGTGAATTTGTGAAAATGGAGAAAATTGGTCATCGTTATGTGATACAATACTTTTATTTGAAAGGCCTCAGCCCAACCAATACAAAAGCTGAACGAGATTCTACTCTAGGTGAGTCTGCTCCTTTGTTTACAACAGTAAAACATTGGGTAGCAGAGTTTAAATGAAGCAGAATGAGCTGCCAAGATGAGCATTGCAGTGGTCCACCAAATGAAGTGACGACTTCAGAAATGTTGAAGAATATTGACAAAGTGGTACTGGATGATTGTTAATTGAAAGTGCCCGAGGCTAGAAGACATAGTAGGTACTTCAAAAAGTGCAGTATATTGCATATTATCTGAAAATTTGGACATGAGAAAGCAGTGTGCAAGATGGGTGCTGAGCTTGCTCACTTGAGCAAAAACAGTGTCGTGATGATATTTCAATTGAGTGTCTAGTGAAGTTTCACAGCAACAAAGCAGAATTTTTGTGCCGTTTCATAACCATGGATGAAACATGGGTCACTTCACACTCAAGGAAAAAAAGAATTAAAACAATGGACAGAAAAGTGAGAACTGTCTCCAAAGAAGGCAAAGACCATTCCCTCTGCAGCCAAGGTCAAGGCATCTGTTTTTTTGGGATGCGCGTGGGATAATTTTCATTGACTATCTTGAAAAACTATCAACGAAGAGTATTGAGTGAATTTATTGCAATGTTTCAGCAAAGAAATCAAGCAAAAACGACCACATTTGGCTACGAAATTGTTGTTTCATCAAGAGAATGCACCTGCTCACAAATCCATTATTGCAATGGCCAAAATTTATGAATTAAAGTTTGAATTGCTACATCACGCACCCTATTCACCAGATTTAGCCCCCTTAGATTATTCACTTCTTCTAGACTTGAAAAATGGCCCAGCGGTCAAAGATTTTACAATGATGTTGTCAGTTAAGGGCTATTGTTAAGGTGCAAAACAGTACTTATTGAACATCGCTGAGAAAAGTGTATGGAGTTAAAAGGAGGAGAAAAATAAATATGTTAAAAAATAAATATATTTCCCCCCCCCAAATTTTTGTATTTTCTTTGTTGGGTCGGGTATTACTTGTACCACCCTCGTACATTCCAAATTGCAGTAAATTAATAACTTTCTTTAATTTCAAAATGTTTTTTTTTTTTAAAAAAAGAAATAAATTGTTGAAATACAAAATTATTATTGAAAACTAAAGCATTGATCAATGCAAGTACTCTGGCTTTAATTACAATTCAACATGGAGGGATGGCAAATTTTTCACAAAAGAGAATAGATACTAATCTTTAACACCAAATATGTTCAAATAATTTTAGGAACTTCTTATAATATATATGTAAAAGAAATGTACCCTAGTCAGAGCTTTGTAGTTATTTACACCATCGTCGATAGCTCGATTAAATTCATCCATCAAACTATCGGTTGATCCTCTAATAACAATGGTAGAAATTCGAGATTGTTTATTCTCTATAAAGAAACAAAATAACTTTAGTCATTATCACAACAATACAAATATAATAAAGTTATATAGTACCCATAGCTAAAATAAAATACGTACTAAATATGAACAAATGTTACAATTTGATATTACAAAGAAAAAAGCTACATTATAACATTTAATTGTAGTATTTCATGCAAAAGAATATATTTTAAATAAATTTTTATGTAGATATGAAATTTTTCAATTTTAAATATACATTAAAATCCAGAAAGATGTAATATGACAGATTTAAAAATAAGTATCGCTAGAATTCCTTAAAAAAGACTAAGTTTGATGGATTAACTTTTATACCTTGTTTAAAAATAACAACATGTGTATCTCCTATTTCAGACACATAAACTTGATCACAGAAACCAATATCTTCCTTTGATGGAGTACACTATATAAAAAGAGAGAGAGAGAAAATCTTAGTACTTGAAACATATATACATACTTGACAAAACATTATATCAACAGAATTTAAAAACAATAATTCTAAAATTTCTAATTTTTAAAAATGCCTCCAGAACATGTAAGTTAGTTTTTAAAAACATATTGTTCTGTGGAATATTCAAAGATGTAATAGAAGTATGAACAATTGTTAAAAAAATATATGAAATAAAAAATGGAGTTATATTTCTGAAAAAACTTTCCACAAATTATATTAATACATCCTAAAAATAGCTGGATTTATTTCTGTACCACAATATTGTATATTTGATTTAATTTTAAAATCAAATTATATCAATTCTTTAACACCACTTTAGGTTTATGAAAACTGCAAACATAAAATACATATTTCTATGCTTAAAATTTTTACTCCTCGATTTATATATATATATAAAAAAATCATATATATAACAAGTTAACTTATACTAAAATCAGCAATTTATTATTTTTAATCATTGTTCAATAATTTTTTTAAACAGAAATTTCTTCAGACCTTTCCAATTTCTTGAATATTTCAAGATATTGAAAATTACTGTCAAGATATAACAAACATGTAAAAAAGCATGCTTCATGATATAAAAAGGTAATCCTTTCTGATAAGAGCTTACTGTAAGACATGCTCTTAACTTTGGCTAAACGGCTGTATGATTTGAAGCACCAATCTGACAGTTTACAGATGTGCTATGTTACATATCAGACAACTGGAATGAAAACCCTCTAAGGTCAGTTAATAAGTGCTTGTACTTTTGCTAGGGTACTTTCTGAGTATTGCTTATATAAGAACCCCACTTAGGTACTCTTGCAATTGTTATACAAACCTTGTAAAACTGAGCTTCATATGGAATGTTTTCCTTCGATGTCAATGGCAATTTCTGGTTGAAATAGGTCTATTTGATGGAAATATCATATCTGGTTGCATCACTCTCTAGTAATAGATCTTAATTAGACTCCTCATACAAATTATATTAGACTATGCTGCAATTTTGCATTCAGTTTCCAAACCACCACTAAAGGGGGAGCTGTTGGTGACCTTGGGAGTAGTTCTTTTGGTAAGGTAACTTGAACTGTGAGTCTTTGGGTATAAAGACTTCTGATAACTAAGCCACAAGGAATCCTTCCCCAAGTCAGTAATCTGGTGCATTTTTGTCGGTTGCAATTTGCGGAAGAGATAGCTGCAATTCCTTATTTATTTTATTTTGAATCCATATACTTTTCATTTATAAATTTTGTTCCAAAATAGAAAAACAATACACTAACCAACAATTCTATTATTAATAAACAAAATTTTTTCCAACCTACCAGTTTAGGCAAAGGCGTAGCACCCACAGTCTTACATAGCCTCCTTACATCAAATTTAGATTGGAGTCGAACAGCCATAATACCATATTTATTTAAGTAGTGGAGAGCCATGTCACCAAATTTTCCACCAGCAACAACAACTCTTACACCTGTGTCAGCAATTTCTTTTACTTGCTGTAAAGATGTAACACAATTATAATAATCAAAATCATTCCTAATTTTTTTACATTTAATAAATGGAATATTTTCACTCACATATCTTTAATAAATTAGTCTAGAGCATTTAACTGTTATTTTCAGATATCACTTTAAATTATTTTAGAGTTAACACTTTTGTATACAAGAAAAATTTCTTTTTCATGTCATCATGAATCCTGAAAATAATTTATAACTAAAGGAACATATTTAAGTGAACAAAATGATTACCTTTCGGAATAATGCCCATTAAAAGAAAAATTTCAAAAGACCTGACCAGTTATTTATCTTAAAACCAAATTTTCTACGAAACAAATAGTACATGTTTTGTAATGTTTCAAAAATAATACACATTGCAAAAGTACCTTGCAAATCCAGAGAAAGCATTCACACAATACATATATGTATACAAAATATTTACAATAAAAAACTGAAAAAATTATACATAGGTTTTGGGAAAATTTTCACAACAATGTTGTGAACATATTCAATCAATGACTAATGGAAAGCTTAAGATATAAAATTTTGTTTCATATGTATATAAAAGTACATTAAAAAAATATTTACTGTGAAAAATATTTCCAACACATTGAAGGTAATATCAGCTTAGTAGTTTGTAGGATCACTGTAGATGATATACAGTCAATGACAGTACAGGGAGGCATTTTCAAAGATGGCATAATCTCTAAACCATTGACCCTTTTTAATATTCTGAATGTGGCAGGGTATGCAAGCAGCATCCAATACCAGATGTGTTTGACTGCTGACAGATCATGGAAGAATGTTGACCAGGGAAGCAACTATATCTAGCTGAGCCTGCTGGCAAATGAGCACAATGTGCACTCAAGTGTCATCTTGTATGTAAAGGGTATTGGTAACCCTCGGAGAAAAGGGAATGTCTGATCATGGCATATCAAAGTATCGTTGGCCAATCATACTTGATGGTGCTCCAAATCGTGATAACATATAACCCTGAAGTGGGATGTTCCACAGATGCTAATGGATATGACACCTTAGCCCGTTAATACCACAATCATACACAAAAACTATCAATGGCTAAACAAAAGCATGTAATACTTCCTCTGCACATTCAAGCCCAGCATAATTGCTACGTTATTAATATTGTTGGGATCAATGGCGATTTCCTATAAGATCGTCAAGAGTTCACAACACTAGCAACCAATCATGGGGTAATGGTTTTGGTCAATATTGGGTAAATCAAGGGTGCCCAGCATATACCATAAAACTGTTGCAGACATGACTTAAGGGATCATCACCACTAATTGGTATATGCATTAATCCAAGAGTGCTGACCTCTTAATGGAACCTTTTAAATGTAAACATATTTTCATCAACTTCACTACAGTTGGTGCACTGCAGTGGACAAGCCTAAGTAAGTGTCAGCAGATTCCATACATGGACTAATGTACTCTTCTCAGTCCAATCAAAAAGCCCTTGTAAAGTTTTTTATTAGTTGGAACTACCAGGTATTTTTGCTATTACTCATACTCCCCAAGACAAACATTTGCACAAAAATGTTTAGTTTCCTTATAAGAAATAACAATCATTGATATTTCCCCTTCTGCACAAACCTCTCACACCCTACTATACACGTGCCAGGTAGCTGTGCATTTCACATAATTTGTATAGCTTAGTGAGGTGTTCCTACTTTGATATTAATAATTTTTCATGCTACTTCTTGATATAGCATTTTCAATATCATATAGTGCACAAGATGAATACAGCTGCATCTCATTAGTTAACTTTTAGTTTAATCTAAATCTAGTCATGCAACAGAGTATAGAGTACAAATACTTGTAAAAGTAAAAACCTTGATTTCATGCTTTAAAATGAAAGTGTTGATAACATCCAACTCATATGGCACCTCAACCAAATACTAAACCCAAACAATAACCAATTGCAACTGTTCCCATTATTCTATATGGTTATCTTCAGTTATAATCAATAATTCTACTAGTTATGCACTGTGTTAACAAAGAGGCCACAGAAACCCTAATTTAAGATACCACATAAATGAATTTTTTTCATCAATAATTAAATCAAGAAACTTAATTCATAATTCTTATAAAATAAAAAAACCCCTCTAAATACCCTTCTCCCATAAAAAAACATGATTCATAATATTGGTATTCAGTTATAATTTTTACATACTGACCTGCTCCAATAAGGTTTCTTCACCACGTGAATAGTTAAGTAACTCATTTGCTGATTGAAGAAGTACAGTGCCCTGTAAAATGAAAGATGCATTTTAATCTACAATGGACAAAATTATAGGTGAAAAATAAAGTAAGATGGCTGAGTTAAACGATTAAACAAGGTAATTTTTTAGACTTTAATAAACAGACTGTTAAATTGAAAACACGGTTCTTTAAGTAAAATTCCTTAATAAGTTTTAAGAATATTAAAATTGTCAGACTTTTAATTTTCCCTCTTTAAGAATACTTCCTTTCACAGTCAAAAGTAAATATACTTAAAAGAACTTTCCAAGGTAATTTCAGTTCAAACATTCCATTTACATAAAAGTAATAATTTTAGGAAGGGAGATCTTGAAAGCATATTTAAACAAGGAAGCTTTCTAGCCACATGAATAAATATGTAATACAAATTAAATAAGTTTATAACGAATGAATATAACAAAACAAACATTTTAATTACACTTTGGTCGATAATAAGTAACATAGGAGTAACTAAAAATTACAACAATGAACAAAAATTTTAAAGTACCAGGGTTGGTAAGTAATATGGTGTATATAAAAGTCATATAAATTTAGCTAAATGACAAATTAAAACTTTAAATCATATGAGGTGAATAAATACAGATGTGCAACTTATTCATTCCATAAGAATTAAAAGTTAATATTTAAGACTAGATTTAAATCTTATTCCATAATAGCACATAATAGAACTTTGGGTATTGTGAATTCTGTTTCCATTTACTTTTGCCATAGAAGTATTGAATTTAAGTTTTCCTGTAAAATGAGCCAGCAAGATTATTTTTCAATTTCTGTCTATATATAACGCTTATTTGCTAACAATTTCGAGATATGTTGAATAATGGAATTCAATAAAGAATTATTTAAAGGAAAAAACACAATAATATTTTAAAATCTTCAAGGTTTTTCAGATAAAGAAATAATAAATAAAATAAAACCATCAATAAATATCTAACAATACCTTAGTTTCAGTCATATGAGAATCAAAAGGACAAGTGAAAACTACTACTGAAGCCTTCTCAACTTTTTGAATGTCTCCTTCCACTATTTTTTTAAATACCATGCCTTCTACGATACTTGAAGAATCAATTCCACTGCCCTAAAAAATAAATACACATAAAAAACTTCTTTTTAAAAAGCAATTCAATAATCTCTATGAAGATGAAATAAAATAACACTGAGTTTAATTTAAGTTCTAAAACATTTATTTGTGCCCAGTTAAAATTTATCTATGAATAAAACCAATCATGTATTATAAATAAGAGGAACAAGGAAAAAAAAAAAGAGCTAAAAAATTAATAATGTGCTATCTTCTGAAATTCAATATTTGGTAACCAAGAGCTCAACAACTGATAAGTGTATGCATGGCACCCCTTCAATGTAAGGATGTTTTGACATTAAAATTACCTTTGAGCCAATCAATTGTATATACATAATACACAGTAAAATAAACCAAAGGTACTGCTCATTACTTACAAATAAATCAGAGCAGATATTGAAAGAAATGAAAAAAGTATCAAACACATAGGAAAGTACAACAGATTTTCAGATACAATACAAAATGCATTAAATTTATACTTTACTTTTTCTATGAACCCTTTTTTACAGATTAGTAGGATAAGAGCAGATATTTCAATACTGTTCATATCTTTTTACCTATAAATAATATTTAACAAGGCATGAAATAAGAGAAAATTTAATTTAATCATTTTCTAGGCCCCACCACTAACAAACCTTTTGGGTGTCATATAATCTTTGACAAGCTTACCAGGAGAACAATATTTTTTAGGAATAGATAACATCCTAGATTGTTCCGATTAATAATGTCCAAAGAAAAAAAAATCAGATAAATTGTACAGATACATAATTAAAGAAGCCCCAATTAAATAATTAACAGCATTTTTAAAACTAAAACTTTTAAAGGTAGTTATGGTTTAACTTAAAATTATCAGAATTAAAACACATTAATTAATACACAACCTTATTACCAACAACAACAAAAAGTTTTAAATCAACAAGTATTTGATATAATCATGAATTTCAAATTATTCCTAAACTTAATTTCTCACTATCAAAATCACAAATCATTTATTACCGACAGCCCATTTAATTACAAATTAATAATTTAAACTTTGAAGAGGAATCATTGTACATTTGCTATGGAGAAAGACCAATGCAGAAATAAACTTCAATATTATGCTAATTTTACAAGTTACTTTTAACACATAAAAATAGAATTCAAAATTTTGCTGATAATTACAACATATGCACATAATTCTCATACTTGCTATTGATGAAGCAGTTTTTCTAATTCTACTAATTCATAATTTATCTTTTCACTCTTAAGTTTAACAGCTCAGATAAAAAATTTAATATCAAGTACTCGATTTACATGGGAAAAATACACCCTCAAGAATGTAATTCGATTTTTTTTCTACATTGACCTTCCTTGATTTATTTATATAGTGATATTTTCGCAAAAATTTCAGGTCATGAGAATAGATGAACAAAAGCATTCATCCAATTACCACATACACAACAGCAATTTAGTTATGAATATTCCCCATAATATGAAATAACACTTCATATTTTTTAAAAATGGAAAAAAAGATTCAAATGCAATGTTCTGTTACAATTAAAAAAATGAACAAAACCAACATTTTTTACAATAAACATAGAAAATAGAAAATATTATTGGACTTTTTAGTCCAATAATATTTTTATTTTTTTAATGGAAGGTTAAAAATTAAAAGTCATGCATGCAAAGAACCAAAGTACACTTACAATTATTTTTACAACTCTCACGTTATCAACATTGAAGGGACCATTTTCTGGCTTCACTAAAACTGAAGAGAGAAAACAAATTAATAGAGTAAAATAAAATCAAGAAGATAATTATAATAAAAGCAATTATAAGAGTATGCACTTTCATATTAGTTTATACGTACTGCAAGCCTTTGCAATTAGTCGAGCTAAGAATTCTTCATTCCCGTATGCTTTGCTCATCAATGAAGCTTTGATACCTTTCACAGCATCATCTTCATTAGAAATATCTTTCACTTCTGTACACATAAGATCTAAGAAGAAAAACACTAGATTAATAAAAATAAATTTTTAAAAGATAAGATAGTTCTATGTACTTTGAATTTAATACCGAATATTGGCATAAATTTAAAATCAGTACACCCTTACAAATAATAAAGCCAGTAAATAAGCCTTAAATGTAGATATATATGTAATATCTCCCACAAAATATCTCTATTTGTATTTGGAAAAAAGCCCACATTTTACTGGAGGAGGGGGGAAGAGGTGAGAGCAACCTTGAAATGATAAATGTAAGATTTCTCTAAGCTTTAATTAATATTTCAGTACTAGAGATTAGTTATTTATATAAATATTAAATGAAAATTAATGATTTGATCTTGCTATTAAAACATTTACAACATGCAAAAACTCTTGCCCTTTGATTTTAATAAAGATATGGTACAGAAAGATTCAGGATAAACATACCATCCTTTGCCTACTAAGGCATGGTTTTACCACCAAGTTATCATGATTCCCACCATGTAATAATTATTCACTATTATAACTGCAAACTTTTGAAAATGATGGGGGGAAGTTAACATTTTCAAGCAAATTTTTAACATATAAAGGAAAAATAACATTAACGTGAAGAAAATTTTACAGTACATATTTTGATAAGATATTACTCAGAGAAAACTCCACTTTTGTATTGACTTGATTTAGAAAAGCTCAAACACTAAGGTAAATTTAAAAGGAAAATTTGGTAACTTACATGAAAATAATGAAATTATAATAAAGATGCTGCTTTAAAAAAATACAGTTAAATTTTATTTCTCAATTTTAAAATAATATTTATTAAAAAGAAACCACACAAAAATTAATGATCAAGTTAAAAGAAATCGACATCAAGGCTGACCAAGTACTAACTCCTAAGTACACACGAATGACTCTAAGTTCAGATTGACTTTTATTGTGTGCAAAATTTTGAAAGCTTTATAGATAACAGAATATATATGCAAGCATCTCATGAACTTTTAAAAATAAAGAAGCAGCACCTTTTTCTGATGCCAAGTTTATTAAATGATACGAGCAACTTTTACTTATTTTTTTCCTTTAATAGGTAATAACTCCATACTACAGAATTTTCTGCCATAAATGAAATTGAATGTTTGAAAGGACACATCCTGTTTTTAAATTCAACCAATTAAATCCACTATCGAATTTGGAACATAAAAAGGGCTACTTTGAATTAGACATTTTGCAGAATCAAAGTAAGAGACCACAATGAAATAACATTTATAGTTTGTATCATTACTGCAATCAAATGCTGTTGCAAAAGAACCTTGTTCCCTATAACTGATAATATAATCTTTCAGTCTAAAACATTCTTTAAATATTTGAAAGCATACTATTTTGTCTTTGTTAGACATCATGATAAGAATAAGAGAATGTAATATAAATTATTTGGCAATAAATGAAGGGTAGGAAATACAAACATGAGCAAAGTACAAAATGAGTTGAGTACTAGAAAGTGGCTCCAGTAGAAAAATAAATATATAAAAATGCTCCCTTTAACAAAAACCTGTGTTTGAATGAATAAGGAACTAATAATTAATGAAATATAATATACAAGAGAAATGGCAAATGTCATGATTTTTTAAAAATTTATGAATCATACAGTTTCCTCTACCTATTTTCCCATTGTGAATATAAAATAAATAAGAGCTGCAGGGGAGAAAGTAGTCGACAAATGAGTAAAACCTTGTGAAAATGTGTACAAACGTATTATGTAAGCATAAAAACATAATGAAAGTCTGCATAGCACAAAAATGTAGGCATAAAAGTTGGTATGTATGCATTACATACACAAATGATTGATTAGACTTAAAGTTTGTTTAATGTTACCTGCTTATCATGTTTCTAGCATTAAACCTGCAGAATCAAGTTATTGTATATAATGTACAGAGAACCACAACTAATGAGGTAATGCACCACAGCAAAATTTTCTCTCTTCAATTACAATAGTAACTATTTAAATTATAAACAATGTCAAATAATTCAGTTTTCCTCCTTAAATTTATTATTTGACATTTAGTCATTAAAATGAAAAACTGATAATTTTTAGAGAAGAATGCTACACAGCTAAGTTAAAATATAATTATATACATGTTCTTACATAAGAGAACATTCTGCATCATTTTCAGAAATTTTAGCATTTAGACAAAGAAATCAAAGCGGGACAGAGCAAAGCTGAAACTCATCTAGTAACTCTTTGAAGATATTGCAAACATGTACAACATTTATTGGATTTGAGTGATAAGAGACAAATGAAATGCACTTCTTGATTGGTCAATTATGAGTCAGAAGCAAAGACATGTTAATTGATTTCTAAAACAAAAAGGTAACAACAGGTTGAGATTAATCTAAATAAAAAACATTCAATAAAACAAATTGCAATAATCTTTTCAAACAAATAACAGTGAGCAAGAGAATCTAAATAGTGTTAAACATAAAATTATATTACATTTACTATTCTGTATAATACAAATTAAGCACTTTGGAATGAAAATAAATAACATACTTGGTAATATTTCCAGTGTCTTGTCTAAAGCTAGTTCATACCCTTGAATAATTTCAGCAGGTGCTAATCCCTAGGAATGAAATATCACATAAGCAAGCATATCTAGCAAATAAGTTTAGAAAAGTCATAGTTAACCTCTTAACTGCCGAGGAAAAATTGCATGATTCATTACCCAGGGCCACAAAATTATACAGCATATTGGGGAAAAAGAAAAAGCACAATAAAGTAAATCCTTCACTGTAATAAGTAAATCCTTTGTAAACACTACCAAGATCATTGTATTGCATTCCAAAGCCTTTGGAATAGTTTTACAAATAACAGCACAATGCAAAGATTCATATTTCGGAAAGGCATATATACACGCCAGAGGCAGTTCACACATTTGTTCTGAGTGAGGTGTATATTTATGCCTGTGACAGTTAAGGGATTAAGTGAAAGTTTTAAAGTTAAGGAGTTTCTTTTCCTTTTGTATGAATTTACCCTCTCATCATGTATATTAAGAATTCTATCTTATAAATAAAAGCTATTGGCTATGGATTATTACTAGAAGCATTGCTAATACATTTCGAAATAAACTATAATAAGTTTACAATGTAAAAATTAATGTAAGGAAAAATAAGTATAAAAAAGTATTTAAAACTACATTGATTGAAAAAAACCCCAAGGAGACCTTTCAGTGCATAAATTAGTGTTTGGTTAAAAATAGTTTCCTAAATTTAAAGACATGTGTGTTTTGTTAGTAACATGCAATAAAGTAATAACTTCATAATAAGGAACTTTTTCTAAAAAAAAGGGGCAAACTTATGCAACTTTTAGAAAATATTTATAAAAATTATTACACATATAGAAATTACATTTAAAAAGATATAAGCAGCAAAGAATCTTTCATAGAATGGATCCAATGTTATGGTTCATCAGACAATTTTCATTTATTATCTTAAGCATGCATGGAAATATTTAATACTGTCAAATTCAGCAGAGTCAGTTTATTATAAGGTCTGCTACCTCAGCATTTCTCAAAACTTCTCCATTAATTGGAAAATATAAATATACAATATAATTACATAATATACAATATAATACAATACAATACGATCATATGAAATAGTATTAAAATTGATGATATAATCAAAAATAATTCTTATCTTTATTTCATTAGCTTTGTAGCCAATAAAATCATTCCCTTTTCTGATATATATATATTTAATAAAAAAAATGATGGCTTTTAAAATAAACAAGACACCCTTTAATAAAGCTACATATATTGACCTAAATCTATGTACATAAGGAGCCACTGACTTCTAAGTTTTGATTGTATTGTCAAATGGGCTTCTTCATTGTGTAAACTTTGTATTGTTTCTTTTTGGCATTATTTTGTAGATAGCATATATTTATGAGCATCCTTTTCTAATTTTTTTTTCAAAAAGAAAAGAAGACCAATGTGATTTGCTGCTGTCAACAAAGGGTCATTATGTTATACAACAAAAGGTGTAAGCAATGCTTCAGCCCTGATTACAACTGACTGAACACCGTCCTTCAAAAAATGATCACATTTTGCACAACTCCCATTTGATTTAACATTAAAGACGTGATTTAGAGTTTTCACATGACAGGCAATGCTTGCTACACTACGCCCCACAACAAAAGCATATGCTAGTATGGCATATATGTACCTCTTTTGGGATGTGTTGATACAATAAATTCCTTCTCAAGACATTCTTTAATACATTTAAAGGTACATTATGCCTTTGTTAGACATCATAGTAAACAGAATAAGAAGTTTGAAGAATACAAGCACAAGCAAACTGCAAGATTTGCTCATGCTAGAAAATTTTTGCAGAGGGAAAATAATAATAAAACTAATAATTTGTTTATGAAACCTTGCTTACAAATCAACTTTGAACAAACAACTAAATACAATATGTGAGCCAAAGAATAAACTTCATATTTTTTTTAAAAAAATTGCTGGATATGATCATTACAGTTTCTGTGCACACCTCCACTTATTTTCAGTTGAAAGCAAATAATAAGAGCTATAGCGATAAATACAATAAGAAACTGATGGAGATTTTGTGAAAATACCTAAAAACGAGCAATTTAAGCATAAAAGTCTAATAAGAGGATGAAAGCATAACTTTTGTACAAAGTGAGCAGGTATGCAGTAGAAACAATAAATTTTTTTTATTTCTTGAATAAGATAGGATAGACCCTGGTTCTAATTTCAAATATTAAAACTCAAACTCAGTGGCACAACAGCCTATGAGGACCAGGGTTTACTGTGCTCATCCCAGTATACATGACCATTGGGTGCTGAGGTGCATGAGCAGATGTCCCAATCAGGTGTTCAGTCTGAAGCGAGATCCCCAGCATTTAGGTCCCCAAGCAAGCCTCTCTGGTACTCATTTATCAACCCACAGCAGTAGGGATGAAAGGCTGAGTAGACCTTACCCAGCCCAGGAATAGAACCCAGACCTGTGGCGTGGAAGTGTGATACGCTACCATTCGACCAATGGACCTTTATTACTATTACAAATAAACTAATAAAATAACATGAATTCAACAACTGCAAGTGTAGAAATTATTTTATACTGAAATTATGTAATTAGTATTGGTACTACAAGATTCATCTACATGTTTCTTTCATAAATATATTACATTATAAATTTAAAAATAAGTGTTCACATAAGAGGCCAAATATATATATATATATATATATATATATATATATATATATATATATATATATATAATTTGTTCATCTTTTTTAAATATTCAAAATTTTTTTTTTGTTCCAAGTTTCATTTTTTTCCTAAATTCTACTGTAACTTTAATGACATGTTACAGAGAGGATATTAAGCATAAAAACCACAAAAAAACATTTTTACAAGAGAATGCAAATCAGTTTTATAATGCAAGAAATAAATGCTTCCTTGGCTATACTAACAGCTTGCCTCCGTGATTTAAAATTTATTTCTATTTCTATACTTTTATATAAAAATTCACAATGAATTGAAAAGATGACCAATAGCATATTTTAGAAATGCAAAATAATCTTACCATTTTAAGTAATTCCTCTGCTCTCTGAAGCAAAGCACCAGCAAATATTATAACAAAACTTGTACCATCGCCAACTTCTCGTTCTTGTATATCACATGCAAAATTTATTAATTTAGCAGCTGGGTGTTGAATCTAAAAGAAGAAAATGCATATATACATATATACACATTAACATAAGTTAACCACATTAAAAATAAATTAAAAGTATATTTAATATTAACTACACTTATGTAATACTTTGTTATATATATCAAAATTTCATTCATTAATTTGCCTCAAGATGAAGATCACTAGTACTGGAAAAGCAAAAAACACTAGAAACATAAAATATAAATAAGATCTTACCTGCATATATATTAAAGATAGAATTAAAATATTTTCAATTTATATTTCAAAAGATTATGTTATGTCAGTGTATTTTTTAAAAAAAGAATAATAAAATGTTTTCATGGCAATTTAAGTTCTTAATTTTGCAAGTCAATAGTGCTCTAGAAGGTTTAAATATATGAGAGGAAGAATGAAAATTTATGCTAGAAAATTTTCATTGTCTTTTATATTAAAACTCTTTGAATTACAGTTTATTTAAAGTTTAAAATGACAAGACTATATGATTAACATTTAATGGGTAGGTTATTACACTAATAATGAAGTTCAGGTGTTCAAGGTTTAAACTAATTTTGTTACTGCATCTCTCTCTATACAAACCAAATAAGAAAATTTTAATGAAAGCACTACAGTTTTTATTAAAAAATTTCTAATTCAAATTTGTATATTAAGGACATTTAAAATTTTTGGCAAAATGAGTCATCTACAAATAGTTTAGCAACATATGTTAGTTACAATTTAAGGTAATTGGTATTACACAAAAAGAATTAACCTTTTCTGATAATATTTCAGGAAAGACTTTTCACTTTAGTAATCTAATATTCATCCAAGTGCCATAGTTAGACTGTTTAAAAGGTTCATTGTTAAGAGGTAAGCAAAAAATGCTCCTACCCCTCCCCCAATATTTTCTTAAATTTACATAAACTATTTATTTTGTGAATTAAATATTACATACTTCGAGCTCATTTAATATCACAGCAGCATCACTAGTAACAAACATCTTTTCAAGGTGGTTGATGATGAGTTTGTTCATGCCTAATAGGGAGAAAAAACATTGTCTGATCACTTTTTCAAAAATAAAGAAAATAGAAACAAATTTCTTATGAACTTTAAAATAATCTCAAGTACTATAATCTAGAATTTATGGAGGAAAAAAAAAATTCATTTGTATTCCAACTACATAAGTTAGATATGCTCAAATAAAATTTAATAAGGTTTTTATGCATTTTTTTAAATGCAAGAATAGCAATAAGAATTGAAAAATAAAACATGATGTATCAACATATATCAAATATGTAATTTGATAAAGCAATAGTATAAAAATTTTAGGATAATTACTAAATTCTTCTACTCTTTAAAGAAAAGTAACACATTTATTCAAATCTAAGCTGCACTCCCCCCCCCAATGTTAATCCTACTGAAAATCAGGCAGTTCTTAGAATTGAAGACGTAAAAATTCGTTGGATGGGGGAAATTAGACATGATTGATGATTTAGAGTAATTACAGGTACATGTACGTATTTAAAAGTTTGCAATGCTGGTAAAATAAATTATTCAACTCTTATTTATCTTAACTAATTTTTAAAATTTTGTAAATATTGGATATCAATCAACCATTTTAAACTATTTTTTTAACTTTTGCACAAAAACATGCAGCTTAGATTTGAATAAATAAGTTAATATATAAGTTTCCTTTTTCCCTGACAACAATAAACGTGACATAAGACGGTAATTTTTGTATTTAAGACCATATCACACATACACGCATTTGGGGCAATTTCCCTTGAAAGCAACCAATTCAGAACCATTTCTAACTAGTTACCAAAACAACGGCCCAGAACAATTTTTTCCCCAGTGAGCTGAAAAAATTGTTCCAAATAAAAGTTGATTGAAATTTCAGCCAATGAGGTTCTTCAGTGCCCTATGTCATAAACAAGATGGAGGGTACAGATGGCAGCTTCGGCAAACACATCAGATATGGCGCCTAATATTTTAAACAGAATGGTGCTCCATTTCTGTTTATGCCATCAACAAAAGTGTAAGCAAAATAAAAGAAATAATATTGGATGTTTGTTTTCCAAAGCGGACAAATCAGAGAGTAATTTTTCAATGTAGAGATAGAGTGTGGCTGATGTCGGAGCATGTTGTTTTGTTTATGGCAACCCTTCACCCTCAAGCTACGTAAAAAATATTCCTAAATGGCTGCTCCAAATATGTGTGCGAGATAGGGCTTTTAGTCTATACTATACTTGCTTTGACATTTAATAAATAATATATACTTCATAAATCACATTTATTCACTGATAATGTTAGTAATAAACTGGTGTATAATAGATCATATAAAGATATACATACATATATATTTGAAATAATACATACCATAAGGACCATAAGTTGTTTTCATAGTATCTGCTAACTGGACACAAGCTTCAATATTGCGACAAACAGCTTCATCTATGCCATGGTAATGCTATGCAAAAAAATTAAAAATTCTTAATTTTGTATTTAACATCTAAATCTTTTTCTGAATGAAATATCTGGAAAACATAAATTCAAGCAAAACTAAATGTTCAGCATACAGATAATAGGAAAAACAGGATGCATATTTTTAATCTAAAATAAAATAAAAGTAAAAAAAAAACTTTTTTAAAAACAAGCTTTTATATAAATGCTCTAAAAAGAATAAAATAAACTTTTCTTTTAAAACTTTTTTTGCTATCAACTTATAACGTCATGACACAATTTATGATATAAAAGCTTGTCGTGAGATTTAAGTACTCGTATTTACTTAGTTTGAAAATTTTAAAAATTAAAATCAATTAGATCAAGTTATTTAATTTGCTTGTTTATCTACACAGGTAAGCCTCAAATAGCTATGAAATACAGTAAAAAAAAAAAAAAAAAAGAAGAAAAAAGTAGGAAACAATTTTGGTAGTATAACAATGTTCAGGCATATCATTACCTGAACAAAGTATTATACCAGGCAAAACGTTACCATCATAGAACACTCTGTCCACTCTTCTACTTGGGCTTTATCTACTTCTATGAATCAAAATGAAATTAAAGGAGCACAACTTTGCCAATTCAAAAAATATGAATCAAAATGAAATTAAAGGAGCACAACTTTGCCAATTCAAAAAAGCCAATGGAAAATATGCGACAAAGCAGCAAAAGGAACTTTATGAATTTCAGAAGGATTTTGAACAGTTGAATGAATAGAAAAACACTTTCAGAAATGTACTTGGAAAGAAAATAAGATTGAAATACTTTACATATTATCAATAAATTATCATTGACTAATCTGTAGAAAGTTTTTATTTTTGATGCACTAGTTTTTAATTTTTGAAAAATTAAAACTTAACTAAAAAACAGTGGCGCAACGGAGAACTTTTGAGCCCCCCTGCAAAGTTAGGTTTGGGGCCCCTATGTTGAATTTTACAAAGGGTAGGCACTTGCGTCAGTCAGGCTTTGGGCCCTCCTGCGATGCGGGGGTGCACGTTACGCCACTGCTAAAAAAACAAGTTATCATGAATTCTTTTTGCCTCCACACAAAAAAAGGAGAACCAAATTCTGAATTTTCTTTCAATTCCTATGGGGAAAAATTAATAGTAGTTCTCTTGGCGATTTTCGTACACAAATCTTTTAAATATTGTGGGAATCTGATTCAATAGTTGTGTATCAGCTTCACTCACTAGTTGGCGACAAGATAAAAAAGTTTTCAAATCACATGATAAATGTGCCATGTTGCTGACTTTACACAGAGTGGAAAATATAGCCCCATTCGATCTTTTAGAATAATTTTTTCATTATTTCCTAGGCAACAGATTTAATATTGCCATAGCTGGAAAAGTGATTATTGCAGTACTTTTCTAAATGAATGAACGAGGTAGAAAACAATGCTTGAAATATGAATGAATGCAGATTTGATCATATCCCAATATTAACAGAAATGCGATAAAAATATTCATGCAGATTGAAAGGGTATGAATGACTACTCTGAACTGAAATGCTGTCCAAGAATTCTTATGGTGTGCCTTTTTATATAATCCATCCATATTCCATATATCTTCAAAGTAATGTTAGGTCTCCCCCATTTATCGTACAAGTAATTATGATTACATTAACCTACATAAATATACTTAGCTATTTTAATGAAGTTAATCATTTGTGAAGCATTTTCTTACATCAAGACAATACATAATAATATCTACTATGAATACTTGAATTTGGCAGCATTTTGATGAAGGAAGGAAATAGTGGGTACAACTAAGAGATCATTAGGTTATGGTTGAATGATCAAATCAATACACAAAAGATTTTAAAACTAATGAAACAGATAAGAAAATATTTGAATGATGTACAAATGCAGAATTGATTGCATCCAAAAATGAATATCCTAAATGCGGTGGAAGTACGAGTTAGTGGAAGAGAAAGGGTGCAGATTGTTAATGTCTTTAAAGAGGTAGTATGAAATGTGTTATGTTAAGAGGAAAGTAAGAATGATTTAATTTGGATTATTTAAATACTAATTAAGATTCTTGTATTAAAATGAAACGGAGCAACAGAGAGCATAGAACAGTGATTCTAAGCCGCAGTACAGTGGCTGAGAATCAATGTTCTATATATGCACTCTGTTGCTCCAATGTTTCAATTTATGTTTGTGTAGTAATTGTTTTTCTTGCTCTTTTACAAAGTATAATATAGGAAAGGAAAAAATTATGGATCTTCACCTAGTTTAATCTTTTGTGTATGGTCTTTTTATATTACCCTTTGCAGCTGGTACTTTATAATGCTTATCTAAAAACTTTCATGTCTCATTAATAAGGTAACATCTGTATCTTAAAAGTATGTATTTATTTTATTTTTTATTGTATATCATATATTTCCTTCCTCTATTCTCAAGAATCTTTTGGGGGTTCCAAATGAGGACCTTTTTATACTTGTAATTTTCTTTTGTGTATCAATAAACTGTCTTTTTAGATGGTCAATATGTAATTCAAAACCCTTTGGCTAAGCTCGAACCTCCTACATAAGTAAACAAAATAGATATTTGACTTAAAAGGTGTATGGATGAAACATTTGCTCCAATATAGAAAATGAAATTTCTTCTTTGCACTATTCAATTTTTAAAAACACATTATGAATATTTTTTTCCTTTTTTTCCCCTTTGAGGACACTTTTAAAACATGTTTTCAATCTACAAAAATATAATTTATGTTCATCTCAAATTTATAAATGAATAATTGTCTATGGCTTACTTTTAATAGTTTTCAGTATTAATTACATATAAGTGACATTGAGTATAAAAAATTATGCTAGTTTTTTGAATGTGAAAAAAACAAATTTAGCTCTTGTTTTAGTTTTGAAATAGACGCAAAACAGGCATAATAGATTAATTAGGTCGACAAGTAAAAATTAAATTTTGTCAATACTGATTTCAAGAAAAATTGTTTTGTATCCAGTTGTCTTACTTTATCAATAATATTTATTTTGTTACAGAATGCTGATATGCAAAAACTAATTAATATGGGATCAGTTTTAGTATCTCTTGTGTATGCAATAACACTCAATTTTATTTCTACAGCTGAAGACAATTTGATCGAAAAGTTTTGTAGTGTAGTATTTGAAAACAACATGGCTATTGGATATATGTAACTTTCAATCTACACCAAATGAGGAGAATGACACTTGAGCTGTACTTAGTCTCTGCCAAAACCAATACAAGGATTTTGAGCATAGACTAATTGGTACTTATATATTATCTCAACTTATTGCCAACATTATATGTGACAAAGCACATGGTTGCCAATTCAGCGTGCACAACAAATAGGAAATCGAAATCGACAATTTGGTTATTAACAGTTGGCAATGTTGCGATAATATGCAAGCATTGAACAATTTTATATGCACCAGTTTGTTACATTGTAGATCTTTAATTGTATTAAACTTCAAACCCTGACATGATAGATATATCATTAAACACAAGTTTATATGACTATGATCACTGGGTAAGAAGGCTCACCACTGAAAATTGAGACCAAAATAATGGTTTACATGAATACTATAATTTAACAGTCCTTATACTTAATAAAAAATTCTGATGATTAAAATTACCAGTTCCTCAATTCTGTGATTTAACAATATTTTACTATTTCACAAACATGTAAATCATTGTTTATCATGATATCCAAGTCAATTTATTGTGAATTTATATTAACCATGAAGAAAAAACAACAAAAGATAAATCGAAATTTTAAATATAATAAACCATGAAACCATTTAATATCTTAATGAAAGTTATTTTTAAAAATTTTATTTTTTCAGTTGAAAATCATTACTTTAATGAGCAATTATTAAAATAATACAATGTATATTGATCCACGACAGTTTTTTGGTCCAAGTTTTGTAACACTTATTTCATCCATTCTAAACAATCGATGCCTTTTTACCATAACCTCAATTAAACATCTGTCACAGAGATATCACTACCGAAATAAAATGCTTGCACAAATTATCCAAAATACCGACCATATACACAATTGTTCTTGAAATATTTAATAAAAAATTAATTACCTTTAAAAAATAATTCTTCTTATCAATTAAGTAAATAATTTACTAAGAGCCAAACCCTATATTCAAAATTGGAAATATGAGACTTTAATTGTGGATGTATAACATTTTGAAATAATATTAAATAATGAATAGTTATTAAATTAAATCCTATAGTAAACAACCTAAATGTTAATGTAGAATATTATTTTTAAGAGTTACAAAAAATAAATTTAAAAACCTTTGTGCCTTCCTGTAACATCTGCGAAATGCCGGGTGCCCTTGGTACGTGCAGAGCCATATTTGATAAGAAATCGCTAAATTCTATGAAAATAAAAAGGTAAACACTTTACAAAAAGTATTTTTCAAAAATTATTGACGAATTCTACTTTATAAAAGTTTCCTTTCAATTTAGCGTTCTCGATAACCAAACATGCGGATTTCACCGAAAGGAGTGACAGTTACAGAAAATGAATTTCGTACTAAAGAAATGAGCAATGATTAGACTATTTTTTAGACAACAATTAAAAAAAAAACGTTAAAAAAAATCGACAGTAATTTTTAAAAGAGATGAAAGTAAAATTCTTCTTGATCATAATTGTTGCAAATAAATTAACTTTCACAGAAAAAAAACAGAACTATTTAATTTTTAAAAAAAAAAACAAAAATAGATTTAAAAACCAAAACATTTTTTAAAAAAAAAAACAGCTTAAAATAAAATATAAGCTGAATTATATTTCAGTAAAAATTTTATTTCTTTAAACCTTTATCAATAAAAAAATGTTTTTGAAGAAGGTTGCTGAATTTTCCCATAAGGCCTTATGTTGTAAAAGTCTGTTGTCTCTGAGAAATCAAAACTAATTAAAAAAATCCATGTAATTAGGCCCTAACTATGACGGTTTCAATTGTACGAGGAAATAAGTCATATATTTTGTGATTTCTGGAGAGGAATAATTTATTAATGAAGCTTTGCAATAATTTTTTCGCATCATACTTCCATTTAAATGCTATATAAAAGGAATCAGTAACCCATGTAAATTGGAGGATTACTGCAGTTCTCTGAGCTATTCCCTGACCCAGAAAAAGCTTTCTAATTTAATGAATTTTCTACGATTTACACTTTTGAGAAGTAGATGTCATACAGAAATTTACACGGATTAAAATTTAGACCGTATTTTTGTTTCTTCAAGTTTGTTTCGATCTAATAAAGATGTGTTTGTACATTCATTAGGAATTTAAAAAAGGAACCCGGCATTGACTACATGTGAAATATTTAAAGATAGGAATAAATGCATTAAAATGGATCATAATATCTGAGATTTATTAATTATATGGTTACACATTTATTATTAAGTATTATAGGAAATAAAAAGGCATGCATATTGCATAAATTTCAGTAGGAAAAATGATAAAATTAGACTGGATCTTTTATAGGCAAAAAATGCGAACATTGTGTTTACAAGAAAATAAAAAATTTTCAAAATCTTATCACATGTCTCTTTTTTTAAATTAGCTCGTAAACCTATATTTTCCCTTTAAGATTTTTTAAATAATAATGCACACATATTTTGCTTCTTTGCAACATAAGAACATGACATTTACAATAGCTCTCAAGACAAACTTTAAATATATTTTCGGAAGACAACTATAGATTATTTAACGCAACTTTTTAATATATAATGTCTAGAGTTGTTTAATAAGGTTGAAATTGAGGTTTCATGTTGGCTAATTAAGAAATTTTGCTCATTAAACTAGACTTGTATGTTCTATCAAATGTACGATATCATAATCGATTTGAAACTCTCCTGGGGGAACGGTTAAAATTTTACCAAATGGAAATAGAAATTATCATCCATCACATCTAAAAGTTGAGCATGTTGGCGGCCTTCTAGAAACGCGAGAGATATGAGTTCAATGTAGCAAAAAGATAACCAAAATCCTCAGAAAATTATCAACATGTCTATGGCTAAGATTAGTCCGAAGTTTCGTTACATAATAAGTAATATTAGTATTATTGTTCTTCATTTAGCCTTTATATATATATATAGGTTTCATTTTTATTATTATTTAAAATAACTGAAAATACTCTTTTGGTCCGTATGAAATACATTTATGACTCTTTTATTGTTGGTTTTTTTTGCTTGTTATGGGCTCAGATTTGAAAGTTTACATTTTCGTCATTTCTCGAAATAATACTATAACTTTTCTCATATATGTGTATTAAACACACTTATTCTTACTGAGATGTTTTGATTTGATGTGCAGTCCTTATTAATGTAGATGTTAGTATTTGAATTTTTGTATCTGTGATACTAGCCTTTTTTATATACTAACCGTTACCCGCCCACTTCACTGGGTTTTCCATAATATTGTATGACTATATATTATTTTAAAATTGATTTATCCAAGTACTATCATTCAGCTTTTAATGTATTAAAAATTTCTATAAATTTCGTATCTTGATTAAAAACTAGCAATTTTTTAATTCGAACGGAAGTATATTTTTCTTTTATGTCCCAGTAACCCTCCTTTGGAATCGATTACAGAAAAATTTATTTTTAGCTTATCTCTACTCAACAAAAGAAACATAATTGACTAATTCCCAGTCTATAGGTCAAATGACTCAGTAACGTGATTTTTTAAAATCTATAACGCTCTTACAACCCTTTACCTTTGGACCTCGATTTCAGGAAAACCGGTTCTTAGCAGATCTATGTTTTCCAAATATCAAGTCTAATAGTTCAATAGTTCAAAAATGGGATTTTGTTTTTTAATTTACAATTTTCTCGCAATGTCCCTTAGCAGCAGAGATTTTCACAAAATCCTTTGTTAGCGGATCTCTACGAAACTGAAGGAGCATGCTTGCCAAATTTCAAATTTGGAAGTCTGATAATTCAAAAACGGAAACTTTTGTTTATAGCACGCCCGCATCTCCACCTGAGAATAGATTTCTACAAAACCCGTTCTAAGGCGATTTCTATTCAAGGAAAAAAAAAACATACTTGACTAATTTTAAATCTCTAGGCTTCAAAAACCAGTCCAAAAATGAGAATATTTTTCACCTCGCAATACTTAACCCCTCTCATAAGAGTCGAATTCTTCAAAACTTGTTCTTAGTGGTTCTCTGATCAAGGAAATAAACATGTTTGCTAAATTTCAAGTTTCAAGATCCAGTAATTCAAAAAAAGAATTTTCTTAAAAAATCTATAGTGGCTTTGTGAATTCCCTGAAGTGTCGGGTTTCGTAAAATCCGTTCTTAGCGAATCTCTACTTAACAAAAGAAATCTGTGTGCCAAATTTCAAGATAGTAGGTCAAATAGTTGGGGAGAAATCATAATGAGTGAGTAAGAGAGTAAATTTTCTCCTTTAACTTAAAATCCCATTTATATATAACACGCACTTATACTTTCTAGCTTCAATTTTTAATTTTTAGGTATATTCGCCCTATACGTGCACCCCATTTCTTCACGAAAATCTTGAAATGTACGATGCTCTTATGTTTTGAAGTTATTTATTCGTGGTTATATCCTTAGCTTTTGAAAAAAAATGTAACTACAACCCTTTAAAATCATAAGGAATGTTATTTCTTTTAAATAAACAGTATTTCAATATATGCAGAAGTCTAATATTTTTATGCTCATCTCTCTCTCTATATACACTCAGGAACATTGAAAATAGCAACCCAAGAAGAATGCATCGGATTGAAATGAAATTTAATACACATAATGACACAGATGAGAGATTAACTTGATCTCAAAAACAAGACAATTAAACGAATACAGAGTGTGCAACGACACAAATACTGAGCTACTTCAACTGCGCGTTGGAACACCTCCAGCTGCCATACATGCCGTCACACGGTCCGGCATTGAGTTGATTAGACACCTTATGTTGTCCTGAGGCAGATGGGCCCACAAATCTTGAACAGCCAACTCTAAATCATGACATCTGCCGTTTTAGCTGATCCCACATGTGCACTACAGGGGAGAAATCGTGGTAGCGGGTCGGCCATGGAAGAGTCTGAAAATGACGTAGGAAGTCTTGAGCAACTCTTGCTGTATGCGGACGAGCATTATCTTGTTGGAAAACGAAACCATTTAGGAAAGGTCCTACATGGGGTCGAAGAATATCATCAACGTAACGTTGGCCCGTTAAGGTTCCACGCATCACAATTGAAGTGGACCGGCTATCATAGGCTATGGCCCCCCAGACCATTTCACCAGCTGTGCGGGCAGTGTGACGTAGAACAGTGTGGGGGGAATTGTACCTCTCACCAGGGCGCCTCCACATCCGTACACGGCTATCATCTGTCCCCAAAACAAACCGGGATTCATCACTAAACACAACATTTTGCCAATCTGTGACATACCACATTGATCTGGCTTGGCATCACTGTAGACGCAGTTGCCGATGTTCCGGTGTTAAAGGGAGTGCTCGGAAAGGGCGCTTGGATTTAAGATTTGCTTCTTCAAGGTGTCTGGAAATTGTTTGTGGAACAATTGCTACGCCACCGTCTGCTCGTATCGTTGAACGAGTCACTGTGGGGTCCACAAGTGCTTGCCGCACGATCCTTCGATCCTCTTTCCTCGTGGTCTTCCTGGTCGCTCCAGACCCGGTTTTCTGCGCGTGGGTACCTTCTCGTGTCCACTGCTCCCAACAATTTCTAACGGCACACTCCGAACGATCCACCTGGACAGCAACACGGCGCGTTGACCAGCCTGCAGTTTTCATCCCGATGATCAGGCCTCTCTCAAACTCGCTTAACTGTGAGAAATGTCTTCTAGCATGTTTACCTGGCATGTTTCGCTTTCCAAAGTGTTCCTACAATCGGCGGGTAATCGTCACGTTTATGAATCTTCGAATTTGCGCTGGCTTATATAGCACCTTCTTCTTGATTGTAGCGCCACCTCGGCGTGTATGAGCATGCGTATTGGCACAAAACTCGGATCATTTGCATTTATCATTACGTTGTACTTATTTGCAAAGTTTCGCGATTGTACTTAGCTTCCTTCTTGGGTCGCTATTTTCAATGTTCCTAAGTGTATTTATATATTTACTAGCTGGTATACCCGTTCTTATCACGGATGAATTTAAAAATTAAAAAATACGGATTGAAGGATAAAGAAGTTTTTAATGAGTTAATTTTACGTGAATTGTATAAATTAAGCAAAAAAAAAAAAGTTTTTACATAACTCAGCTGAACGAAAAAACCATGTTTGCTAAATTTTAAGTCTTTAGATATAATTGCTGATTTTTTTATTATTGTTATTATTATTTATGACGCCCCGTAACTTTCTTGTGGGTCGATTTTTGAAAACACCTACCTGCTCAGCAAAAGTAACACATCGTTACAAATTTTGTGTAATAAACGTTAAAAATAGTGTAAATAATTTTTATCTGGATGTGTAATACGTTAATATTACTTTCTGATGCATTTATTTTATGTTAAATAGCTGTTACCCGCGACTTCATCCACGTGGAATTTAACAAAAAAGTGTTTATTCACTTCGCAGAGTTTACGAAAACTTTTCTTCTACTTTGTGAATCTATGTTTCTTTTTTGTTTTCTTTTTTTTTCTTTGCTGTTTGTTGAGCAAGGGGTGAAAGGGACGCATGGTCTTTGACACTGTCAATGAGTGAGAACTAGAATCTTTAGGATTAAAATAGGTATAAGTAGCAAGTAGGGTGAAACGCGAACACAAACGAAGCCGCAAGGAAGGGGGTGAAAGGGACGCATGACCTTTGACAATGCAGTTAAGGACTGTAAAGTCATTAGGATCAAGACATGAATGGGAAATGTGGCGAATGGCTGCAACCTAATCAAAGAAAAAGTTTGATATAACTGCTAGCAATCGTTGAGACAGAAGGCTCGCGAAATAAAATAATTCCTATTAAATAAAAATAATCCCTATTGAATAAAAATAGTCCCTATTGAAATAAATAATCCCTATTTGAATCGGATATTGCTCACTATTTCATTGGTTTTAATTTTATTTTCCCGGAATCCTAATTTTTTTTTTCTAAAATAAAAGTAGCCTAAGTTATTCCTTATAGCATTAGCTATCTGCCAGTGAAAGTTTCGTCAAAATTGGTCCAGACGTTTCAGAGATCAGCCGGAACAAAGAGACGGACAGAAAGACAGATACATAGACAGACACACACAAAAATTTAAAAAATTGATTTTTTCATGTAAGTACCGTATGTACTTTTAAATGCATTTAGTAAAAAGCTGTTAATTTCAAATTACAAACAGACACTTCATTTTTATTTATATGTATAGATTTATCTTGTTCAAATTTTCAATCGTTAATAAAATAATTTCTATTCATCCAATCAAGTTCAAATAAATTTTTTTAAAATTGTAGTGGATGACACTTGATATTAATACAGTTTTTTCAAATATTAATTAATTAAATTAATTACTGGTTTCTGATGCCTACTTAGATTCGTCTCTATTGTTGTAAGAATGTAACGGTTAAAACAAAGACAAAGTTGGCGTCGAAAACTTGTTTCTCAACCAAACTAGCCAAACCGGGTTTGCATTGTTACAACAATGCAGACGAATCATACTCTTTTTTCAATTCCTACTATTAGTTCACTCTTTCCCTATATATATATATATATATATATATATATATATATATATATATATATATATATATATATATATATATATATATATATTATTAAAATTTTCAATCGTTAATAAAATACTTTCTATTCATCCATTCAAAGTAAGAATCAACTTAATTTTTTTTTATGTTACTTGTTTTTTTTTATTTTTAAAGCTATGACTTTTATTCGGCTTACTACGTTCACCGGTAAATTTCGCTGTAATTTTTAGAGTTAAATGTGCGCGTTATACGCCGATTTTTACGGTATGTATATACTGTGAAATACGTTTAACACGAAAACGCTTAACACGAAATAATACAACGGTCCTGCTCAATTGCTTTGTAGTTCCATGTATTTTTTGTCTTAACACAAAACGAAAATAGCTTAACACAAAATTTTCTTTCCGAGGCTGAGCAAAATACATAAAATACCAGCCAAGCAGACGAGATTTAAATGGGGTTTTTGAAATGAATCACACACACACACATGTAGTTTCAGATGTTTCGTAAAAGGTTGGCTAGCTTGGTTTCGAAACACCCTCGGAATAGCCTGTGACACGATTTACTTGGGAATTGGCTCAAAGCTAAAAAAAATAGTGATGCAGATTCCGACGTCAAAAATGAAATGAAGAACCAGCTCCTGTTCCCACGTCATCCAAAATGAGGAACATCATGAAAAGTATGCTCAATTATTTAGACGCACATTCCAATGGTGAAATGAATAACAGAATGGACTGCATCAAACAATTTGATGCTAAAAAAGATAATTCAAAGAAGAATATCAGATTATTTCCAAAAATCTCAATAAATGTTTTGTTTTTCAAAAAAACTTGAAAATTTTGTATTAAACTTCATTAAGTTCTTGTGAATGTTTGTGAAATATATGCATATATACATATCTACATAATTCAAATGTACTCTAATAAACTTAATTTGGTCGAATATATTTTTGGATTTTTTTTTTTTTTTGCAATATCCCTTAACAGGGAATTTTTTTAACACGAAAAAATATTTCGCACTGAGGGTAAAGCAAGTGTTTGAGCTTATCAAGTTTGGTTAGTAGTGACTCCTAATCGGAAGAGATGCATTGCAGAGGTCTCCAAAGTGGTGGTCCACGAGAAAATTTCGCTGGCCTCCAGAAAAATGTGTGGAATATACTTACTCATCACGTTAAGTTATGTTTTAAGACGCATTGAAACATAATTCAATTCATAATAATACGTTAAAAATTATAAAAAACGCTACTTTATAGAATAATGTCACGGTAAATAAGTTGTACTGCTGTAGGTGCATGGTTTTAGCAACATGTTTTGTCTCGTCTCGTTTCGCACTCTTCTAATGTTTCACTTTCCTGTACGTAACATATGTATATCAGTTGAAGCATTTAAAGGTGGACTTACGAACGTTTTGAGTTCAATATAAAACAAGTATATTATATATGGAAATTTTTTTTAATGTAACATGTTTTTATAACGGACTAAAAAGTATAATTTGTTTTTGTCTTTTTTTTTGTGTTTTCTCTCCTCCTTTTCGTTTTATTTTTCTTCTTTTTTCACATTTTCATGTATTGTTATCCACATCTGAGCTATGATCCAAATTCCAAGTCTTTCTCAACGGGAAGTTAGCTTAAAATCAATTACAAAATTCCACTCGGACAGACATACAAGAAAGCGAGTTAATACAAACATGGTAATACACTCATGGACAAAAAAAAATTAGCGCACCAAGAAATAATTACGGGATCGTAATGAAACATGGCATAAAGGTACATGGCGGGGAGATATGCAAATGATTATAAATTCAGCGTGATTGCGCATTACATATAGCCGGTAGAGGGCTATAAACGTCGTTTTCCGTGGAGTATAAAACAGGTAATCAAAGCCTGTTTGGGTGAGCTAAATCTTTTACAAAGAAAGAGCTGAGGTAGACATGCCATTACGCCGTTTTCGAAGACAGTACGAGCAGCTGTCGCAGTTTGAGAGGGGGGAAATCATTGGCATGATGGAAGCTGGGTGGTCAGCTAGGCGAGTAGCTCGTCAATTAGGCCGCTCTGATTGTGTTGTGAGGAGGTGTTGCGACCAGTGGATCCGAGAGATGTCATTTACACGCAGACCAGGCTCAGGACGCCCTCGATAGACCAGTCGTTGAGAAGACAGCCACATCGTAAGAAATGCATGCGTACAGACAACTGCTTCATCGACCGTCATCCAGGTACAGGTAGCACCTTCATTAGGGGCCCCTGTGTCTTCTCGAACCATACGAAGTCGCCTGGCTGAAGGACGTTTGGGCTCGTGGCACCCATTAAGTGTGCTACCCTTGACGCCTACCCATCGACGCCTCCGTTTGGAGTGGTGCCACGCACGAGGAAACTGGACTGAAGCGGAATGGAACCAGGTCGTTTTTGCGACGAATCCAGATTCAACCTCAGCAGTGATGACAATCGTGTTTGTGTGTGGAGACCCCGTGGTGAACGCCTCAATCCTGCCTTTGCTTTACAGCGACACAATGCTTCCACAGCTGGTGTGATGGTATAGGGTGCCATTGCTTACAATACACGGTCACTCTTAGTATTGATCCGTGGCACCATGACAACCCAGCGGTATGTGCATAACATTCTGCAACCACATGTGTTGCCACTCATGCAACGGCTCCCAGGAGCCATTTCTCAAAAAGGCAATTCTCGGCCTCGCATATCAAGGGTGTCACAGGACTGTCTCCGCACTGTTACTACCCTTCCTTGGCCTGCCCAATCTCCATATTTGTCTCCAATCGAGCATATCTGGGATCATTCGGGATGGCAAGTTGGGCATCCCACGAGTTTGAACGAACTAAAGACAAGGTTACAGCAAATATGGAACGAAATGTCTTAAGACATATATAACTTGTATGCCTCAATGCCCAATCGTATCGCATCGTGCATTCGCGCTAGAGGGGTTCGACAGGATATTAAATTTTCCGTTCTTTTGCCTTTTTCTCTGAAATAAATGATTCTTTTTCTTTGATTTTCTAATCATTTACTTATATCAAAGTAGTCCTTACGTATGTAAAATTTCGTTTAATTTTGATGACTCCTTCTTGGTGCACTAATTTTTTGTCCATGAGTGTATAATCAATAAATTAGTTGGGTTATTAAGGAAGTTTTTAAGTATTTTTTTCTGTGTATTGGTTATTTTTAAAGGCAGGTATGATCTTATATCTGAACTATGTGCATATTTTTTTATTTGATATTTATTGGAATAAAATTAATTTGACTTTTATAAATTTCTTCTCTTTTTTTTAATTATAGATTCAAATAAATTAAACCCATAATGAGTGAAAAAAAAAAACAAAAGAATAGTCTGCATTTCTTTAGTAATTCAAAAAGTATTGTGAATGATAATAACGTTAACAGAGTACTTCACCTAATCGTGTGAACTGATCAATAAGTCAGACTCTCCACAGTCTTCATCAGGCACCATTAGGAAAAACGTTGAAACGGGAGGTGTAGAGAAGAAAAAACTCAAAGAATTAAGAAAATATCATTCCTACTACACTTAAAATTTGGATTTATTGAAGAGTGAAATGGTGGGATTTAAATTATGGTCTATGAGGCCAAAAGGTTTGGCGATCGCTGATATATTGGACCGCGGAATTAAGAAGCTACTCGTTGCATTAATTTGTTTAGTAACTCTATTCAGAAAAATTAACTCTGTGGTCTTATTAAAACTGTAGAATAACGACTTCTGACCAACTTAACGAACCGCTCCACCTGTTAAATTTTTTAAGGGAAAAAATACCAACATTCCTTTGATATTTTAATAAAAAAATTATCTTTTTTTCAAAAGGAGTGTGGAAACTTCAGAAGTTTTCCGCCTTCAATTAGAAAAGTTTTTACGTAGGAATGCAGGGTCTCAAATGCCGTAGTTGGAAGCCAAGAGGCAAAGAAATAGATAAAGGATAGAAAGGGCAACACATTTTTCCTCTGAATAGTACCCAATATTTAAAAAATAATGCTACATCTGAAAAAAAAATTAGAATTTTAAAAATTGTTCCATAATTTTTTTCAAAGAGATTATCCAGTGATTTTCATCAAATAACTCATTAACTATGTTTTGTGCATCATTTTATATCTGTGTGTAAAATATTTTATCTATATAAATAATGTTATTAAAAATGATATCTAAATGAGAAAATATGTATTCCGGGATTAAACTTTATATCCATGCGTAACTAAATAGTAAAAACTTTTAAGCTAAAAATGTTATTGTTGTAAATGCGGAGAGTAACTAAAGTAACATTATTATAGGCATACAAAAAATCCATAAGAAATGTTAAAAAATGTATATAAAAAATGGATTCTAAATTTTGGTATATTTCGAGTATGCCTTGGAACCCGTAAAATCTTGAAGTTTTGAAATGACATCTGATTGTATGGATTTAAATATTTTGTTTCTATTTAATTTCAGATAAAGAAAGTTAGCAGCATACATACAGCCTTTAAAATAGATCAACCACTTTTACTTAAAAATAAATATGTTGATGAAATCATAAAATATACCACTATTGAGATACATAAAAAAACCATCTATTCATTTGAAACTGTCTAGAAATAACTAAAAAATAAGTTCAAACTGACTAATAATGTTCGATTGCGTAACGATTTTACATTAAAGCCTTTCTGAGCAAAAACGGTGGAATCTGACGTTTTCATTGCATTAACATAGCTTTACCTTGCCTTAGGAAACCGTCTTCTCATGGGAAGCTCACGTTTTAATTGCATCTATATACATTTACCCTGTCTTTGGACACCATTCTTACTTGGGATGCTGACGCAGAGCTTTTCCCTGTCTTAGGAAACAGTCCTTGCTTAGGATGCTGAAGCATAGCTTCACTCTGTATTAGGAAACCGTCCTTGCTTGGAATGCTGACGCATATCTTTACCTTGTCTACAAACACTGTCTTCATTTAGGATGCTGAAGCTTTTATTGTGCCCACATAGCTTTACCCTGTTTCTTCGGACACTATCTTCATTTAAGAAGCTGATGTTTTTATAGTGTCCATATAGCATTATTGTGCCTTCGGACACCGTTTTTGGAAGCTGACGTTTTTATTGCATCGACATCGCTTTACTTTGCCTTCGGATATCGTTTGCGAATGAGTCACTGAATTATTTTGTGCTAATTTTATTAGTAAAAAGTATGCTTATATATTATCTTTCAGTAAATAAAATGTAAGGACTTACTGCAGTAACCACGTTTTATAAAAAGATCTTAGAGTTGGTGTCTTCTAATTTTCCCTATTTTTTTAATTTTAAGTTTTAAATCACTTTCAAATGACAATTCACCAATCAAATATTAATTTCCTTATTTATATTTATAATATATATATATATATATATATATATATATATATATATATATATATATATATCGCAAAAATAAATATTATATGTTTAAGAAATGTCAGGAGTAATATTTTAAAAGTACATTTTTTCCCTTCAATTTTAAAAGCAGCTTAAATATTTCCAAAAACAGACCCCTTAAACAGACATGTTATTATAATTTACTGCAAGTTTTTTCATGAAATATTTTTTTCGAATAACTACATTGAAAATTAAGGTATACACATAAATAAAATACTCAACTTTGGGAAATTTGATTCGTTACAGCTAAGTGATTAAATTAGTAATTTAAAGTACCGTCATTCCACACAAAGGTCTAAAATATTCTCATAATACGAAAAGATCGAATGACCTTTTTAACACAGTTTTAACTCTTAAAAATGCTAAATAACCACAGATAACACTAATATTTTACAACACAAAATATAAATTTATTTACTTTCACGCATTTTGAAGTAAAAAATTAATGAATTAATGAAGTAAATTTTGAAGTGTTAAAATACGAATAAATCCCGGTATGCGGGCAAACTAACAGTTAATTAGTTTAAGCGAAGTCCTGGAGGGCTTAGGCCCATTACAAATTAAAAGCCCCTTAAGAGAAAATTCATACACACACAACCCCAGCTTTTATACATAAACTTTTAATCTGATGATATTCAAAGAAGCAGTACTTCTTTTCACACATTAATACGCAAAAATTCATTATACGTTGTGCATTTGAGTGAGGTTTCGATTGAATGTTTTTTAAGGTATCCGACTACGTTCGGAACCGTGATTTTAAAAAAGCGCATAAATGGATAATTTTCATGATATTTAGTGTCACTCAGATTATAATATATGCATAAAATTGTTTTAAGGCCATTTTGACAAAAAAAAATTATTTAAATACAATATTTTGGCAAAAAATTAACTTAGAATAAACTTTTTTCCAAATGTTCCCCTTTTGTGAAAAATAGTTCTATTATAATAATATTTTGCCTGTATTTAGCGCTTTTTTTAAAATCACGGTTCCAAACGTAGTCGGATACCTTAAAGCACTACATCCTGGGGTAGGAAATGCTGTATTTTTTTTAACATGAACTATATATACTGCACCTTGAGTCTTTTTCAGTCTCTTGATCGACATCTTAAGAATCTCACAAAAATTCCAGCAGATTATTTGCTGGGACTTATCTGAAAAATCATCTGTTAGTACATCACTGATTTCAGATGGTAGGTTCTGTATTAAATCCAAAGCTTCTTGAAGACTGAAATTCTTTTTTCCAAATATTCTAAGAAAAGGAAAATAATAATAACAATAGCACCTTGAAAGTCTCCTATATTATTCTCAAATATTAGTTACGCATAAAGAAATTAAAATGTTATTAATTTTTGAAATAAGAATAGATATTTCATTTAATTGTGTGGTAAAAAAAAGTTCAGATTCAAGGTTCACAATTTTTTATAAAACGTTAAAATAAAACAAGAAAAAAAAAGCCAAATAAATAAATTCAGCTAAAAAAATGCCCCAAAAAAAAAAAACAAAAACAAAAAACGCATAAATTTATTGCACTATAGTGATGATTCTACAACACAACAAAAAACAACAATAAGCCACACGAACAAAAAAAAAACTTTCTTGCTCTAACATCTTGTGTACTGGCGGTACTTATAAGTATCTCAAAGTTATTCAAAAGTAATTATATACTCTATTTACTTGAAATAAATAGTCAAATTATTTTCTAAAGTCTTCATTAACATACAATAAATAAATAAATAAAAGACACTTATCTTTTGACGTTAACTACTTTTTCGGAACAAAAATGACAATCTTTGCAATTCGATCAAATTCTGAAAACGCAACTTCTGTTATAAAACTATTCCCTTACCCGCTAAAATACTCATCATAGAACCCGTGTTGCTATATATCTTAGAAGAGTGGATTTAAAAGAATATTCCTGCTAAGTATCATGAGAGTATTCGTAAAAATGGTTATTCTATGTAATTTTACAGTAAGTGGTTTTTATAAGTACCGTCGGTAGATAAAGAGTTAATCACAGTAAAAATTTCTTCATTATTGGCTTTTTCAAATGATTTAATACGAAAACTTCATTGTTCAATTTTTGAACAGGTGAACTTATTTGTAACTTTAATTATGTAAAATTAATATCAGATATTTTTTTGTGCATTGAAGAGTGTTCATGCTTTGTTTCAATATTTAGAACAAAAGTTAGTTAAAAAACTGCATGATAAAATAAAAAAAACACCTTCTTATAAATAAAATGTTTGAAATTATAGGTGGCTCCTAGAATCTATCGGATAATTTAAAAAAATTTGTAAGAAAAACCCTGTAGTTGAATTTTTTAAATTTTACTTTAAGGAAAAATCAACGTTTCCTTGCTATAAATCACATTTAAATCTAAATAGCGAAACATTTTTTATTTTTAAAGTTCATTAAAAATAAAAATATATACAGCGGCTCTCAAAAGTGTTAGTACACTTGTAATTTTACAAAAAAATTTATATTTTCGACTAATAAAAATTAATACACCGGAATTAAATTTCAGAAAACTCAGCATTGACATAAAATTATTTAAGATGGCAGTAAATTCAACATTTTTGGTTCAGACAGGAGTATAATAGTTCAGAGAAGAAAAAACGAGAAACTTAATTAGAATTTATTTGGAACAGTGAAGCATATGGATGTGATGGTCTTCTTGTGGTGGTGGGGTGTATATCGGCTTCAAGGTTAGGTATTCTAGTATTTTTCGATGGTATTGTAAATCATGAGCTAACATGAGTAAAATCATGTAATCATGAGTTCCATGGGGCTCTGTGCTAATGAATAAATGAATAAATAAATTTAAAAAAAACAGAATTTTAAAGAAATCAAAAAATAGAATTATGCATCATTTAGCACAAAGATCTCAAGAATAAATTAATTCTGGAAAACGAAGCTCTTAAGGTATCCAACTACTTGGGACAACTTTTTAAAAAAAAAAAATGGAGATATGGAGATTTTTTTTGTGGTTTTTAGATTTATTTACTACGTTTTAACAAAAAAAAGGCTAAAACTTAAATTATTACTACTAAAATGGGTAAAAATTGACAAAAAATTACATAAGCGGAGCGTCGCTCTGTACAAATAGTAATTGAACAAATTCTCAATTTTTCAATTTTGATGTATTACTTTACTATTCCTTTTTGATTTGGCCTTCAGGCTAAGAGATATTTCAATTTTTAGAAAAGCTAGAGCGCTTTATTTTAGTTATTATATGAAATTGCTTAAAAAGCGGTGATGATATTCTCATATAGAACTGCAAATTTTGTACTAAAACAGTGATTGATAAATCTGAGGGTTAATACATTTTTACTGTTATGCAGAACATACACAAAAAATTTCAACAAATTATTTTAAAAACTTTTTGAGAAATCACTGTCCCCGTTTGAGCTTTCGACAAAAAAAAAAAAAAAAAAAAAAAAAAAAAAAAAAAAACCACACATTTTTTGAGTAAAACGCATTTTAAAATTTAATATCCTATGTAAAGTTATGGCATCTGCTTTTACTGAAACACTTGTAATTTTTGTTCTAGTGAATGGAAAATAAAAAACTTGGTATTTTTACAAAGCATTTAAAAACGATATAAAAGCAGCTACGTTCTACAATATTCAAATGGATTACACTCCCGACATTTCCCAAAAGAAACAAATTTCAATTATTATTAGGAATGTAAAATTTGAAGAAAAAAGATTAAGTAAAAAAGAGTCATATTTATAGGGGGTTTATTGAATTACTGTAACTGAAACAACTGGTTTGACTGAAGGAATAGAGAAAACTCTACTGGAAAGATTAGGGGAGCTTGGTTTAGATATTATGAATTGTAGAGAGAGAGTAGTATACAACACAACGGTTGAGCAGCATTCAACAACATGAAAAAGAAATATAAAGGTATGCAATAAATAATAACTGCTGTAATCTCTTATGCAATTTGTGCCTTGTCTAACGCACTCTTAATTTATTAATTTGTGATGTTGCTCCCAGAAGTATTTATTGTAAAAAAAAATTGATGATATTGCTCATTTTCAGCATCTGTGAAAAATGGGAAGTTTAACGAAAGCGTTTAAATATAACACTGGTGTGCAAAACTTAAGCAACAGGTGGGTTTATTGCCATAACTTCACGAATATCTGAGAGACATGATATTCAGAAATGAGGGAGAGTATTATGTACGTAAAGGATGACGAAAACATCGGCTCTGAAAAAGGAATACAATGCATACGGTATGGAATCAAACAAAAACAAGCTTTATTGAACGCATAGTATCGTGACTCATGATTGTCCATCCAACAGGAAGAACAACAAGCAGATGTTCCTTAATATGGTATATGCCCTCCCCTCACTGCAATGGCTGCTTCGCACAGTCTCCGCATACTCGGAACCAGCTGGTGCAACATTTCTTGCGGTAGGAGTGCCCATTCATCGATCAGCATCAGTTTGAGTTGTTGGGTATTCTCCGGATGATGTAAGCGTGCTGCAAAACGTCTCCCCAAAGCATCCCACAGATGTTCGATGGGATTTAAATCTGGGAAGTACGCTGGCCAATCCATTCGATTGATATCTTCACTTTCCAGCAGCTCCTGAACAACAAGAGTTTGATGTGGCCAGGCATTGTCATCCATAAAAATGAAGTCTGTGTCAATGACACCTCGGAACAGACGCACATGGGGAAGAAGTACCGCCTCACAATAGCGATCCCCGATTACCTGTCGAAAATTTGGAGCTCAGTTCACCCGTTCAGCATAATGCATCTCCAGACAAGGACTCCAGGACCACCGTAACGGTGTCTTTCCTTGATGTTACTGGAATAAAACCGGGTCTCGATCTCTCTCCAAATCAAAACGTGTTGAGAATCGCTTCTGGTACTGAACCGACTCTCATTCGTAAAGAGGACACGACTCCATTGATCAGTTGTCCAGTTTTTTTGTGCTCTCTGCACCACTGTAAACGGTGGCGTCGGTGGGCAACTTTCAACGGGAGGCAACGTTCAGGACGGTGGGCGAATAGGCCCCCTTTTCGAAGGCGTCTGGCTACAGTAAACCGCGACACTTGTCGCCGCGTTGCTGTAGAGAGTTGCTGAGCAGTGGCGCTTGCTAACTCATGTCGACCTCTTTTCGCCTGCAGGATGATATATCGGTCATCCCCTGCAGTTTTCGTCCTCGGGCGGCCCCCACCAATCTTTCTAACAGCTGTACCTGTGGTTTGGAACTCTTTCAAAGCACGCGAAATGACACTTTTGTTGATTCCGAACTTTGCAGCTACACTGGTGGCAGTACGCCCCTCCTCCAGCTTTCCGATTATTCTTCCCCGTGTGAAGTCGTCCAGGTGATTTCTTCTAGCCATATTTCATGAACTGACTCACTGGCACTTGCAGTGAATATGTTGAATTGCGTCTCCGACCTTCATTTTGTTCTACTGTTGAGCAGCGCGCGCCGACATCACGCGTTTTGCGTACGCTCACGTCGCCTCTGACGTTTCGTTCCTGATATTTGCATACGCATGACGTTTCTGCTGATTTACGTGTTCACTGTACTGATCTCCAGGCCTCTTTTTCTGCAATTTCATGGCTATTTGCTAAATTTTTACATTGTTGCTTAAGTTTTGCACACCAGTGTACTTCCAAACCATTACGCAGCATTCGTTGGACGTGAGTGAGTGAATATTAATGTCGCCCTGCTGACATACATAAGGGCTTTTGGTGACGGACATCGCAATTTTGAACCATAGTCAAGTGACGAGGGTGACATCTGAGCTGGAACCCCTTCTCCTAACTACCACACCACACCAACGCGAGGACGTTTGAGCTCTCGACAGATTTAACGTGCATCTCCCCCCCTACACAGTGGGTCTATAGTAGTACTGGGCTTGAACTCATGGCATGCCTGCCATGATCCGATACCTTGACCACTGCGAAGCCAAAATAGATTCAGTTAAAGCAGTTATATACAGTTTTAACAAACATGTAATGCCCTAGAAGAATTTATTTATGCAAGTAGCAATAATACAGTGGTATCCGAATCTAAAAGTCTATTGGATTCAATAAAAGAAACACCATTTGTTTTATGTTTAATGGTATGGTTTGCAATATTGTCTACAATTAGCATCATTATAAATTATTTCAAGTAAAAACAATTATTCTTTTAATTTAATCAATAAAATAAAAACTGAAATTCAAAATCTAAGAACAAAATTTAACATATTTTTAGACGAACTGCAAGCACGTCATTTAAATATTTCAGATCATATTTCCTTAAAACGAATTTGAAAAAGAAAAAGGTTATTCAGTAGAGTCCCGTAAACTAGCCACTTGGTAACACGGCAGTCCGGATAACTCAATCCTCCTTTCAACCCAACCATACCCCCCGAAAACCTGTGCTGTGTACATTTCCAAATGTTCATGTGTTAAATGTGTGACGGATATATACAATTTTCTTCAATTAATCCTCTTGGGAAATCTTTGGGCTATCAATTCGCGTTGTTCACAATCAACCCTTCGGAAGAAGATAATCGTGATGTTTAAATTAAATTACTATATACAGATGTGGTTTTCTAGCTTGAGAGAGAGTAGGAGAGAAGGTATACTCGAGTCAGGTGAGATTGCTACTAGAAGGTATAATATTAGAAATATTGTGACTTGAGACTTATTAGGAGGAAACCTTAAAGTGACGATTGTTCACTAGGATTGAATTGATATTAGATTAAATCAGATGATAGGTTAGATCGTTTGTTAAGGTAAGGATCAAGTTTGATAGTCTTCAAATCGTTCGCATTTTACTGTCGTTGTTCCACTTTCGTGATTAACATTGAGACATTCTCTTTCTATTATTACTTGAAATTGTGTCTGTTCTTTGTGAGGTAAATAAATAGATTAATTGGATCATGTCGAGTGTTTCTTCCCTACCTCCCACATATCTAGGTGCCAGAGAGAGGTCCGAACTTCTCACAAATGCTCTATGTCTTCATGAAAAACTGCTTTTCTTTTGTTTAAGGTATCCGACTACGTTCGGAACCATGATTTTGCAAAAGCGTATAAATGGATAATATTTATGATATTTAGTGTCACTTAGATTAGAAAAAGTATATAAAATTGTTTTAAGAATTGTATTACAATAAAACATTATTTAAATACAATATTTTGACAAAAAATGAGCATAGAATGACCCATTTTCAAAATATTCTCCTTTTGTGAAAAATGCTTCTATTATAACAATATTTTACCTGTATATAGCTCAGACCTCTGTACAGAGGCTAAATTAGAATTTTTGAAATATATAACTTAGAAGCGGTTTTATCCATGTTTTACGACAACAGAGGGGAGAAATTAAAAAAAAAACGCCGATAATTATTTCAAATGATTGTAACTCTGAAAATAATGTGAATTTTTCAAAACACATACTTGAGCCTCTGTACAGAGGTCTGAGCTATATACAGGCAAAATATAATTATAATAGAAGCATTTTTCACAAAAGGAGAACATTTTGAAAAAAAGTTTATTCTAAGTTAATTTTTTGCCGAAATATTGTATTTAAATAATTTGTTTTGTCAAAATGACCTTAAAACAATTTTATGCGTGTATTCTAATCTAAGCGACACAAAATATCTTGAAAATTATCCATTTATGCGCCTTTTTAAAATCACAGTTCCTAACGTAGTCGGATACCTTAAGGGTATTTGGACAGGCCATTTCTGCATGGGAGTCTTCAGGTATGAATAGCTTTTATATTTTCTCAGACTGCTGTTTAATACAGAAGAGAGCCGAAAACTCAGTACTCGATAACCCTGCAGTCCTGATAGCTTGGCCATACCCTTTTTGGCTCGAAATAACCCCACATACAGATCGGTTCAAGGTTCTGTATTCCATTGTCTTTGTGAAGTTCTTTCCTTTCCTTTGTTAAATGATATTTGATCAGTTTATTTTCAGTTGTATTCTCAGGCAAACAATACATACAAGTGAAGTACAATTTTTTCTGAGGAAACACTTGAGCTTATTCTTCTTTAATCCCATTCTCGATAACTCGGCCATCCTTCGGTTCACATTAGGTTGTGTTTTTGGGATTCTCCAGTATTCAGAAATAGCAGAAGTTGTAGCTGTAAAAACCCCGGTTTGTAGGAATTTAGATGTTATTTTTTAATACTGTTATTCATATTGTTGTGTTTAGCAAAAAATGGATCTTGCGACACTAAATTCCACACTCACTGATATTATTATTGTACAAATAGAAAATAGGTTTATAAAAATATACCAAATATTATTTCTGATTTCAAATGAATTACTGTTACAAAAAACTTAGAAAAACATGAATTAGAAAATGTTCCGAAAACTTTTGGAAGTTTTATTACAAAGATGTAGGTGTGAATACTTTATACATAAATGTTATAACTTAATCACTAATGATTTTTATTTTTTAAATGTAAAATTACGTATTATTCGAATTCTTTATCTTTACAACTACAGTGTTACACGAGAAGTTGCAAAGTTTTTTTTACTTTTTACCGTCAAGTGACCTAGATATTTTTCTTTCGATTTATTTTTAAAATTATTTCAATTTCTTATTTCCGTTTCCCTCTTTATTTTGCTTTAAATTTCTTATTTCCGTTTTTCCATCTAGAATTAACATTTTTATTTCCGTTTTGCCATCGCTATAATTATTTATTTTCTTCCGTATTGCCATCGAAGATATAAATTTTTATTTTCCGTTTTGCCATCGAAGATATAAATTTCTATTTTCCGTTTTGCCATCGAGGATATAAATTTCTATTTACCGTTTTGCCAACACAGCTAAAATTTTTTTCTCCCGCTTCTCTATTCCTAAAAAAAAATTTTTTTTTTTCTTTTGCAATTACCAACGCCACAATGAATTGATTTCTTCCTGTTAGTATTTGCCCCAAAATAAATTTGATTTTTTTCTTGTTTATGTTATTAAACTGCATCGTTTGCAAATCAATTTTTAAAACTAGAATCGCAAATTTAAATTTGATTTTTCCTTTTTTTTTGCTTTTGCTTGAATTTGTTTTCTGAATATGAAAAAGAAATTGCTTAGTTAAATTTTTGTGTTTCTTTTGCTAATAATTTTTTTGTTAAAGCAAAACTGGTAAGTTTGGCAAAAAATTGCTTTTTTATAATAAATTAACAGATTGTCTGAGAAGAGATGACTCTTCGTATTTCACATTCTTTTTCAGTTAGAATTCTTTTTTGCTGTTGTTCATTTTTAATAATTATTCTGTAGTGAAATCCAAGGTATCCAAAATGAGTTTTTCTGAACAAAATCGCAGTATTAAAATTATTCTTTTTTTATGCTCTCTATATTAATGTGTATTTGTCTGTAGGAGAAAAATTGCCTTTTTTTATAAACTTTTATTGCTAATTTTTGCTAATTATTTTTTTAACAGGATAAATCTTTTACTAAGAAAAATTTCACTTTATTGTATTAAATTTATAAATCAGTAATCTCAAGAGGTAAGTTTTTATTTTTTACATTCTTTATCAGTTCTATTTTTTGTATTTTTGATTATTGTATTTCTTAGATGAAATACAGTGGAGTAAAACTGTTTTTAATAACGAAAAAAGTACAATTTCCGAAGTCTAAAAGTGTATTTATAATTTATAGAAATAAATATAGTAGATACGTATATACAGTGGGCCACAAAAGTGTTCGTACACTTGCAATTTCTTATAAAATTGAATGTTTTCAACTAATAAAAATTAATATATTGTAATTGTAATTTTTTTAGGATATCTGCAATTTATTCTTAATGGAATAACATAATTAATTTTTTAAAAATAGTATAACTATTTTTTAAAAAATTAATTTTCAAAAAGCTACTAAAAAATTACGCCATAAAAGTCTTCGTACACTTAACAAAAATCCCAACTTAGCTTTAAATATTGTATTTCTTTCTTAATTTAGTACTTAGTAGGATATATTTTAGTGTCCACAACAACTTTTAAGCGTCTGGGTATAGATTTAATCAGTTTTTTGTAATTTCTGCATCGATTTTCCTCCATTCTTCTGTGATTATTGTTTTTACTTCACATTTTGCGTTCATTTGTCACGTTTTCTTTCTTTTTACATCAGAATCTCACCAAATATGTTCTACTGGGCTAAGTAAAGTGATTGAGGAGTAATTTGGGGACAGTTATAGAGACACCAGTGGCGTACATTGAGAGTAATGCACTAGGCGTCATTACCCTGTTAAAAAATAAAGTCGTTTCCAATATCCAAATTTCGGGCGGATAATTTAAAATTTCTCTTTAAAATAATTAAATAGAGCACATGATTAACAATATCAACAAAAAATACCAAATTACCTAATTTCGCGGCCAATTTACACCCCAACGCAAGAACACTTATACCTCCATGTTTTATTGATCCAATTTGGAATTAAGTTTCAGAAAATTCAAAATTGACAGCAAATTGATTGGGATGGCAGACAATTCAACATATTTGGTTCCGATGGGCCTATAATAGCTTGTAAATGAAGAAATAAGGAGTTTAATCCCATGAATTTATATGGAACAAGAACTTCTTCACTTCCATGCTTCAGCATGAAAGTGAAGGTGTTCTGGCGTGGGGGTGTAAATTGGTCTCAGAATTAGCTAATTTGGTATTTTTTCATGGTATTATAAATCATGAGCTCTATTTAATTATTTTAAAGAGAAAATTTAAATTATCCGCCAGAAATTTGGATTTTGGAAACGACTTTATTTTTTAACAGGGTAATGACGCCAAGTGCACTACTCTCAATGTACGCCACTGGTGTCTCTATAACTGTCCCCAAATTATGAAAACACCTCCTCAATCACTTTACTTAGCCCAGTAGAACATATTTGGTGAGATTCTGATGTAAAAAAAAAGAGAACTTGACCAATAAACGCAAAATGTGAAGTAAAAACAATAATCACAGAAGAATGGTGGAAAATCGATGCAGAAATTACAAAAAAACTGATTAAATCTATACTCAGACACTTAAAAGTTGTTGTGGGCACTAAAAGATATCCTACTAAGTACTAAATTAAGAAAGAAATACAATATTTAAAGCTAAGTTGAGATTTTTGTTAAGTGTACGAAGACTTTTGTGGCGTAATTTTGTAGTAGCTTTTTGATAATAGTTATACTATTTTTAAAAAATTAATTATGTCATTCCATTAAGAATAAGTTGCAGAAATCCTAAAAAATTACTATTATGATATATTAATTTTTATTAGTCGAAAACATTAAATTTTATAAGAAATTGCAAGTATATGAACACTTTTGTGGCCCACTATGTATAAGCTGGACTGAAAGAAAAAGCATGTTTTTAGGGTTTGTATCCCTTTGGAAATCTAATTTTCTAGAAGTATTATAAATGGAATATATAGCTAATGTGTAAAAACTTTAGAATGTAAAATGATTTGAATTATTGTACAAAATTTTATGCGCATTAAGACTACCTCAAATCATCATTTGCAACAATTTTTCACTTTCCATTTGTTACGTTCGAAAATTGGTTCTTTTCTACATAATCGCAGCATTTTAGAAATCTTGCTTAATAAGAATATGGGAAACAGAAGATGTGGAGTCCATACCGGAATACGAATTTTTTCAAAAAAGGATTTTGAGATTGTTTATTCTTGTTTTAAGTCTTAATATTATAATCAAATGCTATCAAAGATGTTTTTATTACCTTAGATTTCCAAACACATCCTAATCTAATGTTATCATTTTTAAACATTAGCTATGATCTATGCAGGACCGGCTTTCTCCATAAAGAGACCCGGGTGCAAGAAACCATTTGGGGCCCTAAATATTTCGTAAAGTAAAAAAAAAAATTCTAACATGAACACAATATTACCAAGTATTACAAATATACATGTTTATTTAGGGTGCGATTTTGTTTTTGTTAATACATTAATTGTTTTAGAAAAATTGTAATTTTTTGCAATTTCCTTTTCGTTGCTTTATATAGCAAGTGCTTTTAAGAGTTTCTTTACACGTGCTTGTCTGAAGGTAATTTCTTATTAATTAGAGAGTTCTACACACTTGCTACAGTTGTCCAAACTATAGACGAAGCGAAATGTTGCTAAATATCGAAGTGAATTAGTGTGGAACAGTACGAATTAGTTAGACAATCCATATTACTCATTTACGACTTATTTTAAAGATAGTAATGTTTAATGAGTTACTAACTTGCTGTGATGCGACTTACATTCTACAAATCAAGTTCCACACTAACAATAATTACATTTCAGATTCTGAGGGGAGCACAGCAGTGCCCTCGCATGGCCAATAGTTCTGCACAACCGTAACTGGCAACGTAAAGAACAGCATTTACAAAGAAACTAAAATTAAATTGATCATGCGCCAGCAGAAATTGCTTATGCCCAAATTTAACATAGTTATTACATATAGAGAAATAACCTATTATATAATTATTATTTAGTGTATAATGCAATATACACTCATGTCCATAAATTAAGGATAATTCAGAATCACACAGAAATTGAACTCTAAATTAAAAATTTCACCTGTAGAATTGTCACACACATCTTGAAAAAGAAGATGCAAATTACAGGAAACCACCAGATGGCGCGGATAGTACGTCACAATGACGAGAGTGTAAGAGAGGGATATATAAGGAACGGTAGCAAAGAAGTAAAATTGTTCACAAGCGCTTTAAAAGCCTTTCAGTGCAATAACCGCATAGTTATGGCACAAAGGAAGCATTTGGATGATTTTTTACGTAGTAGAATTATTGGACGACTGGAATGTGGACGTACCCCGCTGGAAGTATCTGAGGAACTTGGAATCACGAAGAGTGTCATCTCCAGGCTTTGGCAACGATTCCAAGATGATGGTAATGTGAGTAGATGTTACAGCACAGGTCGCCCCCCGAGTTACAACGCTGAATGAGGACCGGTATATATATATATTTGGCAGTTACTGCCAAAAGAAACAGACGGAGCACAGCATCAGACCTGTCTAGTCAGCTCTCTCCAGCTATCGGTACGACAGTTTCAAAGCAGATCGTGTACAGACGCTTAGGGCACATTGGTCTACATGCTCGTAGGCCTGTCAGATGTGTTCCACTTACCGCAACTCACTGTCGCCTGCGATTAACCTGGAGTAGAGAGTATGCATTGTGGACACCACAACAGTGGTCTTGTGGGATGTTTTCCGACGAGTCCAAGTTTAGTTTGCAGTCTGATTCTCGCCGGACTTTAATATGGAGAGCGCCAGGTACCCGTTATCACGAAGAGAACACCATTGAACGACACCGTTACGGTGGTGCAGGATGGCTCGTTCGGGGAGGATTTATTCTTGGTTCCAGAACTGACCTTCATGTTCAGAGTGTAACTATTACAGGCCACATCTATCGGGATGTCATTCTGGAACAACATGTACGTTTGTTTCGGGGCACCATGGGTGCTGAATTATTGTTTATGGATAAAAACGCCCGTCCTCACCGTGCAAACTTTGTAGACGAATGCCTGCAATCGGAGGATATCACCCGTATGGATTGGTCAGCATACTCACCGGACTTGAATCCAATAGAGCATGTGTGGGGTATGCTTGGCCGACGAATTGCAGCCCGTCAACCCCCTCCCACCTGTCTACCGGAACTTCGGAGGTCATTTCTTGATGAGTGGTGTAATATTTCCCAAGATCAGATTGATATTTTGATACTCAGCATGCCTAGGCGTTGTAAGGCCTGTATTGCATCGTCCGGGAGACATACTCCGTATTAACCATCATACTAACCATGTTATACTGTTTTTTTGTAAATAGGTTCTTTTTTTGAAATTTGCTCCAGGGAGTAAAAATCGCAATTTTTATTAATTATGTCAAACATATAGCATCTTTTTTGCTCTTTACCTTTTGTTTAATAAATAGACTTTACAAATAAGTCAAATTTGTTTTGCTTCTGTCTCTTTCTTTGCCTGCACTTCATTATCCTTAATTTATGGACATGAGTGTATCTTATGCGTTATTTACATCTCTTTCATCCAAAATCAAATCTCGTAGCATACTAATTTCCTGGATTATGTTTTCGTCTACATCTTTGTTAAAAACTTGACAAATGCTTCGGTGTAAAGGTGAAGGAAGCAAGTTTTCCAGGTTCCCGATATGCCCTTTTCCTTACGATGCTTTCATAGGTAATCCACTTTTCATCTTCAGCTATCATTTGGTCCAAGAAAGGGTTCGATTTTGTTCCCTGTAAGAAGAGATGAGCATATGATGACATAATCACTCAAATTCTTCCCACTTAACCCATTTCGAATCCACCCACAGCAATCCTAGTTTCCGAAATGTTTTGTTTTAGCTGAACCAAGCCCTTTTGAAATCTCTGATGTTGACAATAAATAAAAAAAAATAAAATATAGCTCTGGGAAAGAGCAACTTATCAGAAAGTTCGAAATTATTTGCAGTGAAACACGCTTAACGTGGAAACGCTTAAGACGAAATATCGGTTGACACGAAAAAATACAACGGTCCCGACAAACTATAATGTTTTTTCATGCATTTTTTCTTCACTTAACACCAATCAACTTAACAAAAAAATATTTCCCTTCTGGGAATGAACAAAATACATAAAATATCAGCCACTTGATGAAACGTTTGAGAAGTTTTTGCTTTATTGGACTGCCCCACTGTATCATCGCGGAAGAATTCTTTCCAGAAGTTGAGGATAATGCGTGTACAGCCCTAATTATGGTAAACAAAGACATTTTGGAGTTTGTTCAAAGTTCTAAATATATCATTGATTCAGATTCCGGTGACAGAAATGAAATGAATTCTGCAGACTCTGTTCCCCCGTCATTCGAAATGCGGGACATCATGAAAAGTATGCTCAGTTATTTAGACGCACATTCCAGTGGTGAAATAAATAACAAAATAGATGACTTAGAACAATTTGTTGACTATTTGATACCAAAAAAACAATGCAAAAAAGATATTTTTTTTTTCCAAAAATTTAACAAATGTTTTGTCTTTCAAAAACTTGAAAATTTTGTATTAAATTTGAAAAAGTTCTTGCAAATGCTTTTGTTTCGTTGATTTTTTTAAATACATGCATATATTCTCATCTATGTAAAGAAAATGTACTCTAATTAACTTTATTTTTCAAATATGTGATTTTTTGCAATATCCTTAAACACGAAATTCTTTTAACACGAAAAATTATTTCAGTCCACTCAGTTTTATTTAAACGATTTTCACTGTGCTTGAATTTTCACTTGCTTACTGTGTTCACTTTTAGAACCTTCTTCTATATGTTCTTTATATCAGAAACTGTATCTTCATCAAACACTTTCACTGAATTTCTAACGCTTCTGTGGCATTTCTTCCTTGTTGGAATTTTTATAAAATACAGAGGAATAATAATTATCAGTAGCCATGTGTGCATGATCGTGTGCTAACATGAATCTTCTTCGTTACAGTTCATTTTCTAGGTCAATATGCATATTTTACGTGCAAAGTATGAGATCCTGCATTCTATAGAATGCCTAGACATTGCATATAATACCTAAAAATGGCCGGCAATGTGTGAAATGATTCCTATTTCACACATAGCTAGACATTCTATAGAATACAAATGAGAAACTGGTAAAGTATGAATTACGTCTTCGATTCGTTTCGAATATTGCGTGGCAAACTTTTAACGCATGTTCCAGGATCAGAACTTGTCAGTTGCACTTTGCGGTTCGTTCTGGAATGACAAAATACGTAATTTTACTTAAATTTGTTCCACAAAAAATGAGTTTTGTCGTGTGTTTCAGTAAAATGGAGGTGTAAGCTGTAGTGTTTGAGAAGGAGTCATGGTTTGTAGACATGAAACAACTATTCGATGCCGAAATGACAAGAATTCGAGTTAATGCTGCAAAAAATGGTTTTTTATTAATCGATACTACTTACCAGAAGTTAATAATTGCAGTACAAAAATCCAAAATGACTACTAAAAAGGAACACAGGGACTATCGTTTGACGAATCTCTATGATGCGAAGATTGTGGAAAAAAAAATAAACTCATTTAACCTGTTAAAGAAAGTGTCAGTACTATACAGTATTGCGTCATGGATACTGAGTTACAGTGGTGGCAAAAAGTCCTGAACACACTCATTTTTTTCGTAATTTTTGTGTTTGACTTCATTTTTCGTTATGAAATTATCACACTATCTTAAATATTCTTATTGATTTTAATGTATTTTTTCATGCTGATTTCAAATCTGTTTGTAGATTTCATCTAAAGTAAATAGTTTCATTGATATGTTGAAAACACCTTGACAAGAAAGCACAAGGTCACTGTAAGAATGAGTGAGTGTGTTTTCCACCAATGAAATGCTCCGTTATTTCAACCAATCAGAGAGCAGTAGTGATAAAGGGTTGAAAGAAAAAGGTGAAATGGGGTTTATTGTATTGAATGCAGTTGTGTGCTTGTGGAAAATAGTGTATTGAAAGCAATTTGAAGTGCGTTTGTGGAAAATATAGAAATTATGGCTAAATTTTCATATCTGTTTGAGAATAAAAGGTACAAAATAACACATTTGAAGGAAGAAGGTTATTCTATGCGCCAAATTGCTGCTAAAGTACCATGTGGCCTTTTTACTGTTGTGAGAACTTTGAAAAGATTATCTGAAACAAATTTTATTGCGGTCAAGGGGAGATCAGGACGACCAAGAAAAACATCTTTACGTGAAGACAGGCTATTGCACAGAATTTCGCTTTCAAACAGAAAGCTTAATTCCTCGCAAATTTTGAAACAATGGACTTTGACACCAAATGTGAGAGTGAGTCCAAGAACTGTTAGAGGAAGACTGCTGGAAATTGGGTTACGAGGCTGTAAAGCGTGCCCAAAACCATTACTGACCGAATTTCAACGCAAGAGGTGATTGACGTGGGCAAGGGAACATTCATTATGGTCTATTAAAGACTGGGAAAAGGTAATATTTAGTGACGAGAGTCAGTTTTGTATTTCTGGCAACCAAAGTAGTAATGTAAGATGCCTATGTAAGACGACGCACTCATGAGGAATTCAGCCCTCAGTGTCTGAAGCCCACAGTAAAGTACCCGACAAAAGTGATGGTATGGGGTTGCATGTCTTCTCATGGTTTTTGAAGACTTCACATCGTTAGCGGAACAGTGAAAGCCATGGATTACATTGAAATACTACAAAATAAATTGCTACCAACTGCGAGAGATCTTTTTGGGAATCAGTCATGGATTTTTCAGGACGATAACGCCCTTTGTCATCGTGCAAAGGTAATCCAGAAATGTTTGAAAGACCATACTGGGAATAGAATTAACTGGACAGGACAGTCTCCCGACTTTAATCCGATAGAGAACTTATGGTTTAAAATTGGTTATGAAATTTCAAAGAAAAAAACCTTCAAACAAACGTGAATTAATTGAAGCTTTAAAATTTTCCTTCAACCAATATTGCCACGAAAGATCTTTTGAAATTAATGCATTCCATGCCAAAAAGATGTAGAGCCGTAATTAAAGCAAACGGCTGGCCCATAAAATATTGATTTTCTAACATGTGACAACAATGTAATTTTCAAAATGCTTATATATATATATATATATATAATCCAATATAAGAATTTTTTAATATATAATCATATACATATACATACACATATATATAAATTTATACACACATATACATATACATATAAACAAAAATATAAAAATAATCATATAGTTATAAACCTAAGATAACCTAATATATATATTAAATATACAGTATTTGTCAATTTTCGTGTTATTTTTCTTTGCATATTATGTTATTCTATATTTTATTCTGCACACATTTCACATTATTGTGTTCAGGCAGCTTTACTATAAAAAATATTTTTGTCATTAAGAAATTAGTAGTAGATTTTTGAAATCAGCATAAAAAAATACATTAAAACCAATAGCAATATTTAAGATAGTGCGATAATTTCACAACGAAAAATGAAGTCAAACACAAAAATTACGCTAAAAAATGAGTGTGTTCAGGACTTTTTGCCACCACTGTATTTCGCGTACTTCTTGAAGCTCATTTGACTATTGGGCACGGAGGACTGGATAGAATTCTGAAAGAACTTTCAACCAATTACAAAAACGTTACACATCATATTGAACTATACAGTAGAACTTGTTTTTGTGCGGTCCTTTTTTATGTGATTTTATTTTTGTACGACCGCATAAAAAAAGTTTTCTGCAGTATTTCGTCGAATTTGCTTGTTATATGTAAGAATTAATGAAATTTTCGAATGTTTTTTTTGTGCGGTTATTTTTATGCCGTTCCAATCAACCACACAAAAACAGGTTCGAGTGTACATTCTCCTTTGTGAACTTTTCCAGGAAATACAGAAAATTATTTAAAAAAAGGTGCTGTTGTGAAACCTAAGATTTTTCCGAATGCCATTATATTGGCTCTTGTAATGAGGGATAGGACGGTTTCTACCAAATTGGAGCTTCTGGAGGAATTTTAAATTATCGTAAAATCCGGTGTAGAACGCGCACTTTTAACACACAAAATAAAATCGAAATTTAGGGGTGCGCGTTATACGCCGGGGGTATAAAAATGATAGCTTTAAAAATAAAAAGAGGATATATGAACATTAAGGAAATTTTACTTCTATATATATCAAAATACTGCTTATTTGAAAGAAATGGCACACACTTTATGAACTTAAAAGGTTGTAGAGTTCAAGAAGTGTACTATTTTTTCAAAAGTCTGGGATAATACATCGAATAAATGACTTTAAAAACCTAAGAGCAAGCACCACGTTAGTACATTTCAGGTTTCTTTGCAAAAAGGGGGTGTGCGTTATACGGCGAATATATCTCAATATTAAAAAATGCAGCTTGAAACTATAGGTGCGCGTTATACGACAGTGCGTGTTATACGCCGGATTTTACGGTAAGTATATGTGAGATCACAATTCACTTTGTGCCCTAAAATCTTGCTTCAAATTAAAAATATTTTCGACCACGAAATTCCTCTCCAGTAAGTTGCAAATGCAAATTTTAAAGGAAGAGGCCAAAGATTCATCAAACGTATGTGTAAGACGAAGTGCCAAAATAAGAATTGTCTTAGCTTGAAAAATGTAATTCAAAATGTCATTCGAGCCAACCCTGTTGCAACAAGTAGATTAATTTTAATTTCTTATTTTCTACATAAAATTTTTTGTTTTCCTTATTAAGAAAGACATAGATTTTGTTTGGTACAATTTTAATCTTCCTTTACGTATTTTAAATAATTTTTTTATGGTATCCGACTACGTTCGGAACGGTGATTTTAAAAAAGTGCATAAATGGATAATTTTCATCATATTTAGTGTCACTCAGATTAGAATACACGCATAAAATTGTTTTAAGGGCATTTTGACAAATTTTTTTTTATTTAAATATAATATTTTGGCAAAAAATTAACTTAGAACAATCTTTTTCCCAAATGATCTTTTGTGAAAAATGCTTCTATTATAATAATATTTTGCCTGTATATAGCTCAAACCTCTCTACAGAGGCCCAACTAGAATTTTTGAAAAATTCACATTATTTTCAGAGTTACAAGCAATTGAAATAATTATTGGCGTTTTTTTTTCTTAAAATTGCTCCCCTCTGTTGTCGTAAAATATGAAAATAAACCCACTTCTAAGTTATATATTTCAAAAATTCTAGTTGAGCCTCTGAAAAGAGGTCTGAGCTATATACAGGCAAAATATTATTCTAATAGAACCATTTTTCACAAAAGGAGAACATCTGGAAAAAAGATTATTCTAAGTTAATTTTTTGCCAAAATCTTGTATTTAAATAAATTCTTCTTGTCAAAATGCTCTTAAAACAATTTTAAGCATATATTCTAATCTAAGTGACACTAAATATCATGAAAATTATCCATTTATGCGCTTTTGAAAATCACGGTTCCGAACGTAGTTGTGTACCTTACAGGCATTCTCATTATTTTTTCAGAATAGCATTTGTATTGTTTAGGAATGTACGTCATTTATATAATAGCCTTATCATGAACTTCTTTGATACTTTGTACCTAAATAGCTTTGATCATTCTATAGAATGCTTAGTCAAAGTATGTAATACCTCTCATGTTTCATACTTTGCCTAAAAACGTCAGGCATTCTATAGAATGCCGGCATTTCATATTTTTTGCCGGTAATACTCGCACATATATGTAGTGATAAAAAGAGAGGGCTAAATATGCTCATAGTTTTTTAAACTTGTAACCAGAATGGCCAGAACTTTCCGGAACACCTAATAATGTTTTCCGAAAGTGAGATATAATCTGTGTTTTCGAATAAACTGATGTAGATGTTTTTAAGATCGGTAACGATAGATACTTGCTTCCTCTGGTGTCGCGGTAAAGGATGTGCATCCTGGAGGAAGAGCAAAACGATACATATCGTTTGCCTTTTGGATAAGTAATCACACTTGGAGGTACATAAGTAAAAAAAATATAGCAATTTGACTTGAAATTACTAAAATTATAATAAATCTTTAATTTTTCAATCGAAATCCAGCTAATCATGAGGCTTCTCATAACATCTGTAACTGTTTTAGCTATTACTAGTAAGTATATCTTAAATCTTTCAATTCTTTTTTTAAAATTTGGCCTTTAAAAAACCAAACATGTTAAAATGGCATTGGTTGAAATTACCGTACTTGCTCTTATCTAAGCAGTAGTTTTTTATAAATGGTTAGGCTACTAAATTCGGGCGCGGCTTAGAATCGGAGGAAAAAGAATTCGCTAGATGAGGCAATTAGAGAAATTACAGGTTCATGTATGCATTTAAAAGTTTGTAATATTGGTAGCATAATTAATTATTCGCTTCTTCTTCTTAGTTATCGTTTTAAATTTTATCTTAATTTTGTAAAATTAGATATCGATAAACCATTTTACACCTTTTTTCATTTTTCACAAAAACTTGTTGAGAATTTGAGGGTGTGGCTTAGAATCGATGACGGCTTAAATACGAATAAATGCAGTATTTTATTTATATTCATCCATAAAATGGTCTTTTTGAACACGATTGTAAAACCTGTCTACATTAAATTTCAAATCTTGATATTTTGTGTAGAATATGCGACGGGGCTTTATCGGATTTTCCCACTAATCTTTTTCGGGAATCTTTGGGGCCAGAATTGAGTTATTTCATATCCAGTCCTCTCAAGAAGAAACCGCGATATGCAGATTAATTAATAGATATATAATGGAGTTTTAGTATTCGCGTAGTAGAATGGAAGGAGAAAGAAGACTGAGATGCTGATCGCCTTGAGCCAGTGTGTGAAGGTCCCCTTGGACCTCACTTTGAGAACGAGAATAAATTGGAGTCATATAAGAACCAGTAGCCATTTTTATAAATAACTTTCTTTATTTGGTAATCTTTCCCAAATAGAATCAAAGACTTTAAATAACAAATATATCAAGAAATAGCTATATGAGGTTTAAACAAGGGTATTTCCTTTAAATTAACTTAAATATTTAATGATCCAATTAATTAACAATTAGAATATCGATCACGCAGAGATTACCACGATAAGAGATCCCAGAATTATATTCTATAATGTTCTTATTGAACATTTAACTTTAATCTCGCTCCTAATATAAATCTTTAATGAGACTTCAAATATAAATCAATATTTACCACACTGAATCTCAAGTCTTCTTGAGATTAAATTATCCAACAAGAAACCTTCAATTATAAATTTAACTTCACCATTATCACTTTCTGCTTCAATCTCTATCTCCTACTGCTCTAACTTTACTATTCCGTTTGACTTAAATACTTTATCTAATCTGCATAACAAGGAATCCTGTCCTCTCTTTGGAGCTGATTGGAAATAGGTAGGGAATAAAATTTCCCTAAAAAAGACGACTCAGAAGGTTAGTGATAAAGTTCCGTATAGATTTGTCACAAGTGCTTCTCAAACTTTCTATACTTGCGACCCAATTTTCAATCATAATTTTCATCTCGCCCCCCTCCATGCAATAAAAATGTATTGAATTCAATAATAATATACTTTGATGTCGTATACACAATACGACTTTAATTATAAACCGTACTAATTATCAAGATAAGTATTAATCTTTGAATTTAATTTTGTGATATGCCCATAGGGTCACTGGTAATTATTATACTTGTTCTTAACTTCGTACTGTTAAAATAATTTTGAAACACATTGTGCAGTACTGATACAATTATAAGTTTACTATATGAGTGTAAATGTGTATTTCATTTTTTATTATGTCAGAATGTATTTTTTTGCTTCCATTCAGTAAATTAATAATTTTTTAAAATAATCTTTTGGTTTCGACTTTTTGATATACTCGCCCCCCCCTTGTAGGGTTATCACGACCCCTAGGGGGCTCGCCCCACAGTTTGAGAAACACTGCCTTGAGCATATGGTAAGACATTAAATATAGAAGTATAATTATAGAACGGGCTTTAGCGAGTAAAGGAATTTAAGGCAGAAAAAGATTCTTAGTATAACTTCTAATAAAGATAAGTAATTAGGATTTCAGGCGCTATTTACTTAAAATTTAGAAATACGTTGTATCACTCCCGATTACATCCCTATAGTAAGACTTGTGTTGTTTGGATCAATATCTTGGAATAATAATAAATTAGATTATTATGGCGAATTTGGAGGATCAATCATTTCTTCCTACAAATCTAAGTCACATAGATGAAGAGATGATACGCCCGTGTGTGTGTGTGTGGGGGGGTATCACAAATAATACAGCAATATCAAATATTTCTTTTACCAAAATGATGCTGTAATTCGTAATTTCCCTGTAAGAGTCACATTAACTTAATGTTTTGAATATAGAAAAATATTTCCTCAGCTATTTATAAATATGTTTATTTCCTTTGGTATTAGCATGATATTCATTTTTGCACAGTTTGATTATAAGGTACTCCAAAGGAGATAAATCATATCTTCAATCTTATAGATGTGAGTTTTACATTTCTAATAAACTGCTTTGCTTTTATTATTCCTTGAAAAATACTTACTAAACGCTTTGTCAGCATATACATACATGAACTAATTTCATATTATCTGTAATAATTTGTATGAAAGGAAACACATACTTATAAATAGCTAAATGCAATGGGACATTCTCAAAAATTCACGAAATGATTTTCTTTATTGTATTAAAAAACTATCCAAATAAAATGAATTGAAAATTTTATTGGTATTCTTCTATATCAAGAGCTTTATACATTGTTGAGATATAACAGTGGTTTTCAAACTTTTTCAACTCGTAGAACCTTAGAAATATGAGGTGTTTTCGGGGAACCCCATTCCACACTTTGAAAAAGATATCTTAAAATAGTATATAAAGTATATTAACATGTGTTATAGGTACTTAATGCATAGAGAATTTAAAAAAAAATATTCTATTTATTTTTAAAAGAGTTCAATGTATAATTTAAATATAATTTATTCATTAATAATATTAATTTGTGATTAAGTATACAAGCATTTTGATTAAATTGAAAAATATTGTAAAATAAAGTATTTATGTATAAATGAAACTTTCAGATTTAATGATTGGAAGGAGCTTTAGATACTTGTGGTTATAAAAACTTCATAGAGAACATGAATCCTTTTTTCATACATATTTGTAATTTTGTTTTCGATTTTTTACTGTGACTCGTGGAACCCCAGGGTTCCATGGATCACAGTTTGAAGACCACTACGATAGACGATCAATTAATCACAAAATCTATTCAACGATAGGTTTTTTTATAAACGGGAATCCCTTCTAATTTATATTAAAATAGCGAAAATAATTGTGATTGAAACTGTTATATATTTTAAATCACACATACTTATATTTTTTAATATATGTAACTAATAAGTCCGTGTCGAATTTTTTTTGTAATGTTCATGTTCAGTGTACGTATGTAAATGTAGAGCGCCCTCTAGCGCTCAGAGTGTCTAACGAATCTGTGTAACCTCTGACTCCATCGAGTAAGGAGTCGAATCGAGCGAGCTGTGCAACAAGTAATAAAAACTACAGTCCACTTACTGAGAGAGACCTTTTTCTTGAGTTTTACTTGTGTACCCAACATTCTGGTCCAGTCTCAACCGGAGAGACCTATGCATTGAAAATACGAGGTATGTGCTGTTGTTTTTTGACTTTTCGTTGAAAAATCGAACTTTAACGATGTTTAAAGGAGCAAAAAAAGAAGACTTGAGGCGAATCGCTTCTGAATTAGAGTTGTGTGTGAGTGATAAATTAACTGTTTTAGACTTGATGGATCTTATAAAAAACTGTGATAGATACAAAAACGATCCTGATTCTGTGCATGAGTTAGCAAATTTAATTATCGAAGAAAGGAAGTATGACGAAAGTCAACAATTAGAGCTAGAAAAAATAAGAGAAAAGTCTAAGCTTGATTTAGAGATAGCGAGAATACGAGCAAATGATAAAGACAATAATACTGAAGTTAATTGTAATGATTCCTCTTCTTTAGATTCTTTAATTAAAAGTATTCGCACACTTACAGTGAAAATTCCCGACAAACCTGAGGGGTGGAGTTTCTTTTTTATCATTAGAACGTGCATTTGCAGCCAAAAAGTGTTACTGATAAATTTAAGCCTGAGATTTTGTTAAATTTATTAGGAGAAAAAGCTGCAAATATCATTATATATCTGAAAGATGAGGATCTTAAAAATTATGATAAAATAAAGTCCATAATACTCCAAGAATTTGAGCCAACTCCTCAATCGTGTTTAGAGAATTTTAAGAAAGCAACACGGCAAAATTGTGAATCCCATGTCCAGTTTGCGAGTAGATTAACAACAAATTGGGAATACTATTTAAAATTGAGAAATGTTTCAAATTTCGAGGTATTAAAACAATTAATAGTTTCAGACAAAATATTTAGTACTTTAGATAAAGAAACCGCATCGCATATTAGTGTCAGACAAGCAGATAAATGGTTTGATCCTTTAACGTTGGGAAAAGAAATTGATTTATTTTATTCATCGCGAGGAAAACCACTGAGTGAGAATATTAATTATCGTCGCAAAAATCAAAATTCTAAAAATATGTCTAGAGTATTTTTCTCAGATGTCAAGGAAAAAAAATGTGTTTTGTGTCAATCTGATAGTCATTTTTTAAATAAATGTCCTCAATATAAGCAATTATCAGTAAATAAACGGGTAGAACTTGTTAAAAATAATTCCTTGTGTTTTAATTGTTTAAATTTGCATAGTCAAGTTTTGTAAATCTAAAGTTCTTTGTAAATGCTGCCAAAAAAAGCATCATTCTTCTTTGTGTTTCTCTGGAGACCCAAATTTTACGAGTGAAAGGGTCATTCAACCTTCTTCATTGGGGGGCAGAAAGAGCCAGAAACAGAGGAATCCTCGATGAGTCAACTTTCAGCGAAGGCGTCTGTGTTCAAACCCATAAATTACATAGGGGAGATTTCGAAAGAGGTGTCTTCTCAGGGTGTAGGAGATCTGTTTTCTGCAACGAGTTACGTAAAATCGAAATCCGTTTTACTTTCGACCGCGATTTGTTTCATTAGAGATTCCTTTGGGAAAATGCAGGAAGTCAGAGCACTGTTGGACGGTGGTTCAACAAGCAATTTTATTTCGCAACAGTGTATGAATAGACTCAATTTAAAAAAGAGAGAAAATAAACATTTTAGTTTCAGGATTAAATAAGTCAGAGTTAACGATTAAATCGCGCGTTAATGCAACAATTGCAAATAGAGGAAATAGTTATGAAACTAATGCAGACTTTTTTGTAGTGCCGCGAATTACGGATATGATTCCTTCTCAACCATTTAACGTTAGTTTGGGTAATTTCAGTAGAGAGAAATTAGCGGATGAAAATTTCAACATTCCGGGAAATATTGATTTATTGTTAGGAGCAGAAATCTTTTATGAAATTCTTTTACCAGGACAAACAAATCTTTTAAATACAAAATTAATTTTTCAGAATACAGTCTTCGGCTATATTGCGAGTGGGAGTATTCCAGTTTCTAGTGAAAATAAACCTCACTGTGGGTTAATCAAAGATAATGTCGATTTAGAAAAGACAATGAGGAGATTTTGGGAAATCGAAAATGTTGAACCTGAGACAATAAAAAATAAGGAAACGATAATTTGTGAGGAGCATTTTCAAAAAAATCATGCTAGAGATAGTACGGGAAGATACATAGTATCTATGCCATTTAAAAAGGATCCAAATTGTTTAGGCCAGTCAAAAGATATTGCCCTTAAAAAATTAAATTCTTTATGGAATAGATTAAAGCGTGAGCCTAACTATTTAAAATTATATAGAGATTTTTTTAAAAGAGTATAAAGAGCTAGGCCATATGCAAGAGGTAGATGAGAGAGAGAGGAGTGTGGAATGTATTTCATACCACATCTTGGTGTTTATCGCTCTGATAAAAAAACAAGTAAATTGAGAGTAGTTTTTAATGCGTCGAGTGCAACTACAAACGGTTATTCTTTAAACTCTCTACAATACAATGGGGAGTTGCTCAAAATGACCTTTTTCAATAATGGTTCGCTTTAGAAAGCACATATTTGCATTCATTGTGGATGTGCAAAAAATGTATCGAATGATTTGGATTAATCCAGATCAGCGTAAACTTCAGCGCATTCTGTGGAGAGAGAACATGGACGAACCAATAAAAACGTTTGAGTTGTCAACTGTGACCTATGGAACAACGAGTGCACCATTTTTAGCGACACGTACGCTAAAACAATTAGCCCTAGGTGAAGCAGGGAATTTTCCATTAGGGTCTTCAGTTGTGATGAGTGACATGTACATTGATGATGTACTTACCGGTGCAGAGACCTTATTAGAAGCAAAAGAACTGAAAAATCAACTGATCAATATCTTCGCTAAAGGAGGTATGGTTTTGCATAAGTGGTGCGGAAATAATACGGAATTGATCGAGGTTTCCGAAAATTATGATTTTTCAGATTCATCAGAGATAAAAGTGTTGGGTGTTTATTGGAACCCCAAACATGATTTCTTCTCCTTCAGAGTAAAAATAGACTTGCACGAATTAAATACCAAACGGGATGTTTTGTCAACCATCGCCAGGATATATGATCCTCTAGGTCCTGTGGTGGCGAAGGCGAAAATCTTCCTTCAAAAATTATGGATGTTAAAGATTGATTGGACAGATTTGCTTCCAGATACAATCAATAGAGAATGGCGACAATTTGTCGAATCACTTCAGGTAGTAAATGACATCAACATCAATCGATGCATTGTGGTAGAGCAACCGGAAGTGATCGAGCTGCATGGATTCTCCGACGCGTCCCAGTCAGCATATAGAGCTGTCGTCTACTGCAAATCCATAACCTCAGATGGAAAGATGCTTGTGCATCTTATTGCCAGTAAATCCCGAGTTGCGCCTACCAAGCAAACAACGATTCCCAGACTTGAGCTATGTGCCGCTGTGCTGTTAGCAAAATTAGTGCATCGTGTCAAGCAAGCTTTAAAATTAAATGTGACTAATACTTTTCTTTGGAGTGACTCCATGATAGTTTTGTCATGGATAAGGAAGGAGTCATATCAACTAAAAACCTTTGTGGCTAACAGGATTGCTACAATCCAGGAGATGACTTCCAGTGAGCAATGGTGTTATGTGGCAACAGAGGACAATCCTGCCGACTTCGTTTCCAGAGGAATGGATTCTCTAAAACTTAAAACCTGTGAGTTGTGGTGGAATGGTCCTAAATTTCTGATGAGCAACCAGTACCCACAACGACAAATTCCTGTTGCAGTGATCAAGGATCCAGGTGAACTTAAAAACTGTAGTGACTTTTCTAACTTTTTTCTTGATTCTGCTACTAACTCTTTTGTAAATAATTTACTTAACCTTAGTAATGACTATTTTAAAATTATTCGTGTCTTAAGTTTTATTTGTAGATTTGTTTATAATTGTAAGAGCAAAGAAAGCAAAATAATTGGGCCTCTAGATTTAGGAGAATTAAAAAAGGCTGAACAGCTTTTATTGAAATTAGTAGAAAAGGAAGAGTTTAAAGTAGAGATTCTGTCATGGTACCTTCCAACAGTCGAGTAAAAACACTCAATCCATTTATTGATAGTGAAGGGATTTTGAGAGTTGGAGGTCGATTGAGAAATAGTGATATTAATTATAACCAGAAATTTCCAATTCTTTTGCCTTCGAAACATAAATTGACTTATTTAATAGTTGAGTATTTTCATAAAAAGTTTTTACATAGTGGTCCACAATCCTTGTTATATCAGATCAGGCAAAATTTTTGGATATTGAATGGCCGTAATATTTGTAGAAAAGTTGTTCATAATTGTGTAATTTGTTGTAAGGCCAATCCTACTTGCACTGATCAAATAATGGCTGACTTGCCAAAGGATAGAGTTATCAAAAATTATCCATTCAATGTGTCAGGTGTGGACTTCTGTGGCCCCTTTTACATTAAGTATAAAGGGCAGAGAAAAGGTGTATATAACAAAATCTATGTTTGTATATTTATATGTTTTGTTTCTAAAGCTGTGCACTTAGATATTGTGACTGATTTAACCTCTAATGCATTTATTGCTACACTTAAGCGTTTTATATTTAGAAGAGGTAAATGTGCTAAGTTGTATTCTGATAATGCAACAAATTTTGTGGGTGCAAATATAGAACTTAAAAAAATGTTTAATTTGGTGTGTAAACCTGATGAGGCACTTGCAAGTTATATGGCCTCGGAAGGAATAGATTGGAAATTCCTCCCCCCTAGAGCCCCAAATTTTGGAGGTCTCTGGGAGGCAGGCGTTAAATCTTTTAAGTTCTATTTAAAGAGAGTAGTAGGTAACATTAGATTAACATATGAAGAGTTTCTGACCGTGATTATCCAAATAGGGGATGTTAAATTCTCGTCCTCTTGTCCCATTATCTTCTGACTTAGATGATTTAAATGTATTGACTCCTTCTCATTTTTTGATAGGTAGATCAATTACATCAATTGTTGAGCCCGATTTAACTAATTTAAATGAAAATAGGTTGGATAATTGGCAGAAAATTACAAAAATAATTCAATTTATTTGGAAAAGGTGGAGTGTAGACTATTTAAATAGTTTGCAGCAGAGAAATAAGTGGCATTTCGAGAAAAAGAATGCTAAAATTGGAGATATGGTTATAATAAAAGAGGATAATTTACCTTCATGTCAATGGTCATTAGGTGGAATCAACAATATTTATCCAGGAAAGGATTCTAAAGTAAGAGTAGTGGAAGTCAAAACCACTAGAGGTATATTTAAGAGACCCATTTCGAAACTGTGCATTCTACCAATTGAAACAGTGTGTGTGTGAAGTAGCATATATAACCCTTCAGATAGTAATGTTTGTGAGTAGAATAGTAATTTTTTTAAAATTCTGTGTGATTTATCAATTGCTTTATACATTGTCTTCATTTGTATGCTGTTTTGTTTGTATTTTGAAGTATTGTATTTCTGTGTGTTATCTTTATGATTATGTTCTATGTAAATCTTGCATGTTGAAAAACATTGCAAGGCCGGGCGGCATGTTCAGTGTACGTATGTAAATGTAGAGCGCCCTCTAGCGCTCAGAGTGTCTAACGAATCTGTGTAACCTCTGACTCCATCGAGTAAGGAGTCGAATCGAGCGAGCTGTGCAACAAGTAATAAAAACTACAGTCCACTTACTGAGAGAGACCTTTTTCTTGAGTTTTACTTGTGTACCCAACAGTTCACATGTGGCACAAAAAATATGAAAATGTTTTCAAAATTTCCTTTGCTTAATGCGAGTTTTAATCAAGTTTTACGGAAAATAAAGACTCTGGGAATAAGCTTAATAACGTAACAGAATTAATATTAAATCTTTAAAAATTTATGTTGAGTTTTACAGTTTTTCAGAAAATTTTGGCAGACGATTCATGCAACGAAGAAAGTTTAAAAGAGTGTCTGTCATCTCTCCAGAAATTGATTGAGGACGAGTACAGTTTCGTCAAGAAAACAGAAGACCAGCTCAACGAATACTGTGTGTAAGTAGTACATAAATACATCACTAGTATTACTGATTCTTTCTTGATTGCTTATTTATTCGTAGCACATTAAATTCTGCTATTTGTCTTTTAAATCAACGAAAGAAGCTTATCCACCAATCACTGAACTGAATTGTAAAAAATTACTTTTACTGTCTTTTGTGGTCATTTTCTGTGGTCATTTAAATTAACAGTTTGTATTGCCTAGAAAAATATTTGCTGACTTAACTCCTTAAGGAGTCAATTTTTTTTGCACAAAATGTTCAAAAAAAAAACACCCCCACATTTTTTATTTCTTAACACTTATAAGAATGTGGAAAGGGAAGAATTTTATTTTAATTTTCTATTTCAAAGTTTTCACACTATTTTTTATTTGATAATTGTGGAACACAATCCCCCCACCAAACATTTGCTTTTTATAAGTACACTCTGCATGCTATTAAAAATGTTTCATTTACTTTAAAAGAATTTCTCACATACTTGCAAAAAAAAAATTATGTTCGTATTTCTTTTTCAAACGGTTTTGTGTCTGTGTGCATATATATATACGACGTACAGATAATTTGAAGCATGGTGTTATGTTAAGTCTCACATTGCAATGAGGACAGAGATAATATCGGAGTTTTTGGATTATCTGTCTATTTTCTTACCTTCTCAAGCACCGAATTGTGCATTGCTTTGCTAATCCCTGTTCTTTATCGATTTTTTTTAAGAATCTAAGTTCCTACCTTTAATGAAAAATTCCTGCTTTCACTACAAAGAAAATCCAGGATGAGAAGTATTCCAATACCATGGGCAAACTGCTTCTCTTAAAAACACTAGCACAAATAATCTCACTATAAGAATTAAAAATATGTGCAAATCGAAGATTGGAAGAAGAAAATATCAGTGCCCATACGTTGTGTACGGGTAAACCAGTTAAGGCAGTGTTTCTCAAAGTGTGGGGCGCGCCCCCTGGGGGGGCGCGATGACCCTACAAGGGGGACGCGAGCGTATCGAAAATTTAAAGATTTTTTTAAAAAAAATAACCGGAAAGAGAAGTAAAACAAAATGCTTTCTTCCATAATAAAAAAAAATACACACAACACTGACATAATTTATGTTTATTATCTGGTTTTTTCCCGTCATCAAATAGCTATCTTTGATCCCAAAACCAAATTAAAGAAAAAAAAATTGTTTTATTTGCTGTATTGACTCAATGAGAGATTTTTTTATTACGTTTTAACATAAAATATTACTCGTTAAAAGAAAAAACGAAACCCAGACCCTGAGAAAAATTCTAAGAAGATAAACAATTCACCACTGTAATTATTATTGAAATACTGTACATTAGTTGTAGAAAATAAAAGGAAGTCATGATTCACTTTTCAGCCAGGCTGCATAGTACGTTTGCTAATCATTTGATTGACCTTCAATCTTATGGTATGGTTATTATCAATATTAGTTCCCTCCCTTCTTTTATGCGTTTGCTTTTCGCTTAAGGAAATTGTAATCAATTGAGTTTTGCGATATTTGGAAAAGAATCGATTGCTTTAACATTTCTGTAGGATAATTGAAAAGTGTCTGATTTGCGTCCTTTATTATGGTCTTGTACTTTTGAATCATTTTAGTTCAGTTTTATTGGATTTTTTCTCAAATCATCAAAGAATTGAATAGTCCTTGAAAGAAGGTAAGTATACTTTCTATAAATTAAAATATTCACTAGAATTCCGATTTGTATCGTGTACAGTAAAAATAATTCTAAACAAATGATTGGGGTGACTGAGAGTTCCCCCGCACTACCATTAATGTTAGTATCGAGTACGCGCCTGCTCCCGGGTTAAAACATTTTGATTGATTGATTGATTGATTGAATATTAACGTCGCACTGTTCAGCTACGCGTGGGCTTTTGGCGACGGACCACGTAATTTTGAACCATGGTCAAGTGACGTGGACGACACCTGAGCTGGCACCCCCCTCTCCAAACTACCACACCACACCAACGGGAGGACGTTTCAGCTCTCGACAGATTTAACGTGCATCGCTGCCCTACACGGCGGGTCTTTAGTGGTACAGGATTCGAACCCGTGACAAAGCAAGCCACGGTCCGATACCTATACCACTCGGCTACCGCGGCCACTAAAACATTTTGAAGTCTTCTCGCTTTAAATGTTAAAAAGTAACACAATTATTCTTCATCGGAATTTTATATTCTTTTTCATAATTTAACATTAATTCTAAATGCTAATTGTGTGAGGTTTAAAATTACAGTTCTTTTAAACAGTTATTTACAATTATAGCATTTATCTTAAAAAAAAATCATTTTACATTTTTGTATACAATGTCGTGCACACAGTTTTACTCTCCTTACAGTTCAGCTATTATATCAAGAATAATGTTTTATTTTTTTAAAAAATGAACACGTGCGAAGAGTCGGTGTTTCAGCCAGTATACGTTTGATGTATCAGTACTGAAGAAGGTATTTTATAAATAATTTCTTATTACTGAATTTGGCCGCGGTAGCCGAGTGGTATAGGTATCGGATCGTGGCTTGCCTTGTCACGAGTTTGAGCCCAGTACCACTAAAGACCCGCCGTGTAGGGCAGCGATGCACGTTAAATCTGTTGAGAGTTGAAACGTTTTCCCGTGGTGTGGTGTGGTAGTTAGGAGAGAGGGGTGCCAGCTCAGGTGTCATCCACGTCACTTGACCATGGTTCAAAATTACGTGGTCCGTCGTCAAAAGCCCTCGTGCAGCTGAACAGTGCGACGTTAATATTCAATCAATCAATCTTATTACTAAATTAAGAACAAGTTTAATAATTATTAGGGACTTCCACAGGCTTGTCTTGTAGAGGAAAGTTTTTCAAAGGAAGGTTTAATATCAGAAATTGACACTTAAAGAGTTATTTTTCTATATTTAGCTGAGATCTATATTTTGTCTTCAAGGCATCCACTGCAGAAAATCCGGTTTGAAAAAGGTAGGATGTTGAAAATGGTAATAGTATACGAAGTGCGTTTGTTTTCAGTACAGATAATTCCTCATCCACCTCTACCCCAAATTCAAAGAGCGATTTAATACAAAATTGCCTTTTAATTTTTCACTGGATGTGAAATCTATGAAGATTTCTTCTTCGGAAGCTGAGAGCCCTTCTGGAGTATCTTCAAATAGATCCCTAATCCACTCGTAACTTGCTACCAAGTTGTCCTCATCCAGAAAATACTTTTTAAAATTCTTTGCCAACATAGCTAAATGATTTTACATGTTTTAAAAACAACTTTCACATGTTGTTCTACAGATTTGTAAATTTTAACACATATCGAGCTGGGGCTTTTTTTCCATCATTTACTTCAGTAGTGGTAAATCCAAAATTTAAGTATTTTTGAGAAGATCGCCTTGATTTAATTTTCGGAACCATGCTCGTTCGTCTGTGTACTTGTTGATTCTTTATTATGGTCGAATGTTTGCTGACGACTTAAAAATGTATTTATGATATTGTTTTAATCTACTGCCGTAAATACTTAATTACCGTGAATTACAATTAACGTGGAAATTTAAAAAAAATGTACATTCAAGCTAGATTCGGTAGCTATAGGAGTATCGAGTCGACCAAAACTGACCGGAATTGTACGAGGAAAAGCATTTTTACATGTTTTGCGCAGACGTCTGATACGTTGCCCAGACTCACGCAAACGTACCCTATAATGCCAGATTGATTGATTGATTGATTGAATATTAACGTCGCACTGTTCAGCTACACGAGGGCTTTTGGCGACGGACCACGTAATTTTGAACCACGGTCAAGTGACGTGGACGACACCTGAGCTGGCACCCCCCTCTCCTAACTACCACACCACACCAACGGGAGGACGTTTCAGCTCTCGACAGATTTAACGTGCATCGCTGCCCTACACGGCGGGTCTTTAGTGGTACTGGGCTCGAACCCGTGACAAAGCAAGCCACAGTCCGATACCTATACCACTCGGCTACCGCGGCCACCCCCTTTAATGCCAGATGTGATGGATATGATAGAGAGCGACATTGGCTAGACTATTTTTCTAATGACATTTGTACTTTGAGAAATGAATGCTGAAGGAAATAAATCTTTAATTAAATACATCATTTTGCGATCTGTTCCAATTTAAAAATTAGAGAAAGAAAAATAACATATAATTCGCTAAGTAATATATATTTTAAGTAATTTTCTTAAAATATATATTACTTAAAAGTTACATATACACAAAATTTAATACACTTATCGTATTAATTTGTACGGTTTATAATTAAGATCGTATTGTAACTCTCTCTCAAAGTGCATTTTTATTGCAGTAAATACATTAGTGTTGTACAGGGGGGGTGAGACAAAAATTATGATTGAAAATTGGGTCGCCAGTATTGAAAGTTTGAGAAACACTGCTTTTAATGTATGAGTGGTGCACAGAGTATTTTATGACTAATTAATTAATACTAAATTAAGAACAAGTTTAATAATTATTAGCTACTTCCATGGGCTTGTCTTACAGAGCAAAGTTTTTGAAAGGAGTTTTAAGATAAGAAATTGACCCTCTGAGTTCATTTTCTATATTTAGCTGATATCTATATTTTGTCTTCTAAGCAGCCATCGCATTTTGTAATATGTTCCAATTTAAAAATCAGAGAAAGGAAAATAACTTAGTAATTATCCTATTACTTAACTTTTTTTTGCTTAAAAGTAACATATACAAAATTTAATACTTATGTCTTGAATTTGTACGGTTTATAATAAATATTGTTGCCTTATCGTAAAAGTGCATTATTATTGCATTCAGTAAATTATTATGTATAAGGGGGGCGCGATAAAAATTGTGATTGAAAAGGGGGGCGCCAGTTTTGAAAGTTTGAGAAGCACTGAGTTAAGGGGTTAATGTCAGTTTGATTACTTTTGCTGATTAATAATCTTATATGCATCTCATATTAGATACTATAAGTATTAGTATATATGTATATGCGTAATAGGATTGTTTTTAAGGAGAAACCTATTTTTTTGTTTGTATGCTTCATCACGGAAGCTGTGGCATTTTCCTTCCTTGAATTAATAATTTCACTTCTGTTTTACTCTCAACATTTTTATCAGCATGCATTGAAATTGGCGACTTTTTGGCCAAATTTTGCGACTTTGTGACTCTTGGCGGTCTCTCTCTCTCCCTCCTACACATTTATTATATTATTGAAAGAATTTTCCCCCCTTGTCCCGCAAACGGTCTTTTCGATCGCAGTACCACTTCGGCAGTGAAGCAAATAGAGTAAAGCATTTTCCGTAACAATATGTAACAAAAGAAATCCATCTTTTTAAAATATGCTAAATGGCTGTTTTGTGGTCCTTTTAAGTATAACTTTTTATGTAATACATGATATAATTTTTTCACTGAATTTCTTTCTTGGTATTTACATATTTTAGTTGAATTTTTTAAAGTTATTATTTTACAAGTTTTTATTTTCACCTCATGAATGGACCGAATTCATGACGGTATTAATCACGCGTATTCTCCTTTGAATTTAAAACTGGCATTATACTTTGGCTTGTTCTACTTTTAAAATTTAGAAAAAAATTCAAGTATGATAATTGGGTAAAGATGTTAAAACATTAGGATTCTTCAAAAAGTTCTTCAGAATTGGAAAAAGAAAAATTTGTATCCTTGTACTTTTAAATCAAGGACATTTTTGTTTGCCTATGTGCGTTATTGCGCTTCCACTCCACAGGTTCGGGGCTCCAATCCCGGGTTGGGCAAGGTCGACTAAGCCTTTCATTTCTTAATTGGTCGATAATTGAGATTCAAACTTGCTTGGGAACTAAACACTGGGGTTTCACTTCAGACTGACCACCTGAACGGAATATCTGCTCTTGTACTTCAGCACCCATATTCACTTATACTGAGATGGGTACAGAAGGTCTTGGTCCTCGTGGGCTTTTGCGCCACTGAGTTTAGTTTATGTGAGTTATTAATCTTGAGGAATGTGTTCTTTTTAAAAGAAAGTTTCTGCAAAAAGCAAAAATTGGTGACAACGAAGCACGTAACGTGATTGGCTGGAATTATGTGGCTGCATTTATCATACGATTACGACGTCACAGGAATTTATGAGCTAATTGGCTGAAAACACGTGTTTGCAGTTACATGTCACTATGACGTCACATAAATTTAGTCCATTCGCTCTCATGAAGTTAAATACAACAAATATGACTTTGTGCCATGTACGCTAAGCAGCTTATTTTTTTTATCTTACATTCTTACTTCTTGTCTTACACTTATCTTTACTCTTACGACGTAATTACAGACTAATGCTTCGTGTATAGTTAATTTTTTTGGAGGGGAGGGGAATTTAATTTCAGCTTATCATCATCTAATTATTAAATATGGGTTGTTTGTGGAATTTACGAATGCTACATACAACAAATACAAGACTTCAATGGAAAAAGCACAATTGCACCTATTATGGGATCGTTCTGAATTTTTTTTGTCATGAATTCCACTTCACTTTTTTAAAATAATAAGTGAGTAGCATACGAACATGTGCAATTAACTTTTCATTAGTATAATAATACCGATTGCAATTTCGCCAGCCCAATTTAAATTGTCGCCACGAATACTATAATATGTAAATACCAAATCTTTGTGATATAAAATCGTATATTTTTTTTTGCCATAAAATTAAAATTTTCAGATCTCTTATTTATGTTTAGGAACGTCGAGAAGGACAGCACCTGTTTGCAACAAACAAGCGAATCATGCAAAAAGAAGCATACCCTCATTTCGGCTTTGAGTGTGGCCCTCTTTAATCATTTGAATCAGTTATGCTCTCCAGGAACAGATCATAGGAAACGTAAGTGATATTAAATCTATATTTTTTAATAATTTTTTTCAAGGTAAAGATATAATAATCTTCGTACTTTTAGTTGGTGTTTATTGTTTTTTTTTTCATTTGACTCTATCAATATAATAATTAAGGTATCCGACTACGTTCAGAACCGTGATATTAAAAAAGTGCATAAATGGATAATTTTCATGATATTTAGTGTCACTTAGATTAGAATACATGTATAAAATTGTTTTAAGGACATTTAAAAAAACAATTATTTAAATACAATGTTTCAGCAAAAAATTAACTTAGAATAACCTTTTTTCAAAATGTTCTCCTTTTGTGAAAAATGATTCTATTGTAATAATATTTTGCCTGTATATAGCTCAGACCTCTGTACAGAGGCTCAACTATGAGTTTTAAAAATTCACATTATTTTCATAGATACAACCCATTGAAATAATTATCGTCGTTTTTTTCTTAAAATTTCTCCCTTCTGTTGTCGTAAAACATGGGTAACCCCACTTTTAAGCTATATATTTCAAAATTTCTAGTTGTGCCTCTGTACAGATGTCTGAGCTATATACAGGCAAAATATTATTATAATAGAAGCATTTTTCACAAAAGGAGAATATTTTGAAAATTGTTCATTCTATGTTCATTTTTCGTCTAAATATTCTATTTAAATAATTTTTTATTGTAATACTATTCTTAAAACAATTATATGTACATTTTCTAATCCTAATCTAAGTGACACTTAATATCATAAATATTATCCATTTATACGCTTTCGGAAAATCACGGTTCCGAATGAAGTCGAATACCTTAAGTGCATTGTTAGGTAGATCCAGGGTCGTTTTTAACATCAAATTATCACACCTCCTCACTGTTTCCAGTGAGGAGGCCTTTTCAGTTGCTTCCTTTTTAGTTTTTTGGCGAAGGGATTTTCATATTTTACTGTCTTACTCTTTTCCTTTTATTTATTTATTATTATTATTTTTTGCTTTTGCTCTTTGGAGAATCTTTCCATTATCCACCTACTATGATGCCACCGTTTCCCAGACTAGCGACCAGCAGCTGTACGGAAAGTACAGTGACATGGTTTGGTCACTCTTGTTCATTAATCACCTTTTGGCATCATGGACCCCTCACCCACCTTTTTGTAAATTAGTGCGTTAAATTAATGAAATCGCTTGTAATTACAGTATAGAATTTACATTATTTTATGAACTGTTTGCAACTTGTTAATTATCATCTTTTTCATCGTTTATCACATTATTATCTTTTACTTTTATACATCCGAATTCTTGGTTGAGTCACTGTCATTGTACTTGTATAAGAAAGAATTTCTTAGAACTTTGATCATTGCCAAATCATTGATGACATCATTGTAATCAATCTCCATTGTAATATCATTTTAAGTGCATAGCAACATCAAACTGTTAAGCTCTTTTTTTTCCATTGTAGATTTCATTTCAGTTTTTATTTTCTTAGGTATCCGACTACGTTCGGAACCGTGATTTTAAAAAAGCGTATAAATTGACCATTTTCATGATATTTAGTGTCCATCAGATTATAATACATGCATAAAATTGTTTTAAGGACACATTTTGACAAGAAAATTATTTAAATACAATTTTCTTTGATATTTAAAAAATTTGATAACTATAAAACTGATTTTACAACGACAGATTTAGAGAATTTAGAATTATGAAAGTTAATACCGATTCAAAAATGTGCCAAACCAAATGTGCTATAAAATCATGGGCTATTTTTACGAAGAACTATTTGTGTATGTTTTTAAAAAGTAAATCAATCAAATGATTTAATTTTCTGAACAATTAAACAATTCCTTATCCTTTTTATTTATTTTTTTTCAGTCTACGAAAAATTGTCACCGTGTTTTCAAGAACACTCAGAACACTTTCTAGAATGTACTGGAGAACACCTCGATAAAGTGAAATACAGTGATCCTGAACTTCAAAAAATCTGTCTGTAAGTATTGTTAGCTTTTTGACGGTTTAATAAATTAATACTATCCAAATGCAACAGGAAACGAAAGTTCATCCTAAGATTTATATATATATTTAAGTGACTGCAAAAAAAGGAAGATAAATTTCTATTGCTCAACTGACGGGAATGATCATACGATATGGCTTCGTCAGTTACAGTAAAATTCCCAAAGGGATTCATGATAGTTGTAGGATTTTCTAACAATGACAAATTAAAAATAAAAAAAGTCTCAAGTAAAGCCAAAATTAATTCACTCTACTATCAGCAGAATATTTTAGAACCAATTTTTGAAGAAGAAATTCCAACTTTGTATGGAAAGGGCATTGATATAGTTGATCTTCTTATGGACAAAACCTTTCGTCACACGTCTAAGTCAACTGCCGCTTATTTAGTAAAAAAAAGAATCAGAAACAGAAATAAAGTGTATCGCATTTGATGAAATACGTGTAAAATCCCACTACGCTTCTGCAATGAACTTTTGTGCTTTCGATTTTTTAAAAATAGTCTTAGGAAAAGGGCATCCAAGAACACTAAACGAACTTTGGAAAAACAGTTCAAGAAGAATGGAATTAAATCTGCAAGACAATACTAAGAAAAAAAAGAATGTGTATGCTTATGACCACCACACGATAGAAGTGATAACTTCAAGTTTTGTAATGTTGTTTCAGGGATTAGTTAGGTGAATAAAAAACAAGGGGATATTAGTATTATCATATAAAATTATTTATTCATGTCAGTAATCATACAGTAATCTTTTTTGCAAAATATTCAACCATATTTGTGAATTAATTGTGTTCTAAGAAGAAAACAATAGGGGTTTATGGTAGCTGAAATAGGTTATAAATACTTTGTATTTTCGAAACTATTTAAATATCTAAAAAAAAAAAAACTCCGCCAAGCGTTACCCTGCACTTTATCGTGCTTTCATTTGGATCATTTGACATAATTAAATTAAATTTTGATTTTTTTAAAAAAATTTACTTAAGGCTTTGATTTGTCATTTGAAAAATCTACATTAAAATAATAGGTAATTTGCTCAGACGAGTTGATACGGCTTCAGTGTAGTCAACTAAATTTTTGTGAATGAATTCGATAATTTTTTTGTACTCTATGATTTGGTGAAATATATAAATTATTTGAAATAAATTATAATTATATGTCCATTTTCTGCTCTACATTTCGCTGCACAAATTTCTCCGATACATGACTCATTAAACCCTAATGATTCAGTAGTATTGTTACTATTCAGTAGTATTGCTACCATTGTTACGAGCGTTACAAACCCGAGAGTAACAATGATTGGCTTTTTAAAACGATCATTCAAGTTCACTCTCCAGCGAAACGCACCTAAAGAAGTTATCACTTCAAAAAGATTATTTTCATGGAAAATTCGAGTTAGAGCTATTGTCAAGAATCATGGCTATTAGATGGAAGTAAATTTCCACAATAAATACCACATTTTTTGATAAAAATTAACTATAAAAATCGTTTTCATAAAGAGCGAACGATTTTCTTTACAACCAGAATCCATTCAACTTATAAACCTCTCACATTAATATTGAATTAAAAAAAAACTTAGCGTAATACAGTGTAAATTATGAAATATTGACAAGCCTGATGGAAAATATATATCTATATTTTTTTATTTATATTTAGGGATATGAAATCCATGCTATGCGTTGCAAAGACAAGTCGAGATAATTGCGGTGAAGATGGTGAAGCTTTAGCGAAAACTCTCGAGTTTAGCGTGGAGGATTCTTACCATGAGCTCTGTAAACGTGAACTGATGGCCGGATCCGGTGGAGTTTTCTTGAACTGTTGGATTCTTGCCTCGTCTGTATTAATTGCGTTTTTGTATAGTCACAGAGTTAAGTATTGAAATGAAAATTTTTATGAAGATCGTTTTGAAAGAATTGTTCGATTTCTTCATTTATTTTTGAAGGAATTTTTGTTTTAATTTTTAATAAAGAAAAATAGCCTTTTATAACTTTTTTTAGCAAATTTTTTAACAAAATAAATGGGAATGCTTCCCTTTTAATCGATGTGATATGGCTCATTAAAGTGTCAACATTTTTACTTACAATTTTGTGTTTTAGTTATTAAAGTTTTTTTTCCAATTCCTACTATTAGTTCACAATCTTCCTATATATATATGTGGGAGACAACAAGGGGTCCAAGACATTTGTCTTTTCTTCTACTTTATTTTAAAACTAACAAAAATTTAATTAAAAAGGTAGCTATTCTAACAGATAGGTTTGACGACGGTAACGCCTGCTCGCGCACCTCAGTTTTTCTCTCTTTGCTCTCTTCTCTTCTAATGTCCAAAAGTTTCTCAAAGTTTTAGTTTGGATTTGCTGCGCCTGCGCGCGAAGACTGCGTTGTCTGCTGACGATTGGATCCTACATCCGGCCAGCCTGACTGTACGCTGTCCGTAGCGGTACTTCCATGGAGACCAGAGGAGAATCTGAAACATACAAAAAAGACGGAACAGACAAGGACTATACAACAAATACATAGAGATTTAACATATCATAATTCTGCTGAACTAGACTGTTTCTCCATCATGTGAAGGCACCTCTTCGACATCCGGAAGGTTCCACAGGAAAACATTTATTTTGCTATCTTGGTTTTTATCAGATCCATCAGGCATAAGAGCGCCTTTTTTAATTAGTTGATCTTTGGTTGAACGCATCGATATTTTCCTCTCTAGAGTTCTGGACGTATGTTCAAAACGATTTCTCTTTTTCCTCCGTTTCCACTGCCAGGGCTCGAAGATCCTTCGGAGCATTGCGAACCGACTATGTTTAGTCTTCATAGGTGAAGGGGTGGGTGATCGAGAGTTGAAGTCCACGGAACTCGTTTTCATGGCACCATTGACTTTCTTACACAATACTATATCAGAACATTTTTCTCTTATAATACTCAATTTTAACTTAGTACTCTTAATTTTATTACATTTATAATTCTTAATTAGAGAACTCAAATCATTTCTAGTATTAAAGTTTTTAACATGTGACAAATCATAACTAGAGTTTTCTATCACATTTGAAAAAGAAACAGCACCTAAAGAGGATTCACTTTCATTCAATAAAACATCGCTCTTTGCGTGGTCTAGTTTCTTTATTTCAGCATATACACTGGGATGTATAATAAATTCTTCGGTCAAGGTCGGTGATATTGCCGTTCGAACACTTAAGCCAGGAGAGTGTTGATTAAGAGAAAGATTTATTGGCTTAACTTCTACCATACGCTTCTCGCCAAAACATGAGCTTAATGTTATTATTTCATCGGAAGGTTTTTTCACTCTAATTAGTGAGGAATTTAGAACTGGGATCTGGCAACCTGAATCAATCAAGGCTGTTACGGGCTGATTTTCCACAAAAATGTTTACATATTGGAGCTGTGCGAACTCATCGCTTTTTTGTTTTTCGCTCTCGACTTTCAAAGTATTCGCGTTTTTTCTATTATGGATGTGACCGTTAGATTCTTTAAGCTTAAAACGCTTCTCACAGTCTCTTGCGTAATGAGATGAATCACCGCATATATATATATATATATATAGCAATTTTTATTTTGTCTTTCAAGATTTGGGGGATAGTTATCTTTACGTGATCCGCTTCTAGATGAAATATAAATATCGCACTTTTTAGCTAAATTGATAGGTCTAAACCAATCTTCTGCTTCTCGAATGCCAATATGAGTTGCGGTTTCCTTATTTAAAGTTTCAAATAATTTATCAGAAATTAAAAGATCACACAGAGATTCAAAGGAATTAACTTTTCTTAACGAACAATAATATTGGAAGTTTGCCGTCAATCTTGCAGCAAATTGGATGTATGTCTCGCCTGATGATTTTACTACATTTTTAAATGAGTTTAAACACTCGCGAGGGGTTACTTGGAATTCTCTGAGTACTATAGATTTTAGTTTTTCATAGTCATTTAATTCCTCCTTTTTAATATACAATAAGACATTATGAGCTCTTTCGCCCAGAAGATTTATTAAAATTTCAGATTTATATTCGTCGTTTATTTTCTTGGTTAAAAATGCGCGTTCTAATGATTGGAAGAACAGATTAAAATTTTCAGATCTGGTGGGAACAGGAAGAGATAAAGTTTTAATGCTTTTGATCATATTTTCTATGTTTGTTTCGAACTGTTTCTCTTCGACTTTAGCTGCAGGATTTAAACTTAATGCTTCATTTTTAGCCGTTTGAAGTTCGACTTCTTTTTCTAACTGTGCCAACTGTAGTTTAGCGAGCTCAATTTTCTGTTTTTCTAAAGTTGCCTCTCTTTCGTTTCGCGATACCCTCTCATCTATACAGTTTTTAATTAAAGTTTTAACGAAATCTGGATCACTTTCAAATGTACTACTGTTCTCAATTTTAGTCTTTAGTTTAGCTATGGTGTCCGTACTCTCCACAGTACCGTCTAGATCCTCAACAACTCTTATGAGATCCTCTTTAAGAGAGTTTTTATACATTTTAGAAAAAATATGGAAAGATTCTACCTTTTTTTTCTAGCTCCCTTGTTGCTCGCACGTACGATGTATCCAATAATTGAAGAAAAACGTTGATTCCACTGATTTCACCTTTTCGCAGGTAATATAGTTCCGGCCTCTACACAGGTGGAATTTTCGTCGATAGTTCCAACCTCTACACAGGCGGAGTATTCACGAAAAATTCAACCCCTACACAGGTTGAACGAAGTTTCCAAAAAATGGCGGCGCGTCTCCTCCACGGACGCTTTTTTTTCACTGTCCAAACTTTGGTTCAAATCGAAATTTTATCGATCCCGGCCGAGCCCCCATAATTTGTGGGAGACAACAAGGGGTCCAAGACATTTGTCTTTTCTTCTACTTTATTTTAAAACTAACAAAAATTTAATTAAAAAGGTAGCTATTCTAACAGATAGGTTTGACGACGGTAACGCCTGCTCGCGCACCTCAGTTTTTCTCTCTTTGCTCTCTTCTCTTCTAATGTCCAAAAGTTTCTCAAAGTTTTAGTTTGGATTTGCTGCGCCTGCGCGCGAAGACTGCGTTGTCTGCTGACGATTGGATCCTACACATATATATATAAGTATATATATATATAAGTATATATATATATATAAGTATATATATATATAAGTATATATATATATATATAAGTATATATATATATATATATAAGAATATATATATATAAGTATATATATATATATATATATATATATATATATATATATATATATATATATATATATATATATATATATATATATATAAGTATATATATATCTTGTTCAAATTTTCAGTCGTTAATAAAATACTTTTTATTTATCCAATCGAGTTCAAATACATTTTTTAAAACTTGTAGTGGATGACACTTGATGTTAATACAGTTTTTCAAATGTTAATTCATTAATTAAACTTAATTAATGAATAAATAGTAACAAACAAAAATATAATAGTCCAACACCATACATAAAAAGGAAAATAGCTCGTTGTGTCCCTGTAGCGATAGTTGTGTCCCTGGATAGAGAGAGCGTTGGACTTCTAATCCAAAGGTCGTAAGTTCGAATCCCACCTGAGATGGCCTAATTTCTGAAAATGTGATTTCGTGTTACTATACTATTTTATTGGAATAATTAAAATTAATCAATGAATAAATAGAGCAAAAGCAAATATAATAGCCCAACACCATATATAAAATGGAAAATAGCCTTCTATTTTGCCAATTAATATTGGGATTCTGTCACATGTATATACATATTTATATTAGTGATAATTATTTAATAAAAAGTAACTAAAATAAAAATTTTCTTTGTTGACCCAAGTAGGAATTGACTTAATTTTTTAAATATTATTTGTTAAATATACTCACGGTGAACTGTAATACAATTTTAATTTAATAATAAATTTAAATATATAGCATCTGAGACTTATAGAGAGTATTATGTTGAATAATGCATTGGCATACGTTTTTTTTAGATTCTAAATATGATTGTATACGTGCTGCAGGTTTTTATCAGTTATTTGTTTTAATTTTTTAAGCATAATCTCCGAAATAAGATTTGTTATAGAATAAAACCGATATTTTTTTCTAGTTATTTAGAATTGTAGAGTGAAAAATTACATTGTCGCAGTATCAAGTTAACGAATGATAGGATCTATCTTTGGCCATCTTACTGTTGATCATTCAGATAAATTGAAATTATTAAAAAAAATTAAGAATCCTTTTGTGAGTACTTTTTAGAGAGTAATTAAGTCAGAAAAAAAGATGGAAAAAATTAGCGATTCATAATTTTATAAAATTATTTCAAATTTCATCCTTTTAGTCTTTCATATTGTAAAACCTTTCTCTCTCTAAATGAAAACTACTTTTTCATGCTTAATATTTCCCTGAGTTAAACTATCTTCTTAATCTCAATGTGCATTTCATTTTCGTCAGAATATCAATGAAATTAATCAATATTCGACAGTTATCAAAACTTATGAGCTGTGTATTTACTAAATGGATGATGATACACAGTATTAATTTACAAATGTCTTAACCTACCTTTTCTAACTTGAACAAAGTTGAATACCTTTTACTGTAATAAGTAAAGAGTATGGATTGTGTTCAGCCTTAAATATATTGCTTCATTTTTACTATGAAATACTTATTAGAAAATTTATAAATTATGTTGTTTTAAGTTAAAGAAATACATATATATTTAAAAAAATATTAGTTCCAATAAATATTTTAGAGTGATAGATAAAAAAGAAAATTTGCTTCTCAATTATGAAAATAAAGCATTATAAAATAAAGTTTAAAATTGAAATTAACTTTGCAGTATTCGAAATGTAAAACATTTACAAATAGTGCAATCCAGGAATTTATTAAATTATAAATATTAAAATATGTATAAATGTATTGCATATTTCGAATTCTAAACTAACTTAACATCTAAATGGTTAGCCTCTATTTAATGCAAAGTTTTGCAATGAAACTTCTCAACGAACTTATCAAAATAATATTACTGAAAGATGCAGATATTTATTTTTCTAAGACATATACATTAATTATAATATGTGAAAATATACAAGTCTCAACTTGTAAATTTGGTTTTCATACATTTTTACCATCGAATTGGAATTTTAAAGGGGCTAGTTAATGGTATTAGTTCTTATTGAGTATCTCTGTTAGACATAGCAAGCCATTTTCTTTATAAGTTCTAATTTGTCTCTCTCTCTATAGTATAGGTTAACTCCTTCCAGGTTCCTTTTATTTCTGGATTATGGATTAAAAAATGTCAATTTTTTATGCTTATTTTCAAACATACATATCATTTAAAACCTAATAACTCTATTTGCATACAAAATTTCCTAAAAATTAATGTAAAAAAAATCTATCTAAATAAATGAGTAATTTACCTGTAAAGTTGGCTTTTTGTCTGACAGAAATCATTCGACTTCAGAGTGAATTCTCACTGACTATAAGTACAAAGCTTAGAATACCTAGATTTTATCTTGAATTACAAAGTTTATGTACATCTTTTGCATTTACATAAAAGATTAGGAAATTATTAATCAAAATTGGATCATGTATGATAAATACATGTATATATGTACACGGTACACTGCACATTACACAACATCGCAATCTGAACACTAGAATTTGATTTTCCTTCTTCCCTTTCATGTTTCTCTTTGATCAGTAAATAATAAACTGTCGTGCTGGATTAGTTTTCTTCTCTGTTGGGGGAATGTAGTCAACACAAAGTATTTTTCAGACAAGCGTGAAGTGGGGCTCTGAGCAGAAGGACGTCTTTTTTGCAGAAAATTCCACTGAGAGGTACTTTTCAGTTATTCGAAACCATAAAGAGCACTTGTGAAATAATACGGGAAAGACCGATTGCACTGTGTAAATTTTCTCAGTGTCCCAGCTACACTTGGGATAAACCAGGATGGTATATTTCACCTGCCCGAGCTCTGCTCGAGAAAAACCGGGAAGGGGTTAAGAACATTTTTGTTGACTAAACATTATATTTACTAAAATAATACTCTGATCAAACCATTTGATTTGACTTATTTACGAACATATAAAAGAACACTCTAAAAATACATTTCATAATGAATAGGGTTTTCTTCCAGTTTTCGTTGAGGGGATACAGTGTGATTAAATGAAAAGAAAATAGATATAAAATGCAAATGAAACGTTTTCAGACACAAATTATTTTTTATATAACTTTCTATAATCTCTCAAATTAGAATTTAAAAATTTTTAAAGTCAGGATAACTTCTATGTTTGTTTTTTTCACATCACACTAGCAAATAAAAACTTTTATCTGACATATCTCAAAAAGGAAAAGTAACCCGTTAATCCTTATTTAAAATGCCAAGATTTTTTTGTTTTGTTTCTCCATATGCTTTGATACTCTTTTTTATTTATTTTGTATTAGTATATGCAACAAAAGTTGGTATTATTTTTTTTAATCGAAGCAATATTTATTTTTTTAAAAAGCTGAGTTCATAATTTATGCATTTTTTAAGGAATTTTCAATAAGCATTTATAAAAAAAGTATTTTACGAACATGAATCATGTTGAAAAAATCATTACCAACTTTGTTATACATAGTTAAAAGTACTTGTAAATCAAATTTCATGTGTGAACGTCAATGAGGAGTAGCATTTTAAAACCCTTCCATAAATTTTTAAAATTTTCCTTAAAATATTAATGGTTAGCTTTTTGTAGTGTCACGAGCACAAAATTTTTTTTATGCAATACATATACATTGGTTACAATAAAAAAAATTGTAAAAACTATTAAATCAAGGATTTATTTAATGAATCGTACCATTTTCCCTTAATTGAACACAAAATCAACAATTAATATTCTCAATTTTATTAATAAAAAATTATTTAACAAAAATATTTTCACAAAATTTCAATTTATAATAAAAAAGTTTAAAAATAACAAAAAAAAAACAAGATTTATACAAAAACAGCAGCACTGCATTACTCTACTTTGAGTAAAATTCTATAATTTTTTTTAAAAGCAACCACTAAATATACACATCCCTCTTAAAAGTCTAAAATATATTGTCCATCAATAACTTAACTCATTGGCGCAACAGCCCACGAGAGCCAAGGCCTACTGGGCCTTTATTAGTATACGTGACCGTGGGCCCTGAGATGCATGAGCAAGTGTTCCTATCAGATGGTCAGACTGACACGAAATCCTCAGTGTTAAGTTCCCAAGCAAGCTTGGTACTCATTTATGGAGCGAGCTGAAGCGAGATGAACTACCACTCAGCCACTGGATTTCATTGTCTATATTAATACTTTTCTTATCTGGTTTAATATGTATTCTCTTCTACGTATTCTGTCTCAGGAGTCCGTGGACCTTTTTTATAAACAAAAGGCTCAGAAATTGACGGTTTTCTTGTATCAGGGACTGGTGATATTTTCTTTTCGTTTGAAGGAAAAGATTTATTTATTTCCGGAGACGGTGACCTGATTGTTTGAACTATTGGAGAACTGGCTCTTTCAGCAGCAGACATAACCTTATCAATTGATCTACTCCGCTCAGGAACTGATTTTATAGCTTCCGGAGATGGTGACCGTATTGTTTGAATTACTGGTGAACTGATTTTATCAACAGTCAATGGCAGTTTATTAGTTGATCTGAATTTTTCGGGGGATGGTGAATGAGTTGAGCAAATAACTGAAGAGCTAAATTTATCAGGTGTTGATTCCTTTCCCCTTTCAACTATCGGTTTCATTCTCATTAGTTTAATTTTTTCAGGAGAAGGAGATCTGATCGCCTCAGGAGACGGAGATCGGATTGTTTCAGGAGATGGTGATCTTATTGTTTCGGGGGATGGTGGTGTTATCACTTTGTGAGATGGTGATCGGATTGTTTCGGGTGATGGTGGTCTTATCATTTTGGGAGATGGTGATTGCATTGTTTTGGGTGATGGTGGTCTTATCACTTTGTGAGATGGTGATCGGACTGTTTCGGGCGATGGTGGTCTTATCATTTTGGGAGATGATGATTGGATTGTCTTGGGCGATGGTGGTTTTATCACTTTGTGAGATGGTGATCGGATTGCTTCGGGTGATGGTGGTCTTATCATTTTGGGAGATGGTGATTTTATCATTTTTGGAGATGGGGATTGTACTGTTTTAGGTGAAGGTGGCTTAATAGGTTTAAGAGGTACTGATTGTATCGGCTTAGGAGTTGGCGATCGTATCACTGTAAAAGATGGTGCCATTTTAGGTGTTAATTTCTTTGGAGACGGTGATCTCATTCTTTTGATAGATGGTGATCTTCTTTTTCTGGGAGAAGGAGATCTTACTCTTTTAGGAGATGGAGACGTCCTTTTTCTTGGAGAAGGTGACCTTCTTTTTCTTGGAGATGGTGATCTTATTTTTCTTGGAGATGGAGATCTTTTTCTTTTTGGAGATGGAGATCTTTTTCTTTTTGGAGATGGGGATCTTTTCCTTTTTGGAGATGGTGATCTCTTTCTTTTTGGAGATTGTGATCTTTTCCTTTTTGGAGATGGTGACCTTTTTCTCGGAGATGGTGATCTTATTTTTCTTGGAGATGGCGATCTTCTTTTCCTCGGAGATGGCGATCTTATCTTTCTAGGAGAGGATGGCCTAATTTTTCTTGGGGATGGGGATCTTGTGTTTCTTGAAGATGGCGATTTTATTTTTCTGGGAGAGGGTGATCTTGTTTTTCTTGGAGATGGTGATCTAAGTTTTCCAGGAATTGGGAACTTTGTTCTTGTCGGAGACACCGATCTCGTTTTCCTCGGGGATGATTTTATATTTTTAGGAGATGATGATGTGTTACTGTCGGATGATGAGGATCTTGCAGTGTGAAGACTAAATGCGTTTTTCTTGTCAAGCATTGACTGCTTCGCTTTCTCAGAGAGTAAGGATTTCTTTATTTCTGCGAAGAGAGCTTTCCCTGATGATTTTTTGCTTCTACTCAATTGAGGTTTTTTATCACCAAGAGATAACTGCTTTCCTTCTCCTTTAGTAGGCTTTCCTTTCAAATATGGTGTTTTTTCTTTACCTTTTACTAACTTTTCTCGGTTATTTTTAGTTTTTTCCTTCGGTGTTTCTTTTACACTCGGTGTTCTTTCTCGAGTACGCGAGTTTTTTTCCTTCTCAGACTTCTTCGTTTCCTTTCGTGACGGTTTTTGGTTCTTCGATTTCTTATCTTTGTGACCCTTCTCTGCAGAAACTGCCTCTCCACCAGAAGAAGATTCACTATCATCGGAATCTGACTTTTCTTGAGTCATTGACGTTTCCTTCTCCTCTTCACTTGTCGAATCTGAATCTTCCTCACTATATATCGACTTATTCTTTTTTCCCTTCTTGTCCTTATTGGAGGATTTTCCATCAACGTTTGAAGATTTCTTCTTACCAGCTGACTTCTTTTTATCTTCTGCCTTCCCCTTCAAGTGTTTCTTCTCATGCTTCTTCAAGTTGGCGGATTTTGGGAATCTCTTACTGCAGAATGAACATTTGTACGGCTTATCTTCTTTCTTGTGTTCCTTGGCATGTTTCTGCAATTGCTTGTCATCCTTGAATGTCTTGGAGCACCGCTCGCACTTGATGATTACTTCTTTGACAGCATGATTTAGCATGTGCTTGCGTAAAAGCGAGTTCTGCGTGAACCCAGCACTGCATTCAGTGCATTTGAAAGGTCTTTCGCCGCTGTGAGTGAACATATGTTGGCGTAAATGGCTGGAATAGTTGGTGGAATAAGGACACAATGTGCAGCGGTGTCGCTTTTCTGTAGTGTCAGATTTATGTCGCACCATATGCTTTTTTAGAGCGTCTAGTAGAGTGAACACTCTATTACAAGATCCACAATAAAAACGTCCTAGGGAAGATATTAAAAAAATTAAGTTACTATAATAATTCATGAAATTCAGTAACATACATATTGTAATGTAAATAAACATGTAGAATAAACAATGTGGAATAGAAAAAATGACACACACAATAAACAGTGAAGAATAAGCAATGAAATCAAAAAACCAGATATAAACACAAACTCATGTTTATTGTTTTACAACGTTTTTTTTCATTTGTGTGAACCAATAAATGAAGAAAGGTAAAATTGTTCAGCTATAAATTGAAAAGTTGTGATCCAAAATTGAAAAGTTTAAATTTAGCTGAATTATTAGCAAGTTTCTAATTGGCTCTCTAGTACAATTGGATTACTCTAAGGTAAGGATTGGCAAACCATGGCTCGCGAGCCGCATATGGCTCTTTGTATAGACGGTTGCAGCTTTTCAGACTTCTTGCTATGTAAATTATTTAAAAAATAAACATAACTACTAAAAATTATTGTTTTCTTTTTTCTTTTTCCTTTATAATTATCTACTGAAAAGATTTACGGTATTTGTATCTAAAATTAAATAAAGAGTGTTTTTTTTCCAGGTATAGAAGTTTAAGTTGGCGTTACTTTCCAAGATGGCGACCGATTTAACAGCTGTCAAGTGATTTATTCTCAGTTTGCTTTGGCAATTCATCAAAACGATCATCAAGCAAGGCGTAGATTCGTCGAATGGGCCCAAAACGAGATTGCCGTTGTTCCCGATTTTCATAAGCGAATTTTGCTTAGCGATGAAGCGCACTTCTGGTTGAATGGCTATGTCAACAAACAAAACTGCCGCATTTGGAGTGAAGCTAATCCACAAGTGTATGTCGAAACACCGTTACATCCAGAAAAACTGACTGTTTGGTGCGTTTTATGGGCTGGTGGAATCCTTCTTCAAAAACGATAAAGGCCACAACGTTATAGTCAATGGTAATCGGTATCGAGCCATGGTTACTAACTTTTTCATTCCTGAATTGAACAATTTTGATGTCCAGGAGCTGTGGTTCCAACAAGACGGTGCAACATGTCACACAGCTCGTGCCACAATCGATTTATTGAAAGACACGTTCGGTGACCGCCTAATTTCACGTTTTGGACCTGTGAATTGGCCTCCAAGATCTTGTGATTTAACACCGCTAGACTATTTTCTGTGGGGCTATGTAAAGTCATTGGTCTATGCGGATAAGCCACAAACGCTTGACCATTTTGAAGATAACATTCGTCGTGTTATTGCCGATATACGGCCACAAATGGAAAAAGTCATCAAAAATTGGACGTCCAGATTGGACTACATCCGAGGCAGCCGTGGCAGTTCTATGCCAGAAATCATATTTAAAATGTAATGCCACAATATTATCTTTCGAATTAAAAAAAACTCATGTCAATCGAATAATACATCGTTGTTTTATTGCAATTTAAAGTTCTATACCTCTAAAAAAACACCCTTTATTTGACTGGCTTAAGACTTATGTATTAAATTGTTCTCCAATTGCAAAATGTATTGAGAATCAGTGAAAATATTACAATTAATTCTAATGCAGTAAAAGTTTCATTTATTGGTAGAATGCTACAACGTTTACTTACTTGTATACCTGAGACACATTCCTCATTTTGCGACACATTTGAGGGTTAATGCAAAAAGAGTTGACTTGACTTTTATATTCAGGGACAATCAAAGTCAATTTTAATTATTAGCACTGGTGTAGCTACCCCTGAGTGGGCCCTGTATCAAAATTCTTCGGGGACACTTCTGTGGGGTCCCTTAACATTTTATGATTTTTCGATGACACATTTTGAGGCCCCTGAAATGAGGGACCCTACCCTTGATACGGCTGTAGCTACACCCCTGATTGTTAGTGTAAATCAGTGCTTCTCAAAGTTTCAATAATCGCGACCCAATATTCAATCATAATTTTCATCGCGCCCCCCTCATACAATAACATTGTTTTGAACTCACTTATACTATTTTTTGACGCTAAAGCTTCAATACGACTTTAACCTCTTAAGGTCCACTGGCGTATATAAACGTCTCACTCAGCCAAAGCATTAATTTTCTCTGACGTATATATACGTCTTTCAGAAGTACGATCTTTTCTGTGCACTGCTATCCATAAAATTATTTCAAAGGCTTTGGAATGCAATAAAAGGACCTTGACAGTGTTTGCAAAGGATTTACTTACTTCAGTTTATTTGCTTCTTTATTCCTTACTCACCTCAATGCATCGCATACACGTGCCTACGTGGAAAATTTTTGGAATTGGGAAGCGAATCGCGTAACTTTCTATCGGCAGTTAAGGAATTAATTATAATCAGTACAAATTATTAAGATAAGTGTTAATTTTTGTATTTAATTTTATATATGATAAGCCCATGGGGTCACTGGTAATCATTAAATTTGTTCTTAACTTTGTACTGTTACATTAATTCTAAAAGAAATTGTGTAGCACTGATACATTTATAAATGTACTATATTAATGTAAATGTGTATTTTATTTTTTATTATGTCAGAATGTATTTAATTTACTGAAGGTAAGCAAACAAATTTAATTAAATAAAATTTTGTTTCCGACTTTTTCAATATGCTCGCGCCCCCCACGTAGAGTTGTCACGGTCCCCAAGGGGAGGTGCGCCCCACAGTTTGAGAAACGCTGGTGTAAACATGAAATTTCTGAATGAAATTCTAACGGTATTCGTAGGAACATTTTTTTTCCCGACGACGCTTGAATTTCTAATTCCAACATTGCGTTATTTTGACATTGGTTGTTCTTGTATTTGAGCTACAGAGAAATCAAAATATCTTCGAAAATTCTTATTTTTGGAAGAAATGGAAAATGTTACTTCGTGCAAAGCTTTATTCACAAATATCATCATGTTGTGTGTCAAAATGTTTATTGGATTGCAACAGTCTTGTTCGTGACTGCCATCGGAAGCTCTCCCTCCCCTCCTGCGCATGCGTACTTGGCTTTTAATATAAATTGCTCCTTGACACCTTAGTTATGCTCGTTTTTCTGAGCTTCTTTGCTCTTCTCTGCAAAAGTTTGCCAACCACTGCTCTAAGGGAGTGCCACCACCTAGTATGGTGGTTTTAACACTCGGCTTGTAATCAAGCGGGCTCGGGTTCGGATCAAGAATAAGGCCTGCATGTATAAGAAGTCGGATTTTCGCCTGAAATGGATTCCCGTCTAGAATGGAAAGCAGCGCACCCCTTCTTTTCTATGCTGGGATCATCGTTTGTGTAATACAGTGTATATTATTCTTTGATTGCACTGTCTATTTCTGTTCATCTATCTCTCGTCTTTCACATGTGTATCCAAGGATGAAACGCATGAAAACAACAAAGGGATAAACTGGCCAAGCGGATGAATTTTTTCCAATCATTAATTTTTTTAGCTATTGATACTAAAAAGATGGATAAAGAGATGGTTCTAAAATGGATAATAACTTAATTGAGTTTTTATAGTGAGCTCCAGATTTTTAAACACAACGAAGGTAAAACTTTCTAAGTAAAGGGTGTTTTTTTAGAGGTATAGAAATTTAAATTGCAATAAAACAACGATGTATTATTCGATTGACATGAACTTTTTTTTATTCGAAAGATAATCTTGTGGCATTACATGTTAAATATGATTTCTGGCATATGACTGCCACGGCTGGCTCGGATGTAGTCCAATCTGGACGTCCAATTTTCGATGACATTTTCCAACATTTGTGGCCGTATATCGGTAATAACACGGCGAATGTTGTCTTCCAAATGGTCAAGCGTTTGTGGCTTATCCGCATAGACCAATGACTTTACATAGCCCCACAGAAAATAGTCTAGCGGTGTTAAATCACAAGATCTTGGAGGCCAACTCACAGGTCCAAAACGTGAAATTAGGCGGTCACCGAACGTGTCTTTCAATAAATCGATTGTGGCGCGAGCTGTGTGACATGTTGCGCCGACTTGTTGGAACCACAGCTCCTGGACATCATGATTCAGGAATTAAAAAGTTAGTAATCATGGCTCTATACCGATCACCATTGACTGTAACGTTGTGGCCTTCATCGTTTTTGAAGAAGGATTCCACCAGCCCATAAAGCGCAACAAACAGTCAGTTTTTCTGGATGTAACGGTGTTTCGACATACACTTGTGGATTAGCTTCACTCCAAATGCGGCAGTTTTGTTTGTTGACGTAGCCATTCAACCAGAAGTGCGCTTCATCGCTAAACAAAATTCGCTTAATAAAATCGGGAACAACGGCAATCTCGTTTTGGGCCTATTCGACGAATCTACGCCTTGCTTGATCATATTTAAAATGTAATGCCACAAGATTATCTTTCGAATAAAAAAAAATTATGTCAAACGAATAATACATCGTTGTTTTATTGCAATTTAAAGTTCTATACCTCTAAAAAAACACCCTATACTTTAATCATCTAAATCCCCTTAAAAATTATACAGATCAAAGTTCAATATATTGAAATAAGAGAACCATTAAAAAAAGTATAATAAAATAACTTAATGAAATCAGATTTTGTTTTTAAAAATCTTTCCACTAGATATGAGGTGTGTATACTTTTGCTTAACAATTTACAATTTTTTTGCATCACATGCATTATGTGACAAAACACGCATTAAACAAAGCAATAATGTGATGACTGTTTTTATTCTCATTTAAAGTGATATTTGTGTTTATATAATTGTAAAACTAAAACAAAAAGGATATAAATTTTTTTTTGTTTTACTATTTCCCTTGCAGCTGTTAAATCGTTAAATATAAAATATAAAGATGTTATATAATTAAGTACATTAAATCTATGTCAGTATTACATGTAAAAAATATAAAATACGTATCCTGTTCATTAAAGTACACAATGTATATTATTACTTAATATTTCGAGAAGTACTATCTCCTTTTAGAGATATTAAAAAGCAAACATATCTTTCCTTTTGTTGCTTCATTTCAAAAATATGGAAATGAAATAAAAAACAAATAAAAGAGAAAATTTAAAGATATAAATATTTAGAACCGCTGTATAATGTATCCAACTGATGAGAGTTTAATCTGATAGTCCACCTGATCTGATCTAGCACCTGAAAAATATGATATCAGTATTAATTAAGGTAATACAAAAATAAATTTAAGTATTAATCAGATAAAACAGCAATAATTAATAATTAACAGAAGTATTTCTGTTACATGTACAGTAATACATAATGTTTAACATTAGGATAAATAATACATTGGAAGTACAATTATGCATATGGGATGAAAAATATTTTGTCAAAAAGCATTAATTAAATTAGCTTACCATAAAAAATGATTACTTTATGTAGAAAATTCTCTTTCAATATATATATATATATATATATATATATATATATATATATATATATATATATATATATACTGGTGTGCAAAAATTAAGGACGAGACGGTTTTTTCAATATAACTTTGTACAAAAGCTTTCCAAATCAACACATTTAATACCGTAAGATCCCCAATACGTAAGGACATGTGTAATGCAAGCAACACTTACTAAAAGAGAAATCAGAGGGATAAAAAGAAGCTTGATTGAAAAAGTAGCATGGAGCGCAATGCGACTGAAGGCCGAAACATCCCTGTGATGGGTGTCCAGCAAGAAACATCCGGTCTTTAGTAGGGGATATGATCTCCCCTGACTGCTAGGCAGGTTTCACAGCGTCTGCCCATGCTGAGAATGAGGGTGTCAATAAGTTGTTGAGGCATTGCTGCCCATTCGTCTTGCAGCGCCAATCGAAGCTCCCGAATCGTTACTGGTGGTAAGGTACGAGCTGTCAAGCGTCTGCCTAGAAATTCCCATACATGCTCGACGGGATTGAGATCCGGAGATCATGCCGGCCAATCCATACGTTCAATATCCTCACTCTCTAAGAGCTGTTCGGCAGCTACTGTGCGATGACATGGTGCATTGTCGTCCATGTAAAGGAACTGCAGACCCATAGCGCCTCTAAAAAGACGCACATATGGAAGAAGAATCTCGTTACAATAACGGGTCCCGTTGAATGAACCTGCATCGAAGATGTGAAAGTCTGTACGACTACCAAGCATGATGCCTCCCCAAACGAGAACACCGCGACCTCCATACCTGTCCCTTTCAATGATGTTCGAGGGATGATTGCGGCTTCCCCGCTCTCTCCAGATGAGTATGCGATGAGAATCGCTACTCAAACTGAATCTGCTCTCATCTGTAAAGAGTACTCGTCCCCATTCATTGTCTCTCCAATTCCGGTGATCCCGGCACCACAGAGAACGCCTTCTCCGATGGGCAGGCGTTAAAGGTACACACCGTACAGGGCGTCGTGCAAACAGACCACCACCGTGCAGTCTTCTGGCCACGGTAAAACGCGATATCGGTCGTCCAGTCGCCTGTGTCGTGTGTCTAGCGATTTCTCCCGCTGTCTGCCGCCTGTTTCTTCTGGCCTGTAAGACAATGTACCGGTCATCTGCGGGTGTGGTTCCTCGTGGACGACCACTACTAAACCCCGGATAGCTGTTCCTGTAGTTTGAAATTGTCTCCAAAGTCGTGAAACGATGCTGTGAGCAATTCCGAACTCTGCAGCCACACTTGTCACACTGCGGCCTTCCTCCAACTTCCCAATGATTCGACCTCGGGTAAAAGCATCCAGATGTCGTCTAACAGATTGATTATTCGCCATTTCTCGCTGAGGCAGCAACTCGGTGTGATTTTAACTGCTATACGGCGTGCAATCTCTTTGCCAGAAATACTGATCTTACACCGACAACATGCTTTATACTACTCAGACACTCCCCCATTACGTCTACCTGCATATCTGCGCATGTGCTACCGTACATCACCTTACTGAATTTCCTGATTGATCTTTCTGTCCGCTCTGCCTCTTCGTTCAGCTGATATGCTAATTTTTCGACTTCGTCCTTAATTTTTGTACACCAGTGTATATAATGCTCAGATTCCCTAATATCATTAAGTATATAATATACCACAATACATAATATAATATCTAGCCTATACATATATGACTCTTCAGTACTTCAATATATAATGCTAATAAATACTGAAATAAAGTAGTTATCAATGGGAAATATATTTTATCTTTCTTTTTAGCAATACAATATAACTTTTGAGAACAAGAATTAAAAAAAAACAATGTAGAATTTGTGCACTTTTACTCATCAGTATAGAACAGAATAATAAAAATAATTTAGAAATCTATAAATATTATAACATTCGAAAGACATACAATCAAAATGCACTAAAATATACTGTTGTTTTCTAATTTACGTAAATACATTGATAAATAATTTCAATTAAAAAATAATTTGTTTTCATAGGAAATACAAAACATATTTTTTACAGCTTTTGGAATGCATTGTATGGTACATATGTATTGTTTCATGCAAAAACAAATTACTTCAATTATAGTATTCTTTCTATACATTAAAAAATAGAATTAATTTGCAGTAATTAAAAAAATTAAAGAGGACAATTTCTAAGCAAAAATATCTAAAATAAAATATACTGCAAATTAACTTGTGAAAAAAAAACACATTATAGTAAAACTTAGTTTCAGTTCTTACGTATTATACCGCCTGCCAAATTTGCCAAATGAAATGACATCGCCAATTCAGAAAATGTCGTCAAAAGCTGTCATCGTTATTATTACTGGTTTAGAGTGTGTGCAGGAATGATTGCCATAATGGGCTTCACATCACGGCCTTTAGAGACCGCTTTTAATAAGACAAAATTGGTCGACGGTGTAATACGTCAATACCTTATTATCTTGATAACAAACATTTTTTATTAGGAATACATTTATCTGTCAACTGTCATTGCTTATACTCAAGAAAAAAAAATACGTAATGTACTTATGTATACTCGATTGAAACATGCAAAAAATAGCCGAATTTTATGAAATTTTGTATTTAATTTACAAAATTCTGATGCAATAAATTATAATGTAATAAATAATAATGTAAAAAAATAATCAAAAATCTATTTGCAACGCAGACACATGTTCAGAAGTTAAAGAAGCCCCTGTAGAGATTTTCTTCTTATTCGGTTGTAATAAATACATATGAATGTATTATATGTATATATATGTATAAGTAGAATTTTCTTCGAAGTATTAAATACCATTATACTCTCTGAGGTAGTCATGATAGCCGTATGATCCTTGTCTCGAGTACATGAGCTAGAAATGCTTCAGTCGAATTGTAGTTTTGAGTCCTAATGACGATAGGCACACAGCAGATTTGCTGATGCTCAAGTCCTCACGATGTGTGATGCAGAAATTAAGAGAGTGGAGAGCAACTTGGGCATTATACTCATCTTTTGACTGTGATTCTAAATTAGGAGGCCTGTCACAATAAACCTAGAGTTCCCTCTAAATATGTTGTGAACAAACAACAATCAATCAATACACGCTAAGAAAATTTGATAAATTTTTTCATTATAATTGATTATTTTAATTTTATAGCAAATAGTAAATTAAGTAACTTAGATTCAATAGAGCACTGATGCGAAGAGATGTGGCGCTCCAGAAACTCTATAAATTATTCACATTTACTTGAATTATTGACAAAAATCAGATAAAAAAGTAGAAAAAAGAGCTTTGAACTGATTTGATCTTTAAACAGGTAAATAAAAACACAATTGTAAACTATGGTAGTCATTAGAAATTACTATGTGTTATTTTCCCGACTGTTTATAAAAAATGCGTGACGTAAAAGTGAATCTTCACTTTGCCAAAAAAACATCTCTGATTTCAGTCAAAGAGCATTGTTGGATATGTATTCTATTTTGAAGGTCAGTTTTTTTTAGTTTTTAGGAATCAAAAGTAGATTATATTTCTTTCATATTCATTTCCAGCGCAAAAAAGGGAACACAGAATTCTTTTCAAGTACTTATAACTTTTTATCATAATCTTTTGTTCCAAGAAATCATAGTCAGCAACCTAAATAGGAAAAAAAAAGTAATATGAATTAGATTAACATAAAATGTGAACTATTAACCTGAAAGTTAAAAGTTAAATGAGAAATAATTCTTAGTATAAGAATATAATGATCAAAGAGAAAATGAATGTCGTTGTGGTAAAAGTACTGAGTGCTCGATATTAATAGTTATAATTTCTTGCTTCTTCTATTCCAAAATGCAGTCATTGTACAAATGTAATACAAAGCACCCCACGTTTTTATCACAATGGCATTAATTTTCTTCTTAATCATTTTATTCTTATATTAAGAATTACTGTTTAATTTTTAGTTCAGCGTTTCTCAAACTGTGAGGCGTGCCCCCTAGGGGGGCGTGACAACCCTACGAGGGGGGCGCAAGCATATTGAAAAGTCGAAAAATAAAGAGATTTAACGAAATATTTAACTTACTGAAAGTAAACAAATAAAATACATTCTGACAAAAAATAAAATACACATTTTCACTGATATAATACATTTATAAACATATCAGCACTGTGCAATGTATTCTACAGTTAATTAAACAATACTAAGTTAAGAACGATTAATAATTACCAGTGACCCCATCGGTTTTTCATGCATAAAATTATATAGAAAAATGAACACTTTTCTTGATAATTTGTGTGGTTTATAATTAATTCCTTAAATACCGATTAAAAATTACGCCATTCGCTCCCTAATACCACCGTTTTGCACGTATGATTGCGTATGAGGTGCATTGGGGGGGAGAAAAGGAACAAATAAGCAAATCCTGTGAAATAAGTAGATCCTTAATCAAACACTGTCAAGGTCCTTTTATAGCATTCCAAAGCCTTCTGAATAACTGTTTTGATAGCAGTGCACAGAAAAGATCGTATTTTGGGAAGACGTATATATACGCCCAAGGCAGTTAATGCTTTGGCTGAGCGAGACGTTTATATACGTTGATGGCACTTAAAAAGTCGCATATTATAGCTTTAGTTTCAAAGTATATTATCTTTGAATTCAATACATTGTTATTGTATGGGGGGCGATGAAAATTATGATTGAAAAGTGGGTCGCAAATATTGAAAGTTTGAGAAGCACTGTTTTAGTTCGATTAACTATAAAAGCGTGCTTTTTAGTTTTTTTAAACTATAACTTCTTTTCCTTTTTGTTAGTTCGATCTACAATAAAAATGTGTTTTTTAAATTTTTTTTAAACTATCATTTATTCATTGATGAATTAATCGTAACTGGGTCATTTTTTAGAATCTGGAGTACCCATTGGCATCCTATCAGTGCGTCGATGCGGCCTGGTTTGCAAAATGCAGGACCAGTCGACTGAAGGAAATCTGGGAGTGTTAAGTTTAAAGTATTAATACGGAAGAAGGTGTAGAGTCAATGATACTTTGCACTAAAAAGATCACTATTTGTATTAACCATGAGCGTTTCCACTTAACGGTTGAAAATCTTTTAGTCGCCAAAACTGGAATTAGTCGCCAAATCTAGAAATATGATTTGGAAATAATCCCCAAACCTGAAAATGGGAAATCGTTAATCCTGATGATCCTGATCAGGACAATGGAACAAAATTATTAAATTATTGTATTGTCATCGGTCCTTCACAATTACGAAAAATTTCGAATTAATCTGACCTTTAAAAGAGGGTAAAAATCGTGTTCAAATATTCCGTTACAATCAGTTGAAGCAAATAAAAACGTGTTAAAATAATACAACTCAACTTATCCTGCTCGTGTAGGATAAATAATTTTATGAAAATATGTTTATCATTTAGATATATATTACGCATTGAATAATAAGTATTTAAGTACCGTATATTTCCGAATATAGATCGATCCATGTGTAAGTCGAAAGAGTCGGTTTGTCTTAAAAATCTATTGAAAATTCGCACCCTGTATATAATTCGAAGAGTAAAAAATAGCAAATTTTATAATTCTCAAACACACCGCTCTGAGGGCGAAAACGATTTCAAGTGGAAAAAACGAAATGAGAATTTTTCTAATCAATCTATTATAAAGTAAATCGCCAGATGCCAATGACTAAAGTTTATTAAAAGCAGATGCCATAATTTTAAACAAGATGTCAAACTTCAAAATGCGTTTTACTCGAAATGTGTTTTTTCGAAAATGCTCAAACGGGGACAGTGATTGTTCAAAAAGTTTTTAAAATAATGAAATGTCATTTTTGTGTATGTTCTGTATAATAATAGAAGTGTTTTAGCCTTCAGATTTATCAATCGCTGTTTTATTACAAAATTTGCAGTTTCTTAATCGAATATAATCATTGTTTCATTAAACAACTTCATATAATATCTAAGATAAAATGCTCTAGATTTGTAAAAATTAAAACATCTCTTACACTGGAGGTCATTTTAAAAATGAATAGCAAAGTAACACAACAAAACTGAAAAAACTGAGAATTTGTTCATAAGATTGTTTGTACAGAATGGGCACTGTTTATATAATTTTTTGTCAATTTTTACCCATTATTTCCCATTTTAGTAATAATAATTTATTTTTCCCTCCTTAATGTCAGCATTTTTAAAAAAAAAATGTACTTAATAAGTCTAAATTAACCTCAGTGGCGCAGCAGCCCATGAGAACCAAGGTCTACTGTGCCCGTATCAGTTTACGAGACCTTAAGTGCTGAGGTGCATGAGCAGATGTTTCGATCAAGTGGTTAATCTGAAGCGAAACTCCCTGTTGTAAGTTCCCAAGCAAATTTGGTACTCATTTATCGAAGGGATGAAAGGCTGAATCAACCTTGCCAAGCCTGGGATTTAAACCCCGGACCTGTGGTGGGGAAGCGTGATTAAATAAATCTAAGAACCACAAAAAAATCCTCAAATCTCCATTTTTTTTAAAAAAAAAAGTTCTCACAAGTAGTCGCGTAGCTTAAATGCACGCATAAAATGTATTTAAAAATGTGCTTAGAAAATTTGCTTAAGGGATTCTTAGGTTATTTAAACGTATTTAATTTTTGCTGTTTCAGAAAAATTATTTTTCTAAAGAAATGTGCCGAAGGTACCGAAAAAAATAATTGTTATAATTTCATAATGTAAACATGTCTGGTCATACTCATTGTTTTAAAAAATCTGATTTATTTAATTTTTATACCAAAATAAATGAAAATTTTCTCTAACTTAATTTTTTTTATCTAATGATTTTTTTTATACCTTCCGCACATGATTGCATCCAGCGCAATTTTATGAAATCAAAAAACAATTGTCACGTGTATTTTCTCACATTCGTGGAACTTCTGTTAACTTAAAATGTACCGTATTTGCTAGAATCTAAGCCGCCATCGATTCTAAGCTGCATTCCCTACTCTCGAAGTGTTTTCGTGAAAAAATGTTGTCAGCGATTCTAAGTCACAACTTCAATTCTCTACACGTTTTTGAGAAAAAATAAATAAAAAAAATTGTAAAAGGTTCATCAATATCGGATGTTTAAGACATTTTTTTTGAAAAAAAAAATTAATAGGAAATACTAAGGAGTTAATTATCAATTTATTTCACCACTATTAAAAACTGGCAAATAACGCATGAGCCTATAATTACTCCACCCGTCAGTATCATGTTTCCAAATGATTCATTCCTTCCATTGTCACAGCTGACTTCGGAATGGGTGCGAGCGTCACCCTTTTCCCACACGTTGTCGTCTTCCGTGCCATCCAATGCATTTGTTATGCAACAATTTTTTAAAAGAATGCATTATAGAAGAATATAAAAAAATTATTAAAAGCTGTGTGTGGAATATTTACAATCAAAAATTATATCCTTTTGCTTACGCCATCGACGTATATTTGTTTCATCGGTGTCAAATTTTCAGTGGCCACTACTCTGTCTCCGTTTTTTTTCTACATATAAAATTACCTCTCTTTTCCTATTTGCGTCATTGTGAACTTGTCTTGATACTATTACCAATATCTTTGATATTTAGGTAATTAAAATAATGCGTATACAAAAACATTTTCCTAAATATGAGCAGGCAATTATGTTTAGGATAGACTGAATACTCGAGATAAACTGTAGAGTAGGATAAGTCATCGATACAAGAGGCCAGAATGGACGGTTACACTTTCCCTTTTGAAAAAGATTGAAGAAATGTTTTGGATTTGATTGTAAGCCGCACTCAATTTTCAGTAGCATTAACAATGCAAAAATAGTGAGTAAATAGATTCGAATAAATACGGTATATTGCAAAAATATATCCGAAATTATATATATACTAGCTGCATGGCCCGGCGTTGCACGGGCTATCTCTACTTTTATAAATTTTCCCTTTCCTTCACAAAATTAGCACTTCTAATACTCTTTTTCAAAATGACTTCCACCCCCCTCCACCACTTAGCCCGGCGTTGCTCGGGCTTTCTCTTTTCCTCATGACACCAGCATTTCTGTGTGTGTGTTTGTACGCGCACTATGTGAGTGATTTATAAAATTATGTCAAAAAATTTCCCTTTTTCGAAATTTGCTCCATTCCACTTATTTTTGATTTAAGATAGGTTTCTTTCCCCTCTCTAAAGCCCGAACACGGTTTTATTATATGTATATTTCTTGGAAGCAAATTAAAACTCATATTTACTTTATCGATTTATATGATAAATTTATTAGCTTCTGTGTGTGTATATAAACTCACGAGTTTAAATTTATCCCAAAACATTTTGACATTTTTTTGCCTCATTCGTTTTTTTTTATATTACTCGAGAAAGTAATTGGATATTTCAATAAAATTGTTAAATTATTTCCTTCTTTACAGTTTACTTGCCTTTTAAAATTTAATTTAGTTATTTGACATTGTTTAGAAACGTGATTTTGCAGAAGTGGATAAATGAATAATTTCTTTGAGAGAGATATTTAGTGTGACTTGATTCAGAATTTACATTGCATTTGTGATAAGAATATTATTGCAATAAGAGTTATTTAAATACTCTTTGGCAAAAAATGGGGGAAAATGACATTTTTTAAAACATTCTTCATTTATGAAAATTATTTCTACAATATAATATTTTGCCTATACATAGCTAATACTTCTGTACAAAGCTTGGACTAGGAATTTTAAAACAAAATATTTAGAAGTGGATTTATTCATATTTTAATGAATCAGAGTAAGGAAATTTTTACAAAAAATACCGGTTATTATTTGAATTGTGCTTAATTCTGAGAGAAAATAATGCGAAGTTTTCAAAAATCCTAATTCAAGCTCTACGCAAAAGCCTAGCTATATATATAGGCAAAATATTATTATATAGAAACATTTTTTTATAAAAGGAAAGTGTTTTAAAAATATGTCATTTTTTCATTTTTTTTTGTCAAACTTTTGCAATTAAGTAACTTTTTCTTGTAATAACACTCTTAGCAGAATTTATAAGTATATACTAATTCAACTGACACTAAATATTTCAAAAATATTATTCATATATACGTTTTTCCAAATCATAGTTTCTAACGTAGCCAGTCACATTAAATAAGGAGGATATTAACATGGATTTAATGAAAAGTATATTTAATACTTCCAGGGGTAGAGGGCATTTAAGCGCTTTGTTTGTATAAATATGACCATTAAATTTAATTTTATCACACACACACACACACACACACACACACAAATTTAAAATCTTTTTATTCAATAATAAATGTAGTATTTTATTACATCAATGCTAACTAACTGACAGATTCGAGAATTATTTTCTCGGTTACGACATTGGAAAGCACATGAATATATACGAAACATTGGAAAGCATGAATATATATGAAACGTTGGAAAATATGAATATATATGAAACATTGGAAAGCATGAATATAATACTAGCTTAAAAAGAAAATTCAACAAATACAGTAGAACCTCCATATAACAAGCCTCTACTTTATGATTTTTTCTATTTTGCGAATTTTATCCTGGAAACAAGAACATTTTACTATTTTCTTTGTAAAATAACCTCCGAACAGCGAAAAACATTTTGTATATAACGAACTTTTTCTCTTGTAATTTGATTTTTTCCCCTCAATATTTTTAAAAATTTTGCAGGACATTTTTCAAATAATTCTGTTTTTTAGCACATTTTATGGTGATCAAGAACCTTGAAATAGTATTACTAGGTGCGTAACTCACCTTGAGAAATGAAATGACCACACAATTTTTTCAAACAAAAAACTCAAATAAAACTAACAGATTTTATCAATAATTAAATTTCAGGACGTATGTGGTAGTGTATGCTTAAAGTTACTGGTTATAAAATAATATACGTTTAAAATTACTCGCAAGCTTACAATTAGAAAATGTCGTTCAAAAATTATTCTCATTAGTTTTAATATAAAATTATTTTTTAAAGTTGAATATATATATATACAGTGGACAATGTCTTCTTGTTTTCCTTACAAATTTCTTTTTGATGGGTAAGATATCTGCATAAATTGAATAAATAATTTTCAAAAAAGTGCGAATAATTACTTTTTTAAATAATATATAAATTTAAACAAATAACAAAACATAAAACAAATTTGTTTTAAATTCGTTTTATGCAGTTTCTAAAATATATTAAGAAATGAATCTTTATTTAACGAATTTTCCATATAATGAACTCTTTTTCGGGATTTAGTGACTTCGTTAAATATATGTCCGACTGTTCTTATATTAAGACCTAAAGACACTTTTGAACATCATTACTTACAATATAATCATAGAATAATCAATAATTAATTGAGAATCAAATGTTTGCTGCTAAGAAAATTTGCTTATTTTATGAACTTTAAAATAAAAAATAGCTATCTTAATGCAATTTTCTAGAAGAAATTGTACTTTGATAATAAAATTATCAAAATTACAAAAACTCTTATGCTATCCCAAGCCAATTTTCTGGAATCTTTCATTTTAAAATGCTGAGAAACATTTCCAAGAATTTGATTGAGAGTAAAATGAGGAAAGGAAAAAAAAAGGTGGATTAGAGAAAATTTTATTCTTTAAATAAACTTACGTATACTTCATCTGTCAAAAAGCTGTAGAATGGGTTTGCAAATTATGTGGAAAAAAAATTCTCTTTTCTAGCTAGAAGAACATAGCGCATCGTTTGGCGTTTTGATTCATATCCTTAATGACGAAGACCGTTCGCCCGTTCAGCTACGCCTAGTTTTGCTAAAATCATACACATTGCATTCAATGGCTTCTCCATGCTCTGTCCGTGCCAGAATCACGAATTTCAAATAAAGTTTCAGAGAAGTGCGGTCAAATTGCAGTTGTTGCTTTGCATAAAAGCAACAGGAGCATAGATGTCATAAATTTTGTTTTCTGTGTTGGCAGCTGTAGCAGCTGTGTTTGCGGCTGCAGTTTTGTCTTGGGAAGTGACAAAATTATGCATACTCTACAACAGATAGAAAAAGATGTAAACGAAAGTAATTGGGTTAGTCTGTTTTTACAAAGAAATGTCGCTTGTGAGTTTATTATTGAATCTCAGACAGTGGCGAATACGTCGCCAATTTCTATAAGTAGGACGTACATAAGTGTGGTTAAATGGAAGGAGAAATTCTTATTAATCGCACCCTATTTACGCGGAAGAGATGTCCGATGGTATTGAGTTTAGGAGAAAAATAATTAAAAAAAAATAAGGTAGGTGTCATCTCTTTACAACTGCGTTTCTCAAACTGAAGGGCGCGTCCCCCTAGGGTATTGCGATAGCTCTAAGAGGGGGGGCGTGAGCATATTGAAAAATCGAAAACAAGAGATTATTTCAGAACAAATTATTAATTTGCAGAAAGTGAGAAAACGAAATACATTCTGACATAATGAAAAATGAAATACAAATTTATACTGATATAAAACACATTGTGTGTGTGTGTAGTACTGATACATTTATATTTAATTTAACGATACTAAGTTAAAAAGTTTAATTATCAGTGACCCCAAGGGCTTGTCATACATAAAATGAGAAACAAAAATTAACACTTATCTTGTTAATTTGTACGGTTTATAATTTATCCCTTGACTGCGATTAAAAGTTACCGGATTCGCTCCCCAGTACCACCGTTTTTTAACACGTAGGCGAGTGCAGGGGGTGTATTGGTGGAGAGAAAAGTTATAAATAATCAAATCCTTTGTGTGTGTGAAATCCTTCGCAAACATTGTCAACAATGCCTTCGGAATAATTTTATGGATAACAGTACAGAGAACAGATCATTCTTCGGAAAGATGTATATATACGTCCGGGACAATTAACGTTTTGGCTGAGTGAGACGTTCATATACTCCAGTGGCACATAAGAAGTTAAAGTCGTAGTGCAGCTTTTGCGTCAAAGTATAGTATTTTTGAATTCAATACATTATATTTATGTGCAGGGGGGCAAGGAAAATTATGATTGGATATTGTGTGGTTCGCAAGTATTAAAACTTTGAGAAACACTTCTTTACAATAAATCTTTAAAAAAAAGTAAAATACCTGTTATTCCTTAATAAGAAAATGCTTTAACTTATTACCTTATAAAAAAGCTCAAATACCTAACCATTTACCTTGTGGCAGTAAATAAAAAAATTTATTTATTTTTTTCTTTTCATCTAAATACCAGAGAACATCTTTTCCGCATAGGTAGGCTTTTAAATTCCGTAAGAAAATTTTAATTCCCTTTAACGCATATTTTTTGAAGCGATTGATTCTTTTTCAATTCCTACTATTAGCTCTGTCTTTCAAATTTTCAATCGTTAATAAATTGCTGTTTGTAAAAAAATTAACACCATGACGGAATCATCAGAATTAACTGAAATTTAATGCACAAACGACTTGTTTTAGTACAAATGAATGACGAAACTTTCAAAGCAAAAAAAAAAAAACATTATTAAATGTCTTAAATCAGTGTTTGGTGTAGCCACCACGTGCTGCAATAAGTGTTGCTATACGGCGTGGCATGGAGTCAAATTGATCTTGAATGTCTGCTTGTGCAAGAAAATTCCTTATTGCTTGTATGCGCAGTAAAAGTTCGTCTTTTAAAGCTGCAGGACGTGGATCACGAGCGAGACACCGAACAACCAAGTCCCACACGTGCTCAATAGGCGACATATCCGGCAAATAAGCAGGCCAAGGAAGAAGTTCTATGTGTTAGGCTGAACAGAAGTCTGGAACAGTCTTTGCAACATGTGGGCGTGCATTATCCTGATGAAAGAAAGCTCCAGGGATGCCTTAAAGGAAGAGAACGACTTCGGGTTGACTTCGGTGGCACTTCAAGGACGTACCTCTTGCTATTGAGATTACCCTCAATTCGTAGCAAATTGGATCGTCCATGATACGAAATTACACCCCATACCATAACTCCGGGTGTTCGGCCACTATGTCATTAAATAACGCACTCTGGAAGGCAGTTTTCACCGGCATAGCATCTAACACGAATGCGGTCATCATGGCCCCACAAAAATTGAAGCGTTATTAATCTGAAAAGACAACTTGGTGCCAATCAGCTTGCCAGGCTCTGTGCTCATGAGTCCCATTGCTGACGCAGCCGTCGGTGGTTTGCCGTCAGGGGGATCCTGTGTAAAGGCAACCTTGCCTGCAATCTACAGTGCAGCAGACGTCAACGAATTGACGAAGCCGACATTAGTACACCTGAAGCAGTAGACCAACGGGCTATCAACTGCCCGGAGGAAGCTGCACGCTCATTCATCGCAATGAGGAGCAGTTGTCGATCGTAGTGCACTGATGTCACCTTCCTTCGTCCACTACCAATTTTTCGAGTTGTTCGGTGCTCGTCGGTTCACAACTTCCAAACTCGCATCACTGTAGAACTGTTCACTGCACACGAGCTCATATTGCGTGATAAGAGAAAATTCCTTATCTCGAGGGCCGATAATTCTCTCCCGTTCAAACTCCGTAAGTTGTTGGAATTTCTCCTTATTTCGTCGTGGAGGCATCCTTACGTCTCACTAAACGTTCACCACTAACAAATAACCATTCTTAAAAGAAATGAATTAATTTCTTCAAAGAAAAAGGAGAGGGGGATTAAGGAACTTGGCAATATCGTAGAACATCAAGAAAAATGAGCAAAATTTAAAATTAAAAATATATTTGCAAGACAGACTTATTTAGCTCTGAAATCAATTATACGCAACTCTAATGAAAAATGTTATATTATCCAAAACTGTTATTTGAATGAATAAAATATTTTCAGAATTATTTCCACAAACGCGCATTATGGTTATTTGCATGAAAATTATTTAAATATGTTGTGTTTTGAAATGTCACATAGCCTTCAAAAGGAAGAAAAAATATTTAAAATAGTAAAAAAGGGGAATATATATATATATATATGTATAAAGTTATACATTAAAAAATAATATAGGTAATAAAGATAGAATAAGAAATTAATTAATAAATTGTGTAAAAAGAGGGAATAAATTGTGTTAATAAACGCGGCGCTTGGAAGAAATACAAGGTCTATTGGCTACGAGCCTTGCAATTTTGATGCACGATCATGAATGAAGCCTGAGCTGACATCTCACTCTTCCACATTACTCCAATGTGCGGACTTTGAACTTCGGCAAATTTAAACGTGCATCGTTTCCGCTACACGACAGATCTTTCGGTGTCATCCGGACTAGAGTTATTGGATAGGTAGAAGTAACTCTGGCCATGACCATCACCACTCGTCACGAAGCAAGAGGGAAAGAAACTTCAGAAAAAAGTAGTGAGAAATGAAAAAAAATCAATACTTGTTAGTAATGAATAAAAAAGTGTTGACACAATTAACATATTAAACTTATTCACATTAACTTATATATATGATGCATAAATAAAAACTAACTAAATAACGAATAAGTAATTAAATGTATAACTAATAGCTAACTGAATAACTAATAACTAATTAAATATAACTGACTAACTAACTAACTAACTAAATAACTAATAACTAACTAATAACTAAATAACTAATAACTAACTAATAACTAACTAACTAAATAACTATAATAACTAACTAAATAACTATAATAACTAACTAAATAACTATAATAACTAACTAACTAAATAACTAATAACTAATAAAACTGCATAGTAAAAATTAGTGAAATTTTGCAATGAAAATAGAGAAATATGAATGAGAAATAAATTTCTTTTTATTATTGCGCCAAAATTTATTATTATTCTTACTTAACGACCAATTCTGATCGCCAAAAATTTCATTTCGTCAAATTCTACACTATAACTGTTAAATTTTTCATTTGTAGTTGTGGCAACATTTTAATTTTTCCCCTCTGTTTTTGAAATTAAATTTCTGTTCCTCATTTAATAAAGGAAACATATAGAAGATAATTAGAAATAAGAAATTTTAATGACAGAAACACAGAAATCACCAGGAAGTGCTGATGACAAAAGGCCAAGGGAAAATTTCTCAGAGGAAAGAGAAAAACAGGAAAAAGTAATGCATTTGAAAAAGCCCGTGCAACGTCAGGTCATGCAACTAGTACAATAATATAGAATGTAAAAGATCATTTCAAGATTGATTTATAACAAGAAATATATATTAAAAAATAAAGTCAATTCCTACTTAGGTCAACAACGAAAATTTTTATTTTAGCTAATTAAATTTAATTAATGAGTTAATATTTGAAAAAAACTGCATGAACAACAAGTGACATCCACTGCAAGTTTGGAAAAATATACTTGAAGCCAAGAAAAATTTGTTAGAAAAACTTACAGGGACCATGTGTTGGTTCTAAATGTAATTGCCTCAGAAATAACGCAGAATAAATTTAAAATTAAAAAAAAATTTAATTAATGAATTAATTTTTAAAAATACTGTTTTAACATCAAGTGTCATCTTCTACAAGTTTAAAAAAACGCATTTGAACTTCAGTGGATGAATAAAAAGTATTTCATTAAAGATTGAAAATTTGAACAAGATATATATATATATATATATATATATATATATATATATATATATATATATATATATAAATATATCTAGGGTGAGAGTGAACTAATAGTAGGAATTGAAAAGGAAAATAAACAGTTATAAACTATTGTAAAGGTTTTATTCCATCAACTTAGAAAACCAATCTAAAACCATGACCGATTGAGGTACATTTTGAACTTTTCAAAAATGTTTTCTTAAGTCATGAATTGAGTCCAACAAATTTGTTTTGTTATTCCTTCAAAATACTGATCTTTTCACACGCTCTTTTGAAAACTCTGCTGTTTAATAGCATTAAACAATACTGGGAATGGATCAGATGTTACTCATCTTATCAACGTTTTTTTCGTTCGTGATAAATCGATCACTGTGCAGTATTATCTATACTCTTACCTCAATGACAGAGATAAATTGTATATTTCTGAAACAACACAAACCGGGCAATTGCATAGCTAACAGAGAAAAATGATGCTTGTGGTTTACTCACTCGCTCTATTATTTGGTTTGACCACTGGATGCCCTCCAAAAGAAAGCATCTACCCTTGTACTTGTGAATGGCCATCGGCAGAAGGATCTGCTTTCGTCACTTGTGCAAAGCTGGACAATGAACATGACTTGATGCAAGCAACCAGCTCCCTCGCAGGCAGAAGTTACATATACTCCTTTTTAATAGAAGATTCGATTTTTAACTTCATACCATCCGATGCATTCAAAGGCCTGAAGTTTGCAGAATTGGAAATAAAAAGCACCTCATTCAGAGCTCTAACGGACACGGATGTGGCTTTTGAAGGTCTAGAAAATCATCTGGAATTTCTATTAATGACCAGTTGTACCCTGATGAACGAGTGGGACTGGACTATCTTCAAGAACTTGAAAAAGCTGACCAGACTGGAGATTGTGGATGGTAACTTGGGAAGCATTGAGGATCTGGACAAGATAAGTGCTTTCGATCTTAATTTTATTCGTTTCGATAAGAACAGTATTACTGATATCCATCCGAATGCATTTGCTCATTTCAAAAATATAACTGTTTTGTCCCTTGCTGAAAACGCTATCGAAGAGGTTATGAGAAGCATGCTTCCTGATCCGGCTTTGGAGTTGAAAGATTTTGACATCAGGTAAATATAATATCGTAATACAATAGAACCTGTTTTTTATACGAACCTTTTTTTATGCGATTTTACTTTTGTGTAATTTTATTTTTATGTGATTTTTTTGAGCGATTCATTTTTAATCGGGATATTAATTTCAACTATGTTGCGTCACTGTAATGTTTTTGTTCAGCATGCCTATGTACATTTTAAAACGCTCTGTTAATTTGTTAAGAATAGTCTCCGGCAATGGAAATAATAAATCAATCGATTTAAAATATATCAATTGAAATTGTATATTCAAGTGAAGAAAGCGAACTTGAACCAATTCAACAATCATGATGAATATCAGTGAATTACGTTTCTGCATTTTGAAATCTTCACTACTTTTACAATGAGAAATTAAATGTTTTTAAAATGTTTCCATGAGTGATTTAACTATTTATTTTGTTTAGAAGCTCTTTCTCATGCATTTCGTAAACATTTGACGTATGTTCTAATAGTGACTTTTTTTATGCAACGCATAAAATTTTTTTCTGTAGTTTGTCAAACTAAAATGTGTGTTATATGCAATTATGTATGGAATTTTCATTTTTTGTGTGTTGTTTTCTTTTATGCAGCTCCTATCTACAACATAAAAACAGGTATTACTGTACTGATAAATATTTTTTAACATTCAAACAGAGTTTCTCAATCTTTCAATATTTGAAACCCAAATTTCAATCATAAGGTTCATCGTGCATCCCCCCATACATAACAATGTACTGAATACAATAACAATATACTTTGAAGCTAAAAGCTATAATACAATTTTGATTATAAACCGCACAAATGAATAAGATAAGTATTAAATTTTGTATACGAGACAAGCCCATGGATAAATTACCTTATAATAACTTAGCTCATTTGACTTATTATTGACGAATTAATGATGAAATACATTCTATATTTATAAATATGTTATAACAGTGTAAATATGTATTTATTTTATTATGTCAGAATGCATGTCTTTTGCTTCTTTTCAGAAATTTAATATTTTTTAAAAATAATCTTTTATTTTTTCTTTTCGATAAGTTCTCACCCCCTGGAACGATTATCATGCCTTTCTAGGGGGCGCACCCCACAGTTTGAGAAACACTGCATTAAAAGGTGACTACGTTCGGGCTGTGATTTTTCAAAAAAAAGTATGAATGGATAACTTTTTTGATGTTTAGTGTCACTTGGATTAGAATTAAAATGTAAAACTGTTTTAAGAATATTTTTGCGATAATAAATAATTTAAACGCAATTTTTTTGGCAAAAAAAGGAAGAAAGAATGACAAAACGTCAAAGCATTCTCCTTTTATGAAAAATGTGTCTATAATAAAAATATTTTGCCTATATATATATATTATATTATTCTATCAGAAAACTAACTTTACTTTTATGCGGTACTGCTATTTCTCTTGTTGTATTAGGCGGGAAACATAATATGTTGCTATACTGACTAAGTCTTGTGACGGGCACACGCGTCTTTTCTTTAACAAGTCCTTTGGGTTCTTTGGGCCAGAATTAATGGCAACTCTTTTCCACCCAAATCCAAGAAGTGAAGTGTGAATGAAAGATGCAAATGAACAAGATTTTAAATATCGGAACTTAGAGTAAACGGAATGGCAATGTAGGGGAATGTATGACAATTGATGCTAGTTTGTGGTAGTTGATGTCCAATAGAGGAATCGTGGATCAAGTTTACATGAGCTTAACGTGACTGTGATTAGAAGTAATAAAAGTGATCGAATATATTTAATTCAAGTTGCACACCAGTGCATACAAGTAAAGAATATTGAGCATAAGTCAATACAGATTGATTCTCCAAGCTGTAATAAGCTAGGATTGACTATTTATTATTAGAATCAGTAATTAGGCGGTTCAGTTATTGATAGTGGTCTGAATTAGATTAAGTCTTATTAGCTAAATATATATATTGTGTGTTGCGTATTTTGCGATCGTAGATTCTCTCATATTAATTATTATTATTTAATTTGTTAAAGAGGTTTAAGTTGAATATTTTAATAAAGTCATATTAAGATAATGATTCTTTTTAGTTCTTTCGTTAATCCTACACCTCTAGCTCACACTGATACTTCGAGAGATGTTCTCCCAAGAGGAGGAACATCACAGTTACTATCTACTTTTTTCCATTGATGTTAAATATATACTAATAAATATTAGCAGGCTATAATTTTATCGTTATGTTTTAATGGTATAGTGTATTTTATTTGTAATATTAAATTTCTCATAATATTATTCTTTCCTTTCTTTTTGGCTCAATGTATAGGCAAATTGCAGCTGAAAGTTGGCTTGGCCTAAAACTTGTTTAAACCTGCAATCTTGGTTTCTAAGGCCGGGAGTTGGTTATTGTACTACTGTGCCTAATATTTCCTATCTTGTCTAGTTATACTTAGGTTTTATAACTATGTGTATATATTTATGGATTATATATATATATATATATATATATATATATATATATATATATATATATATATATAAGAATAATCAAATTAGATTAAAAATTAAATTCCCTATCTAGCACTTAACTTCATAATTTTCATTTGATTTTCAAGTATCAAACTAATCACCCCTTTATTTCTTACGAACATATGGCCTAGCCAATAAACATGTCTAATTCCAGATCTTTAGATTTAATAGGCCTATATGTCAGCATTAACTTTCAAGTACACTTATAAAATCAGAGGTACTTCTCATATCTGGCTGAAGTGGTAAAACACTTAGATTTCACTTTGGCGTGTTTTTTCTCTCTACCTCTCAGCGTCAGAACTTGTATAGATTTCATCAAATAAAGATCCTTTTTAAAACTAAGTTTGATTCTGGCTCAAAAAACATGTCATATATATATACAACAGAGCTGTCAAACTCGCGGTTCTCGATAAACATTTTTGCGGCTGAGCAAGTATATCGGCGCACAACATTATATACGTAATAAAATATTAAAATTTCTCCCGAAATATAGGAAAGATAGTAGCAGAGAAGAGGTGTCAAGTGCCGGAATGTAAACATTAAACTTTTCTTGTTATTTTGTATATGCTTATTATAACGTATAATTTGAAAGAAACCTGTGTTTCTATGGATATTAATTTTTTTTGCGGCCCACCTTAAGTCAAAACTTGTTTCTTTGGTCCAAGTTAGTCTTTCAGTTTGACACCCTTGCTGTACAGAATCTGAACAAGTATTTTAGAAATATATAACTTAGAAGTGTGAATTTATTCTTATTTTAATATATCAGAGTAGAGAAATTTTTTTAGAAAATACATTGGATATTCAACTAATCTTCACTTTGAAAATAATGAGAATTTTTCAAAAATCATAATCCAGGCTTTCTAGAGAAGTCTTGGATATATAAAGGCAAACTAATATTATTATGGAAGAATTTTTCATAAAAAAGTAGAATGTTTTGAAATTATTTCATTTCCATACTGAAGAGGTTATATCTCGTTAAATAGTTGGTCTCCCGTGTTGAAAGTTCATAAAAGGAAGACAGATTGTAGAAGATGAAAGTTGCAGTGGTTGTCCCTTGACATGCACAAAGGGGAAAACAATGTTGGCCCTTCAAACTTTCATCTGTCCCGTGAAATTAAAAGTCACCTTCTGGGGACGTAGCTTCCAAAATAATGCTGAGGTGGAGCAGGCTGTGTGACAGCTCCTTGCATCACAGGAGTACCAAAGCTTTCATTTTAATACATTCATTAGCTATCTGATCCTATAACTAAATAAAAAACACAATATTTTGTTTCGTTTACTGTAATCCCACGATGAGAGATTTTTTTAAATTAAGTTTTCTTTTTTTTAAAAAAAATCCTAAAATACTATTTCAGAGAAAAGACAAAACTCAGACCCAGAGAAACATTCTAGGAAGATAAAAAATTCATCTGTGTTTGACCTTCGAACTTACTGGTATGGTTAGTTCGTTCCTTTTTTTATGTCTTTATTTTTAGTTCAGGGAAGTTGTAAATAATGCGCTTTTTCCCATATGAAAGAGTTATATGACATTCGGAAAAGCACAGAAGGAACTTTGAAGGCTTATTTGTCCAAGATTTATTTTTATGAGCATTCTGAAACATTTTAAGCATGATGAAAAACATTTTGCACAATTCCTTTTTAGAACTTACGTTCATATCTTTACATTGATTGCACATTTAACCCGGGAGCGGTAGCGCGGGGTGCAGAGTCAAAGGATAGAAAAACTACAAATATCTGAACAAAATATGACAGTTTTCCTTGCAAATATCATTCCTGTACTGTTAGGGAAAAATGTCTCTGTGATTTGTGTCCTTTATTAAGGTCGCGTTCCTTAGAAACATTTTAGTTCGGTTCTATTGGAATTTTTCTCAAATTATCAAAGAAAGAATGAAAAAAAGGTAGAAAGTAGCTAAGTATATATACTTTCTATTAGTTAAATTATTTAATGGAATTGTGATTTTTATCGCGTACAACAAACATAATTGTAAAAAAAGCTTTGAATGACTCCGTCACCCCACGCGACTATTGACATTAGTATCGAGTGCACGTCTACCCCCGGGTTAAAATATTTTGAAGTCTTCTCGTTTTAAATGTTAAAAATAACACAATTATTTTTATCGGAATTTTACGTTCTTTTTCATTATTTAACATTAATAATAAATGCTAATTCTGTGAGGATTACAATTATAGTCCGTTTAAATCTCTTTATAATATGAGCATTCATTTAAAAAAAATCATTTTACATTTTTGTATTCATTGCCGTGCTCTTGGTTTTACTCTCCTTACAATTTAGCCAGTGCGGACTGGGTGGCGTAGGGTATTTGTCGCTTACCATCTGCACCTAAAGTTGTGGGTTCGATCCCGGCCCATGTCGGTGGATTTTCATGATACAGAAAATCGACAGCGGCCATGTCGTATGATTATGCAGCATGTAAAAAATCCTTTGAAGTGCCCGTTTGGCTTAGCTGCCAAAATACTTAAAAAAAATTCTTAAGTTCAATTTTGCATCGTCAGAGCTCAGGTGCCTCTCTCTGAGGAGGAAACTGGGCATCAAATAAACTTGCGGCGATTGGTATCACCTATTATACGGTGCCGCACTCAAAAGGGATACCAGCTCTTGGGGAATGAGCTAAGTCTGCAAAGGTAAAAAATACCAACATTTGCAATTACACGTTTTGCGCAGACGTCGGATAGGTTGCACAGACTCACGCAGACGTTCGAGAGAATGCTAATTGTGACGGATATGATAGGGAGCAACATAGACTAGACTATTTTTCTAATGGCATTTAAACTTTTAGAAATGGATGATGGAAGAGAAAGTAATTTGCTTAAAGTATATATTACTTAAAAGTAACAAATACAAAATTTAATACTTATCTTGTGAATTTATACGGTTTATAATTAAGATAGTTTGGTAGCTTTAGTGCCAAAGCGCATTATTACTGTATAAGGGGAGGGGCGATAAAAATTATGATTGAAAATTGGGTCGCCAATAGTGAAAGTTTGAGAAGCACTACACTAAAGAATCAAAAATATGTGCAAAACAAAGATAGAAAGAAGAAAATATCAGTGCCCGTACCACGATCGGGTAAACCGGTTATGGCCAGCTTTCTTAAGCCCGTACATTGTACGGGGAAACCAGTTAAAGGATTAATTCGATTTCAGGAGTGGTATATGGTAGCAAATTTTTCAGTTGCTTAGGTACGTTACGTCTCATCAGGATCACACTGAATCTTATATCGATGAGCTTCTCTTTAGCACTTTGTCGCAGCAACATTAACTTATCTTACATGTTTTTCATGCAGGTAATATTGTATTGTTTGTTTTGAAACGAAAGTTTGTAAGGGCGAACCCCTTGGGTGCCCTTCTCCTAGATTATCAGCGAGAGCTAGAGGTGTAGGAATAAATGAAGAACCAGAAGCTGCCATAATCTTAATATAACTTTTTTAAGATCTTATTTTAAACCAATAACAGATTAGGTAATAATATGATATGTGAGAGAATCTACGGTGGTGAAACACACAATATATATAATACCGAAATAACGTAACCCGGACCACTATCAATAACTAACTCTCATAAGTTCAATTTCAATGTAAATGTAGGTCCGAATATTAAAATGGTAACTCCTACCTTAATGTCCAACAAAACAGCAATCTATCTGATCCTAGCTGAAGTTGCGGTTCACTGGCGTATAATAGTATCTACCTTGACTACAGGCTCTCTGTCACGGGTAACCTCTCTTGACTGTCACTTAACTTCTCGGAATACTCTTCACATTTGCAACACGGACTATCATAACAGTCCCCAAATGCCACACCCTGCTTACTCTAAAGTTCTGTTATTTAAAAGCTTCCTAATTTACATCTTTCATTCACGTTTTACTTCTCGGGTTTTTCGAAAAAGAATTGCCATTTATTCTGGCCCCAAAGAACCCCAAAAGACATGTTAATGAAAAAACGCGTAAGCCCATCGCAAGCTTAGTAATTAAACGTATCCTTTTAGTAGTTTTCGAAGCTTTTATACAAGTTAGTTGTGGCTTCTCAGTCTTTCTCGAGAGATAATGAACTTAGACTTTTGTGGATTTTCCCAAAACATCTTTTGTGGAATATGTTTTACTCGAAAACGCTTAAGACAAAGTATCGGTTAAAACTAAATAATAAAAAGGACCCGAACAAACTACTATGTGTTTTAGCGCATTTTTTTTCTTTTAACAAAACACGAAAATCGCATCACATGAAAAATCCTTCTAGCAATGAAAAAATACGGAAAACACTACAGACGCTTAAAGGAATGTTTAAGAAAGTTTCTGTATTATTGTTGTTGTTGTTTTCTAATGCCACCTGTCTGACGTAGTCAGATCGAGGCCCACGAAATTCAGCGTGGCATGGGCAAGAGGTACGCCTGTCGTTGGCCTTGAGCACCATACAGGTGACAGTACGATTTAGCTCGGCGAAATTCCCCGAAGGGACGATAGATGGCGACACGACCTCTATCTCCACCTCCACAATTTCTGCATGTAAACTGAAGGGGAGGGAAATATTCTCCAGTCCCTGCGCTCGTGATTAAGCCCACAAGACTACGGACTCACTGATTTAACGAGCACGTACTCCGTGTGTACTCGGAGGGTGTTTGGTGGCATCGGGCATCGAACCCAGGCCTTCCGGTCTGGAGTCCGATGCTCTAACCACTAGGCTACCCACGGCCCCTTGGACTGTCCTACTGTATAATTGCAAGAATTCATTACAGTAGATGATGATAATATGTGTACAGCCCCAATCACGGCAGACAACGACGTTTTGGAGTTTGTTCAAAGCTCAAAAAATATAACTCATTCAGATTCTGGCAACGAAAATGAAATACATAATGCGATTCCTTTTCACACGTCATTTGAAACGAGGAACACTATAAAAAGTATGCGTAGTTATTTAGCCGCACATTGAAATGGTGAAATGAATAAAAAATGCTCGACATCAAACGCTTTGTTGACAATATGATGCTAAGAGACAATATTGGATAAGAAAAATGCCAAATTATTTTCCAAAAACTGAATAAATGCTTGGATTTTAAAAAAAAAAACAACTTTAAAATTTTGTATTTATTAAATTTCATTAAGTTCTTCGGAATGTTTTTGTTTTATTAATTTTTTATGAAATACATGAACATATTCACATCTATGTAAACAAAATGTACTCTAGTAAACTTAATTTTATTGAACAAACTTTTTTTATTTTTATTTTTGTAATATCTATTAACACGAAGTTCTTTTAACCCTCAGTTTCGAGTCAAACGATATTCACTGTATTTTGGAAACATTTGGAGATCGAATTATTCTCCAAGAGAGTCTTCAAGTTCACAACTACTTATTGACTATTGAAACCCTACTTATTCACTATTCCACAAATGATTCTTCCGGCCATTTCGGCGAAAAATAAAAAAAACTGTGCGAAATTTCCGCAACAAAATTTTCATACGATGTTTTGTAAAAATCAGATAATTATTTGCATTTCATATGAAAACGAGAGAAAGAAAATGAATGTAAAGGAAAAAATGCCAGGGATGTTGTTAAGGCTATGTTTATTAAGCCCTTGATTCTGTCAGCTTTTTTTATCCATACTCTAAACTTTTAAATAAAGTATGTTGCTGTTATTAATGCTACCTGATCATAAAGGCCAGATCGAAATTCATCACAGCCAAAGGCTAAGTGACGCTTGTCATTCTCCGTAGCTTTGAGCACCATACAGGCGACAGCGTGATTTAATCCGTTTCCACCCCAATTTCAAGGAAGGAAACCCTGGAAGGTGATAACTTCTGATTACTGGCAAAATAATAAAAATAAACATTAACAACTCAAAACTAATTATTTACTACGAAAAAATACATTTGCAATGTATAGTAGTAATCTTTTTAGTTCTACTTCTAATTCAAATTATAGTAACATTAGCGTGATTTCTGTTGTTGCAGATTGGATGACAAATACCTTATATTAGGATTATAAGATATGACTTTTAGGAGAATGCATGCTGAATTGGAATAATCTACCAAACGGTTTCTATATATAAGCGAGATTTTAATGATCATTTCTGAATAAAGACTCTCAGGCAGTTTTACAGGCGATGCTCTACGTGCAACTGTTCCAGAACATAAAATAGACACTACTTTGTTGCCTTTATTAATCATGCGGTATTTCTCGGACCACCAAGTTTGAAATTCTCCTTTACACTAACTATCTTGCACTTTTTTTGCTGAACTTGACGTGCAAAATAATGGTTAGAAATTCTAAATATATTTCACAAAATACAGTAATAAAAATACAGTAAAAAAATTACTTTAAAATACAGTAGTGTCAACGTTATTTATTGTGCTATGCTTAGACAAACTTCACATCGTTAGCAATTGCAGTCCACGATGTAACTAAGGTAAGACAACAAACGAGTGTGCACTCCGCCGCACCGCGACCAATCACTCGCGTTTGATCTTAATACTTCATTGTGAACTTTGTTATTTTGAACTAAAATGCTAACTTTTTTGATCGGTGTCATGCGCCATCAGTGGCACACGTGCCATTGTTTCGCCATCCCTGATCTAGGGGAGCTGAAACAGCGTATCACAACCCCTAAAGATGGACTTAATTCAGATACTTTAACACGCTTTTGGGCTCAATGTTACCGACTCAATGTGTGTTGAGCGACTAAGGGCTCACACATAGAGCATATGGGACTATCTTAACAAAATTTTAAATAATCCCATACAATACTGTTATAAATAACATATGATACCTTAAATCGTTTGTAGTTTATACTGCATTGCAAATGTATACTTCTTTATGATTAACCCTGTATAACTCATCGGGCCCATGCGTCGTCAAGCAATTACGCGTACAGCCAGATTTTGGGAGATAAACAAGAAGATAGCAATTAATAGGATTTTTTTGTGTATTTTTGGAGCAAAATAGTTAGACAACAAGCAATATATATATATAAAATAAGTCAACTCCTACTTTGAACGGATAAAAAGGAAGTATTTTATTAACGATTGAAAATTTTAATAAGATATATATACATAACTAATGATATATATAGGGAGAGAGAACTAATAGTAGGAATTAGGAAAAAAGCATCATTTGTCTGCATTTTTGTAACAATGCACACCCGATTTGGCTAAAAAACAGGTTGTCGACGCAATCTTTGTCTTTGTTTTGATAGTTACATTGTTACAGCAATAGAGAAGAATCTAAGTTGGCGTCCAAAACCGGTAATTAAATTAAATTAATTAAATAATATTTAAAAAACTGTGTTAACATCAAGTGTCATCCACTACAAGTTTAAAAAAATTATTTGAACTTGATTGGATGAACAGAAAGTATTTTATTAACGATTGAAAATTTGAACAAGATAAATAAATAAACACACACACACACACACACACACAAGTAATATAAAAAAATTTTTAAGTCAATTCCTACTTAGATCAACAAAGAAAAATCTTATTTTAGCTACTTTACATTAAAGTTACAATTAATATAAATATATATATATACATATGACAGAATCACAACATAAAGTGGTAATTAATTTGTACTAATTATTTTTAAAATATCTTATTGTCATCCAAAACAATCGTGTATATAAAATTTCAGTTCAACTGAATGCTTTAAGACGTGAGGAAAAAAAAATGTAAAGTTTTGACCCAAGTCGCTAAAAATGATACCAACATGTAATTCTTTAAATAATTAGTTTCAGTCAATTAATTTTAATTAATTATAATCAAATTATCATATTTTTAACCAAAACAATTGTGTATAGAAAATTTCAGCTCAAATGAGTGCTCTAAAATGTGAGAAAGATACCTTTTCATGTTTTGACACATGTTGCCAAAATGGCCGCTAAGTCACCAAATTATTGTCATCCAAAATAATCATATATATAACATTTCAGTTCAATTGAGCACTTTAAAATGTATTTTATTAACGATTGAAAATCCCACCAAGATAAATAAATATATAGAGAGTGTGAGCTAATAGTAGAAATTGAAAAAATATTTTATATTGATCGGCACTAAAGTTAGGAGCTTAGTTAAAAAGCATTTTTCAAGGAGGGAGAAGTGTTAGTAAATAAAGTTAGTGAATGTAATAGAACGGTGTACATATTTAATCAGACATATCCTATCGTTTTTAATTCAAGACGCAAGGACTATAAAAACCTTTCCCTATACAATCGAAATGTTAATGCAATAGAACATATATCAATAACTTTAGGTAGCAGACTACTTTTGATAACTTTTTTTAAAAAAAGAATGGAGGTTTTTTTGTGGTTTTTAGATTTATTTAGTACATTTTAAGAAAAATATAGTAAAATTAAGAAGAGAAAAAGGAATTATTATTACTAAAATGGGAAAAAGACTGGTAAAAATTTACAAAAAATTACATAAACGGAGTCCATTTTGTACAAAAAGTTTATGAACAAATTAAAAGATGTTCAATTTTGCTTTGATGCTTTGCTATTTATTTTTGAAATGACCTTCAAGAAAAGATACTTTAATTTTTAAAAAAATTGTGCAATGTATCTTAGTAAATATATATATATATATACATGAAATTGCTTAATAAAACAATTAATATAAATATTAATTGTTTATTAATTAATTAATCCACATAAGAGACTGTAAATTTTGTAATAAAACAGTGATCGATAAACCTGATAGTTAAAACATTTTTTTTTATCATACAGATCCTACACAAAAAATTTCGGTCAATTATTTTCAAAACTTTTTGAGCAATTGCATTCCCCGGTTGAGCATTTAAAGAAACACACACATTTCGAGTGAAACACATTTTAAAGCCGGGGTGGGTATTAAGTAGATCTCGATCGACCGGTGGACCACCAAGACATTTTGGGGTGACCGCCTTCACATAAAACGTTGGACGCGCTTACTAAAAGAATCACAGGAGGGTATAAAGCTAATTGAAACACCCATGAATAAAAGAGACACCGTGTGTGTGAATAACAGTGCAACTCAAATTTGAGAGATGTTTTCATGAATTTACTAGATTAGAATCAAAAGTTGCTTTCATGGGTTACCCATTTGACAATGTTGATGTGAAAAATATAACTAAAATATGTTACATGCTCTCCAGGAAAACGAGAAGCTTTTTTCTCCTTCAAAAGGACGTAATTTGTAAAGAATAACTTTTGGAATCTAATAGACGAAGTAAAGTGTCTCAATTTTAAAAAAGCTTCTCAATTCATTTAACATCGTTCTTTCGCTCTACCTATCTGTGTGAATCTACATTTTGAACGAAGAATATAACTAAGACAACGTATCATTCCCGTTTCACAGAAGACCACTTAGAATCCAGTGTAAGATTAGCAGTTAGTAATTATATACCGAGGTGTTCAAGATTGGGGGGGAGGGCGGATAATATGAAGTCTAAGTCTTTTATGAGACTATAGCTACGAGAACTAATTTTAAGTGAAAATTATTTATTTTTTGATGTATTGTGAATTGTTTGAAAATACATCATTTGATATTATTAAATTTATGGGTATAGTTATATATATTATGTTTGCATTTTGCGTTTTAGTTAAAAAACGTAGTTTTAAAAGAGTAAGTTTTTTTTCTACTGTAGTTATATATGTAGGTAAGTACACGTATTCTCTCCATATTTATTATTGTCAAAATCCAAATATTGTTGAGCCTTTTTTTTTTGCTAATCACACCTACGTCACAATTTGGACCACAATACCTTGAAAAAATTAAATGTAGATCGTGCCATGTAAAAGTCTGCCCACCCCTGTTTTAAAGTATGACATATTGTTTAAACTAATGGCACCTGTTTTTACAAAAACGCTTGTAGTGTTTGTTCTGGGGCAGAGGTGACGAATCTTTATGGATCAATGTGCCATTTTTTCTAAAGAAATGTTTATTGAGGCATAGACGGTGACATCAAATAATTTTGCCTTGTAATTATTGGGAAAATACACTCTGTCGCAAAAAATATATGCACCCAGAAGAAATTGAGCTACATTCACGAAATTTGGTATGCATGTAGTGTATATGAAAATAAACAAATGATTAAAAATTCAGAACAAAATATCATTTTATTAAGCGGTTACAGCTTGCAAAAGGTTAAAAATCAGTAAGTAGTAAAGCCACCTCTGGCAGCTATACAAGCCGAAATTCGGCGTGGCATCGATTCAATTAGATCACTTATGACCCCCTGTGGAAGATCCTGCCATAGTCTTTGCATCTGCGCAGTTAATTCTCCTGTATCTGCAGTTGCCTTCCCAGCGCGTCCAGACATGCTCTATTGGCGAAAGATCTGGTGACCTGGCAGGCCATGGTAGGACATCATATCCTTGAAGACATTGTTGGGAGAGTCGCGCAGTATGTGGGCGAGCATTATCCTGTTGATAAATGGCACCTGGGTGACTTGATAGCATGGGTAGCACAATCGGCGTTAAAATATCGTCCACGTATCTGCGAGCTGTCAAAGTGCCTTGAAGGACCACTAAAGATGATCGTGTGTCCCAAGAAATTGCTCCCCACACTGTCACACCTTGTGAAATTGCTGTATGCCGCTCGACAATAAATGCCGGATCGGACCGCTGGCCGGTGCGCCTCCAGACACGTGTGCGGTGGTCATCAGCACTGAGACTGAATCGGGATTCATCACTGAAGATGACACGTCTCCAGTCTGTCCAAGTTGCCCGAGGTCGGCAAAAATCCAGTCGACACTGCCTATGATGTGGGGTCAGTGGTAACCGTCTTAGCGGACGTCGGCTCCTGCCAACTTCGGTCAGTCGTCTCCTTATGGTTTCTCTTGATGGCACTGGATGTCTGGAAGGAGGTAAGTGGCGTTGAATCGATGCTAGCGACGTTGTTGGTGCCGAAGTGGCCACTCTTCTGATTGCACGATCCTCGCGATCATTTGTGTTCCTGGGACGTCCTGACCCTCCGCGACGGTACACTCTACCTTCTGTGATCCACTGTTGCCAACACCGAGCAACTGCCATATCGCTCCGACCGAGGTGGCGGCCGATACGTCTATTCGACCAACCTGCTTCTTGAGGCCTATTATACGGCCCCTATCAAAGTCCGTCAGCTGCTCGTACTGCCGCCGGTTACGTCTTAGAGGCATCCTAAGTCTCAATATCGTCTATCAAAGTCATCAGATTCGTTTGGATAACGGCGCTCGTACTCATGCTTTTTTTTTTTTAAACTCTCCCAGTTGCGCAACTAATATGCGCATAGCACATTTTAGCCTTGTCTCATTGGCTTCGAAATTTTAATCATTTGCATATCTCTTACCAGACTACAATCTTGCCGAGTTTTGATAGTAGCTTGATTTCTTCTGGGTGCATATATTTTTGCGACAGAGTGTATATAATAAAACTAAATACTAACAACACAAAAATCTATTTATTACGAAAAAATACCTTTTACACTGTATAGTTATAAATGTTTTAGTTATACGTGTAATTCAAATTAAAGTAATACTAGTGTTACTTATGTTGTTGCAGATTGTGGATGACAAATAACTATGTAAGATGTTACTTTTTGTAGAACACAGGTTGAATTTGAGTCATTTACCAAACGGTTTCCAAGCAACTAATTATTTTTGCAATGGCTCACTTTTTTGACAAAAGAGTTTGTGATTTGTTTCAAATTACCGTTTGACAGAATATATGTTCTGCATACCACTATTCTAGAACATAAAACACATACCGCTCTGTCACCTTTACTAATAATGCCTTCTTTCTCGGTCTACCAAATTTGAAATTCTCTGTTACGCTTACTATCTTGCACTTTTTGTTCTTTTGCTGAACTCGCCATGCTAAATAACAGTTAAAAATCGTAAATATAACACAGATAAAGTTTAAAATACAGTTGTGTCAATGAAATTGACTATGCTGTGCGTAGACAAAATTTACATCATAAGCAATTGTAGTCTACGACGTAACTAAGGCAAGGCAATACCAAACGCGTGTGCTCCCTGCCACCCCGCGACCGATCACTCGCATTTGTTCGTAATACTTCATAGTTAACTTTGAAAATTTGAAATAAAATGCAAACCATTTTGATCACTGTCGTGCCAAAAATATTGTGTCACGTGCCATCAATGGCACACGCGCCAATAGTTCGCCATTCTTGCCCTATGGCATAGTAGTTATTTTCGTGTTAGAAATCATGAAATCCTGATTGTAGCTATCATGTGACTATGATTGTAGGTATCATGTGACTCATTAATTTGGCCCATTTTGTTTGTTATAACTTATGCCTGCTTTCACCAATAATGAAGTTAATTTTAAAAGTATATTATACTTCAATGAGTAAAATTTCTTTTTTAATGTTTATTCGTTTTATAGTCAGAAAAATAATTTAGTCCTTTAATGGCTGAAAGTGTTCTTTGAAAAACTTTGTATACAACAATTGAATATATCGTGGTTCAAAGTCGTAAAATGGGGTACCATTTTATTTGCAGAATAACATTTAAATATTATAAACATTATTATATCCTAAAAATTGTTTTTTAGACTTGATTTTTGGAATATTTAAAATAGACCAAATCTGTTAAAGTGTATACTATGGAAAACAACAATCAGAATTTTATGCATAGAAAAATAAAAGTTTTAAAACTAACTTATATTAGTATCTTTCAGTATATTAGTAGTTATTTTATTGATATATTATATAGTATGTTTGCATATATTAGCAGCTATTTTAGTATACACTAGCTGCATGGCCTGGTGTGTTGCACGGGCGTTCTCTACTTATGTAAATTTTCCCTTTCCTTCACAAAATCAGCACTTCTAATCCTCTTTTTCAAAATGACTTCCACCTCCACCCTCCTCCACTTAGCCCGGCGTTGATTTGGCTTTTACCGAGTGTATAACTTAAAATTCCCTGTTTCGAAATTTTTTCGCTTTTCTTTGTCAGACAAGTTCATTTCCCCCCAGCGTTGCACGAACATTTTTAAATGCATAACATATTGTCATGGAAAAATTCCCCTTCCCCTCTCGATATCAGCCGTTCCTGGTATGTGTGTTTGATTTCTGTATTAACGTCATTACAAAATTTGCGTGGTAATTTCCCACAATTAATTATTACTGCCCTTTTAAAATTTTGGCTACCACTAAAGACCCGCTGTTGAATCTGTCAAGAGTGTAAACGTCCTAACGTTGGTGTGGTATGGTAGCTAAGAGAGATGGGTTCCAGCTCAAGTCTCATCCTCGTCACTTGACAATGGTTCAAAATGTTGAGGTGCGTCTCCAAAAGCTCTCGAGTAAGTGGATAGTGGGACTTTAATATTCACTCACTTACTTTGCAATTTTAGGCCCCGGAAACGAAAATGTACCTTTTTAAAAATAGTTGTATGTTGAAAAAAGTAGAAATTTTTATAATTACAAAATATCACAACTACATTATAAATGTTGAATTAAAATTGTGAGCTTTTTTGAAATGTTCGAAACACGGGAAAAAAGTTTTGTGCATTTATTTTTATACTTGAAGAAGTTATAAAAATTTGAATTTGATAAGTAATTATTAAATATTTAAAATTTGAGTATTTTTTAAAAGTTCGTAAAAAAAAGTTTTCGGCATTTTATTTTTTATATCACTAACTCTAAAAGATCAAAGTATGAGTTTTTTAAAAATCATTTTCATATAAACGCATCGATATTGATTCATTTTAGAAAAAAATTGTAAAATATGTAAAATATGGCTGTTCTGTAAAAAAAAAACCATTCTGTATTGTGACTAAATAAATTTTCTTTCCAATTACAAAATTGCTGGCGAAGTTATTAAATGCACGAAAAAAATTGTGAGTATTTTTTAAAGAATCATAAAAGTTAAACGATGATGTTGTTTAGAACCCAGTATCAAACGGTAATAATCAAGTACTCTGCCGATCGCACCATGTAGTTCTCGTAAAAAAAGGAGTGAAAAGACCTTTAAAATAAAAGAAAGAGATATTCAATTTCGCCGAATCATGGGGTTTTCAATATTTAAAGGCGCATCTTCTTTTCTAGTGTAACTTTTCATTATACGTGATGGGCACAGGGGAAAAGAGTCATTTGTCACCAAACAGGTTTTGGCTGCCAGACCCTTGCCTATTGTAAAATTGCGTTATTTGTTAAAGTTTTATTATTTTTTGAGGTCTTCATTTTTAAGTTAATTTTTTCAAACTTCATAAATCGATTACAAACAACAGTAATTTTTAAACAAAAAATGTAACAAAAATAATACTTAAATATTTCTCGCAAAAAGGGGAAAAAAAAAACGAAAATCCATAATTTTTAGGAATTTTTTCAATCTCTGTCAGATTACGAATAATATCGTTCTACACATGGAAAAAAAGTTTCGTGAGATTATTTTTATAAATAAAGAAGTTATTAAGTATTTAAATAAAATTTTGTGTATTTTTTAAAAATCATAAAAAAAAAGTTTTTGACATTTTATTTTTTAACTGACTGATTCTCTAAAAGAGAAAAGCATGAACTTTTTTAGTGTAGAATATCATTTCATTAATGCGAAAGAAAATACAATTGGAATGATCTAGAAATCATTTTCATAAAAACGTATCGATTTTGACTCATTTTAGAAAAAATCGTAAAAAATAGAAAAAAACCATTATTTTGTAAAATAAATTATACCGTATCTTGGCGAAGTAAATGATCTTTCCGATTCTGTAACTATTTTTTGTCTGAGTCTGATAAAAAAAAAAATTAGATCGTGTTTTAAAAATGTCGGGGAAAAAAAAAAAAACGTCAAAAAATTGGAACTTCGCTAAACTCATTCCGAAAAGCCACTCGGCGGTAAAAAAACCCAACAGAGGTAAAATAATTATGCGTTTTAAAGTTTTTAATTAATATCTTTTTAATTAATTGCAATATCGGAATATAAATGGTCGAAACGGATTCCTCGGATCATTCCCAAGCTTTTGGTACCTTTGAGAAGACAGATCCACGTAGTCAGATACGTTTGTTTACCTATGAATTTTTTAATAGTGTAGATTATGTTAGTTAAACCATTTTTTTTGTATTTGAAACATTTTTCTTGCATAGAGAATATATATTTCATAACTTGTTTTTATTTTTCATTTCAGTTCCAACCTGATTGAACAACTTCCTTCTGACCTCTTTACTAATATGCCAAACCTGGAAAGTCTTTACATAAATAACAATAAGTTATTGGTTCTGGAAGAAAAGACATTCTCACCTGTCTGGGAAAATTTAATGTTTTTTTCAGCCGCGGGTAAGATTATTTTATAATTCTCACTACTTGTTTATAGCGCATTTAATCCTGACAGTAATTATCATACGGACTTTAAAGGTTGAATGATGTACAATGTATCGATATTTTCAAATTAAAGGAGCTGGATGATGAATAGGGTGGATTTTTCTTTTCTTTTTTTGCGGTTATATGAGAACAAAAATTATTAATTGGAACCAGGGGGAAAGATGCTCCATAGTACGGAGAGCAGGAGAAAAATAATTAAAAAAAAAAAAAGGATTTTATAAAATTTAATATTACCACAAAAGAGTTTAATTTTAAAAAAATGGAAATTATTTAACCCTTCCCGGTTTTTCCCGAACTGAGCTCGGGAAGGTGAAATGTACCATCTTAGTTCACCTCGAATGTAGCTCGGGCACTCTGAGAAAATGTATACTGTGTAATCGGTTTTTCCCAAATTATTTCGCTTTTCATGGTTTTGAATAATTGAAAAGTATCAGTCGGGGGAATTTTCTGCAAAAAGAGGACGTCTTTCTGTTGAGCATCCCCCTCCCTCTTCAAACTTGCCTGAAAGGCATTTTGTTGACTACATTCCCAAAACAGAGAAGAAAACTATTCTAACACGACACTAAATTACTTGCTGCTCAAAAAGAGATAGTAAAGGGAAGATTGTAAGAAGAAAAACAAGATTCTGCTGTACAGATTGAAATATCGGTTATACGTGCAATACCGTGTTTTCGAATTTATGATACACGATCCAATTTTAATTAATAATTTCATAATCATTAAATATAATTGTAAAAGATGCAAATAAAATTGGTCATTCATGATAAGAGCTAGGTATTCTAAGCTTTATGTTGATAGTCAGTGAGAACTGACTCCAAAGACTAATGATTTCTGCCATACAAAAGGCCAGCTTTACAGGTAAATAACTCATTTATTTAAATAGATCTTTTTACGTGTTAATTTTTTTGGAAAATTTGTATGCGAATGGTGGTATTATATTTAAAACGATATGTATGTTTGAAAATAAGCATTAAAAATTGACATTTTTTAAATCCATAATCCAGAAATAAAGTGAATCTGGAAGGGGTTAATTTAGGTTATATGATTTTAGACTCGCAATTAATTTTCTACCATATAAATAATTAAAAGCAATGATTATTGATAAGTGAATATTTACGGAATAGTACAATATATATTGTAAACATTTCATATATATAACCCCAGCTCTCTCTTCTCGTACCACAGAGTCAGCCTGATTCAAATTTTTTTCCGTCCTCCGCTTTATCGGCACTGTCAAATCTCGACGGTAGGTTTTTTTTAAAAAAACAATTAATACTACACTGCTGGCCACCGTAAATGCATCACACTGAAGGAAGCATGCAAATAACATGAAATTTACAACATGCTTTAGCGGAGGTGAGATATGCAAATGATAAGAATTTCAGCACAGACACATCACGCACGCCTGTGGCGCCACCTCAAAGCGCTATTTAAGGCATGGAGATTTCGAAGCGATTTAAGAAGGATGTGGGCGGCAGAATGGAATGAAGTTGTCTTTACAGACGAGTCACGCATCTGTCTGCAACACCACGATGGTCGGATTAGAGTCTGGAGACACCGTGGAGAGAGGATGCTGAACAGCTGCGTTATGCACCGCCACACGGACCTGCATCGGGTATTATGATTTGGGGCGGTATTGGATATCACTCTCGCACTCCTCTAGTACGCATTGCCGGTACTTTAAACAGCCAGCGCTACATCTCTGAGGTGTTGGAGCCAGTTGTCCTTCCTTACGTTCAGGGCTTGCCCACAGCCACATTTCAACAGGATAATACGCTACCACACGTGACACGCATTGTCCAAAGGTTCTTCGTCAATCACCAGATTGAATTGCTGTCCTGGCCGGCCCGCTCTCCGTATCTTTTGCCTATAGAAAACCTGTGGCCCATGGTTGCTCAACGATTGACCCAGATTACACCCCCAGTTTCCACACCAGATCAACTTTGGCAACGTGTGAAAGCTGCTTGGTCTGCTGTTCTCCAAGAACACATCCAAAGTCTCTTTGAATCAATGCCGAGGCTTGTGGCAGCGGTGATCTCCAACAATGGCGGCTACTCTGGCTACTGATTCTGGCAGGAACCACACTTCCCAGAAGTCTATAAATTTAATCATTTGATACTTGGTGAACAATTTATCTACAAAATAAATTTTGTTGTGCTATCTCTTGTCTTTCTTAGTGTTGCATTTACGGTGGCCAGCAGTGTATAAAGAAGCTGATAAAGGACCTGGTGTCTTTTTCTACCTATCTAACAGATATCCTCTCCTCGGAATGGATATTAGAAAGTGCTAATTTGTTTATTTTTCTTTAACGAAAACTACTTTGACTTTTTACCATAATAAAGCTCAAATACCTATATTTCACTCCCCTTTGTATCAGTGTTTAACATAAAAATTAATTTTTAATTTCCTTCCCCCCCCCTTCATCTGTATACCAGAGAACATCTTTTCCTTATAGATTGGTTTTGAAATTTTGTAAAAAATATTTTCGATTCTTCAAAATGGTAAAGGTGGAAGGGGGAGAAAAGAACAGATAAAAGATTTAAAAAAATTGAAATAATTTATAGAAACGCCAGTTTAATACCTAAACTCATGAGATAATTTTTTAATAATTTTTTAGAGATAATGAGATAATTTTTTAGTAATTTTTTAATTCATAAGCAAGTACAAATAATCCAGAGATTCCACAAATGCAAAATAACATACGTTTGCGTATTCAAACAGCTGATTTCCATAAATATTTCTTTTTTATGCTTTTAATCGAATAAGTTAATTGTTTGAATTAATAACAAATCTCCAACTTCAATAGGTGAAGCTTTCATAGAATATATTATTATTTTTCCGCCAACCACTACTGCAGTTTTATGAGGATCATAATTGAAGTGCGTTGATTTAGAATAATATTCAGTTTCGAGAGAGAGAGAGAGAGAGAGAGAGAATATTAGTTGCAAAACGTACATCTTAATGTTAAATCATTCTGTTTCCTATGAGTTGAACTAAGTCCTTATTTTACAATCATGCAATTGAAAGTCTGATGAATTATTTAATTCAATAAGAACAAATATTTTAGATTTATTCTGATTCAAGATTTATAATAATTATTCGAATATGAGCAAGCTTCATAATCTCTTTTGGTTTTTTTTGTGCTTACTTATATGTATAAAGGAGAAAAGCGAGACTTACTCATTCATCAAGAATTCTTTTGAACTGTAGACCTACAGAATTGAAAATTTTTAAGCAATTTTTTTTTCTTTGTTGAGTAGAGATTCACTGAAAAGAACTAATTTTGAAGAAATCTACCCCCACAGGAGTTTGTGAGAGCTTTATAGACCAAATTTCCCGTTTTGAATTTGTTAGATCTATAGACTTGAAATTTGGTAAGTATGTTTCTCTTCCTGAATAGGGATCCACTGGGAACTGGTGACTCCTGACTTCTAGGAATATGTGAAAGCCGACTTCCAAGGGGATTTTCAAGGGCGTTACAGACAAAATTTTCCTTTTTTGAACTCTCTATTAGACTTACAAATCGTACTTATCCGTTATTTTGTTCTTTGAGACACTATTACAATTGTTATTTGAATAAATTAATCTTTGAATAGCAAAACATCAGTTTTATTAATTTGGCAATAGGGTTTGCTTAGAATGCTAGCTTACGCTGCGATATTTTGACGAAGTAAGATATCTTGAAATAAATTGCTTTGATTTATATGTTTAGAACTTTTTAAGGTAAGGGTTGCTTTGAATTTTATGTTTAGAATTTGCTTAGGTTAGAGTTGTTTTCAGTTTTATGTTTAGAATTTGTTAAGGTAAGGGTTGCTTTGAGTTTTATGTTTAGAATTTGTTAAGGTTAGGGATTTATAAGTTTTAGTACATTAATTTGATAAAGATATGCTCTGACTTTTTTCGTCTAATAATTCAAGCAATAATTCATAAATTAGTCCTCATAATCTTTTTATCCTTTCATTTCCCCTGTCATATTTTTTCAATTAGCCCTTGCGAAAAACGGGGATACCAGCTAGTAGTTTCGGAAAGGTCTAACTGAAGAAAAATGTAATGATTCTAACATAATAGTTGAAATTACTTGAATATCAAAACCTAATGCAATTAGAATTAGAAATAATTGGAATTTTAAAATTAATAAAGTTTAAGATGCTTAAAAAAATTTGGAAGAAACAAAGAAAAACTGTGCAAAAACTACAGCTAAGTTTGAATCAGGAAGACGGGTAGGGATTAGCCTAGCCCAGGGATGGTGAACCTTTTTGGATCAACGTGCCATTTTTTCTTTAAAATATGTTTAATGAGGTATAGACTTGCCGTCAAATAATTTTGACTTAATTCTGACTTTAATGTAATTATGAAAATAATAAAACTAAATACCCACATCACAAAATTCTTTATTTACTACTAAAATATACATTTTGCACTGTATATAGTATTAAATGTTTCAGTTATTCATTTTAATTACATTAAATCTAAGTCAATTAAATTTAAGTAACATTAGTGTGACTTCTGTTGTTGCAGATTATATATATAGATGACGAATAACTTATATTAGGATTGTAAAATGTTTCTTTTAGCAGAATGCATGTTGAATTGAAGTCATCTGCCAAACGGTTTCTAGTGAGTCTTTAATGATTTTCATCTATGAAAATAATCACTCGCAAGCATAGATAGACAAAAATATGGTTAAAATAGTACAAGCTAGCTTCTTAAAACAGTTATGTGTCTGGAATCGAATTTCATGTTACCAAAATTTCGTTAATGGCATTTTTACTTATATTGCTTGTTAATCTTTCTGTTTCAATCTCAATTCCAACTTTTTCCTTGTTTCAATAAATTTTTGAATCCATATTGAACGAGACTAGAAATCAATAAGTTGCATTTCAAGTTTTTTAATTTCCAATTAATCGAATTGGAGCAAGTTCAGTTTACCGAATAATGTCACATCAGGGTATATAATAAACTTGAGCTCGCGTTTTTTACAATTCTTTGAACTGAGAAAATCTCACTGAAAAATCCTTGATTGAAGAATTAACTCTATCTTTGTCTGGTTTCTCATGTACATTTTTATCGTTGAAATTGTTTTTCAAGTTTGGGGTTACTTGCAATAATATACTTTCTGAATTAAAATGCAAACTGTTTTGATCGGTGACGTGCCCAAACTATTGTGCTGCGTGCCACCAATGGCACGCGTGCCGATGGTTCGCCATCCCTGGCCTAGCCAATCCGGATGCAGCTGAGAGGTCTAAGGTAAAAATGTAAAGCAATTTTGGGGGAGTAGCTTGAAACGAGAAAAAGCGTTCTGATTGGAAGAATCGAAGTCGCGTCCAAAAGGAGAAAATGCAGTGCTTTCAAACTTTCAGTATACGCGACCCACTATTCAATCATCATTTTCATCGCTCCCCACTCCATACAATAACAATGTATTGAATTCAATAACACTATGCCTTGACACTAAAGCTACAATACGACTTTACCTCTTATGTGCCACCGACGTATATAAACGTCTCGCTCAGCCCAATCATTAATTTTCTGGACGTATATATACGTCTTTCCGAAGTACGATCTTTTCTTTGCAGGGCTATCCATAAAATTATTCTGAGGGCTTTGGAATGCAATAAAAGGACCTTGACAGTGTTTGCGAAGAATTTACTTATTTCAGAGGATTTGCTTATTTATTTCTCTTTCTCTTTTCTCCTCCCTCTCCCCCTAAAAAAATCCCATCCAAATACGCTCGTCTACGTGGTAAATGGTGGCATTGGGGAGCAAATCGCATAAATTTTAATCGGCAGTTAAGGAATTAATTATTAACCGTATGAATTAAAAGGATAAGTGTTAATACAAGCCCATGGGGATACTGATAATTATCAAACTTCTTTACTTATACATTCATAAGGGTATTATATCAGTGTAAATGTGTATTCTGTATTTTATTATATCAGAAAGTATTTTGTTTACTTTCAGTAAATTAATAATTTTTTAAATAACCTTTTGTTTTCGACTTTTCAATATGCTCGCCTCCCCCTTGCAGGGTTATCACGCTCCCCAAGGGAGGCATGCCCAACAGTATGAGAAACGCCGAGTTAATGCATTTGAAACGCTTTTAAAATGTGTAGTTTGAAAATTGAAATACAAATACTGGGATGTGTATAGCTTTGAATAAAATCAGGATTAATTAAATAATCAATTAGAGTGTTCCGGGGTCGATAAAATTAAATTCAAGAATTCAAAGGCATATTTTTAAATACCCAAGGCGGTGAAAATCTAAGATTAATCAATTTTATCCAAAAAATTTACTGCAAGTTTTCTTATGAACTACCCAATAAAGTAGACGTTCTACTCGCTGATATCAGGTCTGACAGAATAATTAAACTGAAATAGAAAAAAATGTATACACATCGAATTTTTTCTTTTTTTTAAGGTATCCGACTACGTTCGGAACCATGATTTTATTAAAGCTCATAAATTGATAATTTTCAAGATATTTAGTGTCACTTAGATTAGAATACATGTATAAAATTGTTTTAAGGACATTTTGACAAAAAAAAAGTGATTTAAATACAACAATTTGGCAAAAAATTAACTTAGAATAACCTTTTTCAAAATGTTCTCCTTTTATAAAAAATGCATCTAAAATAATAATATTTTGCTTACATAAAGTAAAGACTTCTCCAGAGAATCTGAACTATTTTTTTTTGAAAAATTCACATAATTTTCAGAGTTACAACTCATTGAAATAATTACCGGCGTATTTTTCTTAAAATTTCTCTCCTCTGTTGTCGTAAAACATCGATAAACCTAAGTTATTTATTTCAAAAACTCTTGTTCAGCCTCTGTATAGAGCAGTGTTTCTCAAACTGTGGGGCGCCCCCCCTGGGGGAGGTGTGAGCATAGCGAAAATATAAAAGGTTTAAAAAATAATTTTTTGGAATGAAGCAAAACAAAATGCTTTCTGACAAAATAAAAAATACACATTTACACTTATATAATTTATATATATCATCCGGTTTTCCACTTTCAAAAGGTTCCACTTCAAGCGCTCATTTACTATCTTTGATCCTAAAACCAAATAAAAAGACATTTTGTTTGCTTTGCTGTAATCCCACGTTGAGAGATTTTTTTATTACGTTTCTTTTAACCTCTAAAATACTACTTTTGATTATCATCTCTTTGACCTTCAAATTTACTGGTATGTTTAATTCCGTCTCTTTTCCTTTTAGGAAAGTTGTAAATAATATTTTTCTGTTGCTTTCCCCCTCCCTGTGAATGAGTTTTATGATATAGGTATAAGCATATTGAGCACTCTGAAGGATTATTTGGCCAACATGTATTTTTAAGAGTATTCTGAAACATATAATACATAATGAAAAACGTTTTACACAATTATTTTTTTAGAACTGGCATCGATGTTTTTATATCGAATACACTTTTTACATGGGAGCGGTCGCATGAGGCGCTGAATCCCTCCAGGCTCAGGAAATCGTTAATTCTGGGAAAACTGTTTATTTGTTACCAGTGACATTGAAAGAGTATCCTCTCATATGACAGTCTTAATGGGAACTAAACTAAAATGAATTTGTCACATATCTCCCTCTCTTTTGAGAGTCGCAAACGTTTTTTTACAATCTTAGGTACTTGTTTTGATCGAGTTCCCTGCACGACCACTTTTGTTCAAAAATATTTTCTATGAATATGCTATACTTTCCCCTATGATTAACTTTGTGGTTTTGATTGCTGTGTTGTACGACTTATTATGGTTTATATATGTAAATGAGCAGAATATAAAATAAAATGGGCATCTGTGATCTCTATTGAAGAAAGTTGATACTGATCAAGCAATTGAAGAACCTGATGAAATAATGCATATTAATCGTGATAGCGAAAGTAAATATGAGAAAAGCGATAGACATAAAACGTTTGAGTTGAACTGAAATTTTCAAATACTGCCTAAAGAACTCTATCAAGAAAACTATGAAGCCATAAATGTAACACTTCTCCTTGTTAAAAAGACACAAGCAAGAAAAGGTTCAACATGCTATTTGTAGATCATCAGAGAACAGCAAAATTACAATAACGTGAGCAAAATATGACAGTTTTTCTGGCAAATAACGTTCTTGTATTGTTAGTGAAAAGTGTCTGTGATTTATGTTCTTTATTAAGATCACGCACATTTGGAACAGTTTCTTTAGTTTTATTGGATTTTTTCTCAACTCATCAAAGAAAAATTAAAAAGTACTTGAAAGTAGGAAAGTATATTTTCTCTTAATTAAATTATTCACTGGAATTGTGATTTTTATCGTGTATAATAAAAATAATTATTAAAAAAAGGATTGGGGTGACTCTTAGTCACACCGCGCGACCATTAACGTTAGTGTGGAGTGGGTGCCTGCTCCCGGGTCAAAACATTTTGAAGGTTTCTTGCTTTAAATATTAAAAATAACACAATTATTCTTCATTTGGAATTTTACATTCGTTTTTCTTATTTGATATTAATTCTAAATGCTAATTCTGTGAGGCTTAAAATTACAGTTCTTTTTAAACTATTTATAATAGGAGTATTCATTATAAAGAAATCATTTTATATTTTTGTATGCATTGTTGTGCACTTGGTTTTACTCTCCTTACAATTAAGCTATTATATCAAGAATAATGTATTATTTTTTAAAAAAAATAATGCAGAATGGGTATTTCAGCCAGTGTACTTATAAATGTATCAGTACTGCACAATGTATTTTATAACTAATTTATTAATATTAATTTAAGAACAAGTTTAATTATTATTAGTGACTTCCATGGGCTTGTCTTGCTGAGTAAAGGTTTTTAAATGAAGGCTTAATACTAGAAATTGACCCTCTGAGTTCTTTTTTTTATATTTACCTAATATCTCAATATTTTGTCTTCTAAGTAGCCACCACATTTTTCAGTACAGGATTATTACATGTTTTGCGCAGACGTCCGATAGTTTGGTCAGACTCACGCAGACGATTGCGAGTGCCAGATGTGATGGATATGATAAAGCGCAACATAAAGTAGACTATTTTTCAATTTCTACACTACATAAGTTCTCTCTCTCTCTCTCATATATATATATATATATATATATATATATATATATATATATATATATATATATATATATATATATCTTATTCAAATAATCATTCGTTGATAAAATACTTTCTATACATTCATTCAAGTTCAAATACATTTTTTTAAACTTGTAGTGGATGACACTTCATGTTGATACAGTTCTTTCAAATTTTAATTCATTAATTAAATTAGAAAATGAATAAATAGTAACAAACAAAAATTATAGTCCAACAGCATTTACAGAAAGGAAAATTTTTCGTGTTGTCCCCTGTAAAGCAATGGATAGCGCGCTGGGCTTCTAATCTGAAAAGCGGTGGTTCCCATTCCATCTGAGATGGCCTAATTTCTGAGAATATGTGTGTTTCTTCTTTACTATACTATTTTCTTACACTAATTAAATGTAATTTTTGAATAAATAGTAACAAAAAAAGAATAGTCCAACCCCATGTATAGAAAGGAAAAATAAAAATTGCAAGGAAAATCGCTTTCTATTTTGTCGCTTAACATTGTGATTCTGTCATATCTATTACATATTTGTATTAATTGTGACTATTTAATAAAAAGTAACAAAAGTAAATTTTTCTTTGTTGGCCTAAGTAGGAATTGACTTAAAAACTTATTTTTTATATCACTTGTTCTAATGACATTTGTACTTTTAGAAATGGCTGATGGAGGATATAAATGTTTAATTAAATATCATTTTGCAATCTGTTCCAATTTAAAAATTAGAGAAAGGAAAAATAACATAACATTATAACTATTACTTAAAAGTAATTTGCTTAAAATATATTTTTCTTTAAAGTAACGTATACAAAATTTAATACTCAAAAAGTGCATTATTATAATAATGCACTATTATAATAACAATACATTATTATTTGGGTGGGGGCCGATGAAAATTATGATTGAAAATTGGGTCGCCAGTAGTGAAAGTTTGAGAAGCACTGGTATAGAGGTCTAAGCTATATACAGGCAAAATTTTATTATAATAGAAGCATTTTTCACAAAAGGAGAATATTTTGAAAATTGATTATTCTATGTTAATTTTTTGTCAAAATATTGTACTTAAATAATTTTTTATTGAAATACTATTCTTAAAACAATTTTATATACATTTTCTAATTTAAGAGACACTAAATATCAAATATTATCCATTTATACGCTTTTGCAAAATCACGGTTCCGAACGTAGTCGGATAACTTAAAAGTTAGATGTAACTTATGTATTACTTAACTTAAATGTCATGCTTATCTTTTAGTATTTGAAATGATCAGGTTCATTGTAATATTAATATTGTGTATATATAGGTGCAGTTCTTTTCTTAATAAATAGAAAAAAATCCTTATGATGATAGAGAGCACAATTTTTAAAATTTAAAAAAATAAAATGTGTGGAGTATAATCTTTTTCCTCCTATTTTATTTTTCAATGAGTTCAATTCATGGCGATCACATGATGAAGAAAAACACGTGTTCTCCAATGAATACAAAACAGACATCAAAGTAATTGTACTTCAGTGCCAGTTTATCCACTGGGCACTTGGGGAGGAGATCTGGGGCTCGGAGGGCCCGGATAAGCTGGACTTAACAAGATTTTCTGGTTATAAATTTCGATCCTCCAGTGCCAAGGGAGTCTATAGATCTTCTGCGCCCTGGGCCCGAAATGAGTTTAAATCGGCACTGTTGTATTTGTTGTTCTACCTGGGTACTCTTGAAAAAATTGGGTAAAGATGCTCACATATTATGAAGAAAAACTTTTTTTCTTTACAAGATTTTAAAATTAACATAAATCATATTTTATGCATGCATTTGTAATCAAAATGCATTTTGTCTACCGGGGTGCGTTATTATTGTTGACAAATTTGTATTTTTTAAGAGAAAGTTTCTGAAAAGATCAAAAGTTGGTGAAAACGAAGCGCATGAACTGATTAGTTGGAACCATAATATTGCTTTTATCGCGTGACTATGACGCCACCTGACGTGATTGGCCAAAAATACGTTGTTATCATTATTATGTGACTATAAAGTCACATGAATTGAGCCTATTATCCATAGAAATTTTTTTGGTTTCATCGTTCATTTGTTGTATTATCAGCTTTTAGAAGTTTCGCCCTTTTCTTCCAGGTAATGGACTAAGATGCGACTGTCGCATGGCTTGGATCTTGGAGAAGAAGTTTCCGAAGCAAACCAGAGCCTACTGTGCGCTACCTCCTGATTTGAAAGGACGCAGCATTGATGCCCTCACCTCCAAAGATGTTTGGTGTTTTAAATAAATATGCATTTATCATTTTTCTTTAAACAATAAATAAGCCTTTATCTACACAAATGACATAAAGCATTATTTTTTTGTTCTTGTAAAGTCTAAGTGATAAGTAGTGTGCTTTTTCACCACAGAACATTGTGAAGAATATAATGAAATCCGTACCACATGAAAATACAATTAGGTCTCAAAATTTGGCAGATTCAAGTGTCATACACTTTGTCAAACATGATTTAAAACCTTAGTATTTGTTGAAATTTTGTAGATTTGGACGATGTTGATTAATCCTTTAATGGTCAAGTTATTTTGATGATTTGGGTACCTGCATTGTAAAATTTTTTTATTGCAAAAATCAAATGTTTAGTACAACATAAAATATACTTAGTAGTTAAAAATTGATATTTTGAATTACATTCATAAAAATTTTCAAAGTCTTGTAGCCAGTGGCGTAGCTACCAATAGGCTAGACGGTGCCATGCACCGGGGCTCTCAAGCTCTGGGGGCCCTCAAACCTGACCACCAAGCAAGTTGAACTTGTCATCATTTCTCCCAATTTTAAGTTATAAATATGAAGGGGCGCAACATAATTATAATCATGGCAATTCAGTTGAAAGTAATTTTGAACTTGTAGGGAATTCCCCTAAATTATTTTACTTATTTGTTTAGTGTTGCGAACTTTATTTATTGAAGTTTATATTATTTTCATTTTTCTATAAACTTTTACTTGAAACTTTCATGAAAAATCTTACCATACTTATTATTACATCATATAAAAAACCTACACAAGAGACAATTCCTTCCTAGTTACATTTATAGTAAGCCAGAGAGTTTCCTGTTTCAATATTTTGCAATCTTCTCGTATCTGCAACTTTTAAAAATAATTATAATAATATTGTATTGTATTTTCTTGTTCATGCATATTTTTTTGTATCATTTCCTGTCAATATTGGTGGATTGTTTTATGCATGATAATTATCGTATTTACTCGAATCTAAGCCGTACCCATAATTCTCTACTCGTTTTTGAGAAAAAATAAAAAATTATGTAAAAGATTCATCAATATCCGATACTTAAGAAATTTTTAAAAAATTTAATGAAAAATAATAAGAAGCTCATAATTAATTTTTTTACCAGTATTAAAAACTTTCAAATATATATATGGACTTATAATTACTCTAACTGTCAGTATCATATGTTTCAAAAATGATTCATCACTTTCATTGTCACAGTTGACTTTGGAATCGGTGCCGACGTCGTCAATGCTCCACACGGTGTCGTCGTCTAAACCATTTGCTGCATTTGTTATGCAACACTTTTATAAAGAATGCAAAAGAAATATTAAATACTGTTGAACATTTACAAGCAAAATTCTATCATTGTATTTACGTCATCGACGTATATTTGTTTCATCCGTGTCAAATTTTCACTGCTACTACTCTGTATCCATTTTTTTCTACATGTAAAATTGCCCCCCTTTTCCTACTTGTGTCATAGTGAACTCGTCTTGATGCTATTACCGATATTTTTTATGTTTAGGTCATCAAAGAAAGCGTATTAAAAAACCCCAAATACAAGCAGACAACGATGTTTAAGATAGACTGAATCACTAGAGATAAACTGCGGAATGGGTTAAGTCATCAAAGCAAGGAGCCAGAATGGAAGGTTACATTTTTCTATTTGAAAGGGGTTGAAACTCAGCTAACCCCATCCCCAAACGCTTTGTCTTCGATTCTAAGCCACACCCGATTTTCAGTAGCATTAACTCTTTAAAAAATAGTGGTGCGTAGATTCGAGTAAATATGGTATATATCTTAAGGGTCAAGTACACGGGGCGAGTTTACAAGCTACAAGCCGGCTTTTTTACAAGCAGCTCGTAAACTAGCCCAGTGTACTCACCGCACTCGCTTAAAAGCTGATTTTAAAAAAGCTCTTGAAAAAGTTGACTCTGCCGGCGACTTTACACGCCACTCGCCGGCTTTTGAGCGATTTAGATTGTAAACTAGCCAAGTGTACTTGACAGTAGCTTGTGGATTGTCCAGAAGCAACGAGTAGAACGGTCTTGAAAATGTATATTTCCACGTGCCAGCTACTTGGCTACTGAGCGAGTGGAATGTTTATGTGTACTTGACAACTAGCGCACTCGCCAACTCGCCGGCTTCTTACTCGCCGGCTTGTAGCTTGTAAACTCGCCCCGTGTACTTGACCCTATAGTGTTTAAAGTAAGAATTAAACGGAACATTTCGTTCTAAGGAAGAAGCACTGAAATATATTGAAGTAAAAATAGTTTTAATGCTTTCAACAAACTATATCACTGTCAACGAGTTACAAAACAGCAATACATGGTAAAAATAAGCATACAGGGTGATAGACTTTACATAACGAAAGCAAAGTGTCCCGCACTTAATACATACAACAAAAACAATACAAAGCTAATTTATTTATATGTTAAATAAGATTTATATATCTTACAACACAGACCTGCTTTACATATATTGACATAGATAGCATTTATGAAATGGGCACAAAGGTTTATTGAAACATTTTCATAAATATTTTATATGGCAAAAAAAAAATTACTGTTAATTATAAGATTTGCAGACGTAATTTAAATGACAATCTTATGAACAGTAAAGTGACAAGTAAAATATTGCTGCTGATGCAAAAAAATAAAGATAAAATTTGTAATTAAATATATTTATTTTCAAGCAAAAACGTAAAACTAAATTGAATTATAGCAAATATATGTTATACTCTCTGCATTTGCACAACCTATAATTATACTAAGAATGAAAACTAAAAATCACAGTAATAAGAATGCTTATTCATTTTTTTCGATAACGCTTAAGCGACTTTCAGTAGAATTATCTTGACTGTGAATTAAGAATCATAATTCGAGAGTTGTTCTTCCCATTAGGAAATGATATCTAAAATTTAAAGAACATATAAACAAGATAAACCCTCATTAAGGATAACTTGTTGTGAGAGGAAATTCGTGATTAATTAAGCATCCATAATTTTTTTATTATGATTCTATTATAATCAGTGATTTGGAATTAGTTATATGTGAAGTTTCTTTTATTTATGCATTTCAAATGCTTAGAATTCAATAAAGATAATTATAGTTGAACTGTTATTTAACGCAATTGATTTCTTAAGATGCGATCTCCTCATTACATCAGGGGAGTAACTTACACCCCCGCATCGAGAGGGGTTCTAAAGCCTGATGTTATGGTTTTGCAGTCCTTTGTAAGATACGGGGCTTGGGGACCCAAACTAGGCTTTGCAGGTAGGGTACTAATATTCTTCCTTACGCTACTGCATTGCACAGTATGGTCTCTGAAAACAAATGAAGATGAATAATTGCTCCAAAAATGATAAAAAAAATGTTATTTTAAGAGGAATATTATGCTGACAAATGAATTATTTCTGTGCACTTTGGATTAACTCTCTTTATAAATGCGTATGATCCCTCATTTGGTTCTACGTCGTAATTTGAATAAAACAGTCAAGTGCTTGATTCATGAATGAGATTTAATTACCGGAGAGTCATTTGTAATATCCACATCTTTGACTTTAACTGGAAGAAATATACGAATAATAACACTTAAGTTTAATAATTGATACATTTCATCTCAGATCTATGAATGGGATTCATTAAAAGTCTTTTACAAGTTCATTAGAAAACAGTGATCTCATCAAATAACAAGGTATTTTAAATTAGAATTGGATTTCTGTTGTAAAATAGGTTGTATTGTGATGCTTTAATGCTCGTCAGATGTTCGAAACTGAAAATAATAATCAAGAATGGATGATAATAAAATAATGATAATAGTAAAAACATCTCAAATAAGCACTAGATTGAGTTGAATTTTGCAATTAAGTTCACATCAATTAACCAACTTCTTTCGAGACATAATGACCACATTTCTTCACCACCAAATATGACTTAATTGAGACGATAGAACACAGTAAATGAAACAATACAGTTTGCATATGTCTTCTTTGATTTGTAATGAAGCAATTCTTCGGCTTGGTGCTTCATTTTGAATAGAATAAAAAGACGAAAACATTAAATTATTTGATTTTTCTTCCAATAAAAAAGTTCTTTTTAATCTCCTACGAGATGCGTTCAGTTGTTCTCCAGCTTAAATTTCCCCAAATGTTCTGTTTTGAGAATTCGAGCTTGAAGAATAGTTCGAATCCACTAAGAGACTTCGAAAACACAGTTCGCGTATGAAATCCCCCCAATGAATCAGTAGCTCAGGTGAGTAAAAATACTAAGTTCATGTCATCACAAAAATATGGATGCAAACACAGGAAGAGCTAAAATGCGTAATCATAGTATGTTTTTTTCTGAAGAAGTCTGAATCCCATAATGTTCAGATCTATCATAGCTGCAACAAGGGCAAGACCCAAATTCGAGTCATCGACGTTCGTAATGCATTTTAGATTCAGCAAAGAACCATCGATGCGATCTGTAGTCTGATATGTGTGATTGTTTTTGATCAATAGTGAAGATAAGCGACACATAAAGGGGAATCACAGGTACTCATCTCCTCTGCCGAGTAAATAGCCGTTCCTGTAAGGATGATGCAGAGGTTCTTGCATTTGATCCTCGACACGCCGTCTACGGAAGAAGCCAAGCTGAAAGAGAGAAAAAAAAAGAACGATTTAAGAAGTTGTGTCACTACATTATACGTTCAATACTATACAACACACCACGCACAAAATTATACAACACACCACGCACAAAATTATACAAGACAAAATTATACAACATAAATAACAACAAGAACTTGTATTTGGTACTTATCAAGTGTATAACAAAGATATAACTATCTTGTATAACTTTCTTTTCTCGCTTACATTGAAATTTTTCTTTATTTTTGACAACATACCGCTTTCTGCAAATTTTGCTTATACGCTAGGATAGTGCTTCTCAAAGTTGCAATACTCGCGACCCAATTTTCAATCATAATTTTCATCGCGCCCTCCCCCCATACAATAGTAATGTACTGAATTCAATAATACTATACTTTGACGCTAAAACTACGATGCGACTTTAACCTCTTAAGCACCCGCCGTTTATATAAACATCTCGCTAAGCCAAAGCCTTTATTTCTCCAGATGCATATATACGTCTTCCCGAAGTACGATCTTTTCTGTGCTCTGCTATCCATAAAATTATTCCAAGACTTAGGAATGCGATGAAAGGACCATGACAATGTTTGCAAAGGATTTACTTATTCCAGATTATTTTTGCTCCTTTATTGCCTCCCCCCTCCCCCACTACATCACATACGCGTGCCTGCCTGGAAAACGGTTGGCAATTGGAAGTGAATCGCGAAACTTATGATCGACCGTACAATAATTATCAAGATATAAATTATAAACCGTACAAAAATTATCAAGATAAGTGCTAATTTTTGTTATAAATTATATATATGAAAAACCCATGGGGTCACTGGTAATTAATAAACTTGTTTTTCACTTAGAATTGTTACATTAATTATAAAATACATTGTGTAGCACTGATATATTTATAGGTATAATACATCAGTGTAGATGTGTATTATATTTTTTTTTAATGTCAGAATGTATTTTGTTTGTTTACTTTCATTTAATTAATAATTTTTTTAAATAATCTTTTGCTCTTGACTTTTCAATATGCTTGCGCACCCCCCTTTTTAGAGCTGTCGCGCCCCCAAGGGAGGCGCGCCCCACAGTTTGAGAAACACTGCACTAGGATCAAAAGTTTTTGAAATAAATACTTTTTTTGGGACATAAGTTATACCGTCGAACAATTTCCCCAATTCAACTGACGTCACCAAGTGCTGTCACCATTATTACTATTTGGGGACATGTGCAGGAAAAGTTTTTCATTATTGGCTGCATATCGTGTCATTTGGAGCGATCTTTTGATTTGAAAAAATTGGTCGTCGGTATAATTCATATGGTATAATTCGGAGTCAATGTTCACTGTACCCAACATCCAATCAGAGAGCAATCTCTTAGCTCTTAGCCAAGCCAAAAAACTCAAAAACTTTCCACCCAGATGAAGAACCATAGCCACGCCTACCGGAATCCATCGCTCGACCAATCGCCATCATGCCACTCAGCAGAATGGAAAACACCACTTTTGCCATGCCCAACATCATAGACTCTCACGATATGGGATTGAGGACTGTTTTACAGTCCAGACGCCCAAAAGTAAACGCCTATTTAACGCCTATGGTATAATTCGGCGTGTTTTTTGACTTTTATCATTAAAAGAATAAAATAAAGCTTATAAGTATGTTTTATGTGAATGATAGATCGATTTCAATAAAATACCACGAATCAATTATATCCATCCCTATTTCTTAAAGAATTGGACACTCATATGATAGTCAGGAAAATGTATGAATATCTTATTTTTACAACTTGTGTGAAAATTTTTCATGTACGTTGATTTTTAAATGTTGATGCTAAAACGTTGTTGATTAATGTCTAGAAGACATGGTTTTTAATCTGTTAAGATGACGGAAAATCGGATAAAAGAAATGAAAATTACCACAAGGTGATGCTGTTAGATGTCTTATGTATTTTCTTAGTGCCATCCAAATATTCGGGGAGCAATTTGAAGTCAAATATTCAATACGAAGATGACCTGTTACAGACCTTTTAATGTGCCACCCTTTGCTTATAGATGCTTTTTAACATAGGAAGAATACTACTGTACTTCTATTTATTTGAGATCATTTTGATGCAACAAGGAAGACCTAAATTACTATGATGCACCGCCTTCTTGACTCTGTACAGGAAGATCATTTATGTGGGCTCCTTTTTATTCAGAACATAGAAGTACCAGTTTACGCTGGTAAGAGATCTGGATCAGACAGCATTGACTTCTGTATTCATAGACGAGTCCCTCTTTACTTTAAAGAGGAATTCAGGTTGAGTGGTGATTTGGGGAGTAAAAGACATTGCCTATTACCAATATAAAGCTGTTAAAAGACACAATTAAAAAGGTTTTGGAATGATAATCTAGACTGGAATCTCTCAGGGTGGTTCTTATTGCCCTGCATGCTCTCCTTGGAGGAATTCTGACAAGAACAAGAGTATAGTGCAGTGCTTCTCAAAGTGTGGGGCGCGCCCCCCTGGGGGGCGCGATGACCCTACAAGGGGGGCGCGAGCGTATCGAAAATTTAAAGATTTTTTTAAAAAAAACCGGAAAGAGAAGTAAAACAAAATGCTTTCTTCCATAATAAAAAAAATACACAACAACAACACACACTGACATAATTTATATTTATTATCTGGCTTTTTTCCGTCATCAAATAGCTATCTTTGATCCCAAAACCAAATTAAAGAAAAAAAAACATTTTGTTTTATTTGCTGTTTTTCCTCAATGAGAGATTTTTTTATTACGTTTTGACATAAAATATTACTCGTTAAAAGAAAAAACGAAAATCAGACCCTGAGAAAAATTCTAAGAAGATAAACAATTCACCACTGTAATTATTATTGAAATACTGTACATTAGTTGTAGAAAAAGAAAAGTAAGTCATGATTCACTTTTCAGCCAGGCTGCATAGTACGTTTGCTAATCATTTGATTGACCTTCAATCTTATGGTATGGTTATTATCAATATTAGTTCCCTCCCATTTTTTATGCGTTTGCTTTTCGCTTAGGGAAATTGTAAATAATTGAGTTTTGTGATATTTGGAAAAGAATTGATTGGTTTAACATTTCTGTAGGATAATTGTTAAGTGTCTGATTTGCGTCCTTTATTATGGTCTTGTACTTTTGAATCATTTTAGTTCAGTTTTATTGGATTTTTTCTCAAATCATCAAAGAATTGAATAGTCCTTGAAAGAAGGTAAGTATACTTTCTATAAATTAAAATATTCACTAGAATTCCGATTTGTATCGTGTACAGTAAAAATAATTCTAAACAAATGATTGGGGTGACTGAGTCCCCCCGCACTACCATTAATGTTAGTATCGAGTACGCGCCTGCTCCCTTGTTAAAACATTTTGAAGTCTTCTCGCTTTAAATGTTAAAAAGTAACACAATTATTCTTCATCGGAATTTTATATTCTTTTTCATAATTTAACATTAATTCTAAATGCTAATTGTGTGAGGTTTAAAATTACAGTTCTTTTAAACAGTTATTTACAATTATAGCATTTATCTAAAAAAAAAATCATTTTACATTTTTGTATACAATGTCGTGCACACAGTTTTACTCTCCTTACAGTTCAGCTATTATATCAAGCATAATGTTTTATTTTTTTAAAAAATGATTTCGTGCGAAGAGTCGGTGTTTCAGCCAGTATACGTTTGATGTATCAGTACTGAAGAAGGTATTTTATAAATAATTTCTTATTACTGAATTTGGCCGCGGTAGCCGAGTGGTATAGGTATCGGATCGTGGCTTGCCTTGTCACGAGTTCGAGCCCAGTATCACTAAAGACCCTCCATGTAGGGCAGCGATGCATGTTAAATCTGTTGAGAGTTGAAACGTTTTCCCGTTGGTGTGGTGTGGTAGTTAGGAGAGAAGGGTGCCAGCTCAGGTGTCATCCACGTCACTTGACCATGGTTCAAAATTACGTGGTCCGTCGTCAAAAGCCCACGTGCAGCTGAACAGTGCGACGTTAATAATCAACCAATCAATCTTATTACTAAATTAAGAACAAGTTTAATAATTATTAGGGACTTCCACGGGCTTTTCTTGTAGAGGAAAGTTTTTCAAAGGAAGGTTTTTTAATATCAGAAATTGACACTTAAAGAGTTATTTTTCTATATTTAGCTGAGATCTATATTTTGTCTTCAAGGCATCCACTGCAGAAAATCCGGTTTGAAAAAGGTAGGATGTTGAAAATGGTAATAGTATACGAAGTGCTTTTGTTTTTAGTACAGATAATTCCTCATCCACCTCTACCCCAAATTCAAAGAGCGATTTATTACAAAATTGCCTTTTAATTTTTCACTGGATGTGAAATCTATGAAGATTTCTTCTTCGGAAGTTGAGAGCCCTTCTGGAGTAACTTGAAATAGCTCCTAATCCACGCGTAACTTGCTACCAAGCTGTCCTCATCCAGAAAATACTTTTTAAAATTCTTTGCCAACATAGCTAAATGATTTTACATGTTTTAAAAACAACTTTCACATGTTGTTCTACAGATTTGTAAGTTTTAACACATATCGAGCTGGGGCTTTTTTTTCCATCATTTACTTCAGTAGTGGTAAATCCAAAATTTAAGTATTTTTGAGAAGATCGCCTTGATTTAATTTTCGGAACCATGCTCGTTCGTCTGTGTACTTGTTGATTCTTTATTATGGTCGAATGTTTACTTACGACTTAAAAATGTATGTATGATATTGTTTTAATCTACTGCCGTAAATACTTAATTACCGTGAATTACAATTAACGTGGAAATTAAAAAAATGTACATTCAAGAGCTAGATTCGGTAGCTATAGGAGTATATCGAGTTGACCAAAACTGACTGGAATTGTACGAGGAAAAGCATTTTTATATGTTTTGCGCAGACGTCCGATAGGTTGCCCAGACTCACGCAAACGTACCCTATAATGCCAGATGTGATGGATATGATAGAGAGCGACATTGACTAGACTATTTTTCTAATGACATTTGTACTTTGAGAAATGAATGCTGAAGGAAATAAATCTTTAATTAAATACATCATTTTGCGATCTGTTCCAATTTAAAAATTAGAGAAAGAAAAATAACATAATTCTAAGTAATATATATTTTAAGTAATTTTCTTAAAATATATATTACTTAAAATATACACAAAATTTAATATACTTATCGTATTAATTTGTACGGTTTATAATTAAGATCGTATTGTAACTTTAGCGTCTCTCTCTCAAAGTGCATTTTTATTGCAGTAAATACATTATTGTTGTACAGGGGGCGAGACAAAAATTATGATTGAAAATTGGGTCGCCAGTATTGAAAGTTTGAGAAACACTGCTTTTAATGTATGAGTGGTGCACAGAGTATTTTATGACTAATTAATTAATACTAAATTAAGAACAAGTTTAATAATTATTAGCTACTTCCATGGGCTTGTCTTACAGAGCAAAGTTTTTGAAAGGAGTTTTAAGATAAGAAATTGACCCTCTGAGTTCATCTTCTATATTTACTTGATATCTATATTTTGTCTTCTAAGCAACCACCGCATTTTGTAATATGTTCCAATTTAAAAATCAGAGAAAGGAAAAATAACTTAGTAATTATCCTATTACTTAACTTTTTTGCTTAAAAGTAACATATACAAAATTTAATACTTATGTCATGAATTTGTACGGTTTATAATAAATATTGTTGCTTTATCGTAAAAGTGCATTATTATTGCATTCAGTAAATTATTATGTATAAGGGGGGGGGCGCGATAACAATTGTGATTGAAAAGAGGGGCGCCAGTATTGAAAGTTTGAGAAGCACTGGTATAGTGTAACGTTTTTCAGCCTCGCAGCTACAAGATCGATCTTCCTATGTAAATAACACAACGCCGCTTATATCCACACGTGCACCTCTAAAATATAATTTCTCCTTTCATTTGACATCAAGCCGACAACCGATGACTATGAAAAACCAACAACTGTACTCCACCTACGAGCCGAGCCTTGAGGTGAAAGAAGGGACCACTTCACCCCAAGAGAGGGGAGAAAGCAGACAGTTTGAAACACTTGAAAAGACCTGTTGTGTTTTGTCATCCTCCATCCCAAGTTATATATTCTGTCGTATTGAAATACTCAGTAATTTGAATAACTTGTATTTAAATGTAAATATTGTAATTAATAGCTGTAGATGTAATAAATAAGTAATTTAATTTCTTAAGTCTCACGTTACTCGTCAATTTTAACAAATCGTCACAATAGGAAGCTTTGAATTCAAGAGAAAACTACTAATTACATTTATCATTTGACCCACATGAATTTAGCCCATTGAATAGAAATAAATACTGTAATTGGTTGGAAATGCGCAAGCTTACCTGCCAAAGCACAAGAGCCAGCAATCCTAGGATAAGGAGTCCCACTGAAACTGATAAGATCAATATCCACCAAGGCACCATATGTAGCTGAGGGGCTACGCTCTCGGGATTTACTTTAGTAGTAACCTGATACAAAAAAATACGAAAGAATGTTACCATCAGCAGAAGAATTATGTGTGATTTGTGGTATGAATATACTTAGTCATGTATTTTTTTTTCGCACATGAAATGAAGTACAGTCGATGTTCCATATTACGAACCTCTATATTACGAATTTTTCTATGTAGCGAACTTTTTCCTGGAACCAAGAACATTTCACGATTTTCTTCGTAAAATAGCCACCCAATAGTGAAGTGCATTTTGTATATAACAAACCTTTTCTCTTGCGATTCAATTTTTTTTCTCCCTATTATTAAAATATTTCTGGACATTTCAAGTTATTCTCTCTTTTAATACATTTTATGGAGGTCATAAATCATGAACTGGTTTTATTAGGGGCTTAACTCCCTAAAAGCAATAGAATTCTGGGCATTTCATTCAAGAAATGCAACTTTTATCTCCCATTGTACAGTTCATTAGAAACATCTTTGATATCCCCTTTCACCCTCAGTGGACTTTTCTCGTGTCCCCGTGTCCTTGAACTAGTCTTTGTTCATTTGTAGTATTGATCAATCATACTGGTATCTTCAAATCTTGTAGCTCGGAAATGTCAAAACATAAGTGCTTGAGTACCAAAGACCAAAAATTTAATTCTTCAGGAAGTGGATGAAGGCGTTAAGAAACTTTCCTTGCAGTTTTTCTTTCTTTCTTTTCTTTTTTTCTGATAGGTAAAATATTTAAAATAAATATTATTAGTTTTCAAAATGTATGAAAAAAATTTACTTTTTTCAATATATAGTGTTTTTGAATTAAAATTTGCTTTATGTGGTTTAAGAAAATTGAAAGATGAGCCTCTATATAACGAATTTTCCACATAACAAACTTCTTTTCGGGATTTAGCGACTTTGTTATATGGAGGTTCAACTGTATTTTAAAATTACAAATAACTTACATACAAAAATATTTGTTTCCATTTGAATGAGATATTCGTAATATCTGTAACTAAGCTTTTTTAGACTTTTGGAGGTAATTTTAACTGTTCTATTTGTTAAAAGTGAAAAGAAAACATTGGAAGTTAATTTTTTATGAAGATTGAATTTTTTAAGACTATATAGTGACCGAGTAAAGCTATTAATTGACGTTTATGTTCTTGACAGGATAACGCTTTTTTCATTCAGTAATCAATAAAAATTGCTTTATTGTAGCAAATTTTGCCTTTTTTCTACTTTTGTAACTATTGAATCGACATCAAATATGCGCATGTAACAAAACGACTTTTGATCAATTTTCAAAGGAAATCTAGATGTACTAATGAATATGTAAAGCAGCGCATATATATATTACTATTTTCATTTAATATTCATTCAAAATAGTCTTATTGATGAACAGCTTACTGTTTGTTTACGCTTGCAAGTTTTAAGCCCTATCCGATTTTTAATCCAGGTTTTAGTTCTTCATTTTTTCTTGCAATATTACGCATAAATTTTCTGCTTAAGGAGAGGGGTTCTGTCCTATAAATTAGGCTTAACCCAACTTCACTGTCCTAAGTCAGTGTAAGCTTTAGAAAACAACATGTTTCTCCATTTGCTTGGATATTCAGCCTATCTATTATTCTTTTGATTTATTACATCCCCTACATCATGCATTATATATATATATATATATATATATATATATGTTTTTAAAGAAATCCTACAAAATTGATTTATAAATGGTATCAGTATCACTAAAATATTAAAATAAAACCTTTATTTTTACACAATCCACATTTTGTACAGAAAATTATTTCGGTAACAAAACGATTGCATATTTGTTTGTAGAAACAAAAAACAAATCGTTAGGCAGATATAAAATAAAATTAGTCGATATGTATGAATGATATAAAAAATAATACAAATTTATTTAATGTGTTTCTTAGAAGACGTTTTTTCGTATACTTACAAATAACGCTTTGTAACCGAGGAAAGACGGATCTACGTCATGAGGAAGTGACGTCACACGGCTGACGAGCTTTGAAGAGATTTGTACGTCATCTAGTCCCAACTGAAAATAAAAATAACCAAATCAGGAAAACTATTAGATAATATACACTACAAGATGGAAAAACTACGACAAAATGCAAGCATTTTGCTAGAGAGAGAAACCCACAGAAAAGAACAATATTAAAATAAACCATATCATGTGAACTAAAGCTAAACTAAATATAAAATTAAAACAGAAAAAGAGTCGAAAGATACATGCATTCAACAGAAATATAATAGAACTTCGAAATAGACACAAGAAACACATCAAAAGCAATAAATAAATAATTTAGGAAAACTAAAAAAAAAAATACATCTATGGTTACTGTACTATTAACAATATAATAGGCAATCACTTGTTACCAAAATAGAGCTAAATTAATGTTTGAATTTTACACATCTACAGAGAGTTAAAGGTAAAAAAATATGTATATGATATGAAAAATAAAATTATGTAATTGAGGAATACATAAAAGGAATAAATCAAATGTAACTAATCTGACAGTACTTACGAGGATATATATCCTTGTAGGCTTATAAGAAAAAAATGAGGATTTATATAAGATATAATGATATAAAGCGACGTAATTTTATTAATTTTAACAGAAATAAAATACTTAAATAGAAAATTAAATAGCAAAACTTTTACTTTATTCACTAAATATACTTTCCCCTGTATTTTTCTTTAGTGTAATAAATTATGCTACTGAAATACTTGGAGTGTAATAAATTATGATACTAAATCTCAGAATTTAAAATGATGTACCAAATTATTTAAAAGTATTTATATTAACATAGTTTCACAAATTTTCAAAGATTCTTTGCCAAACATTTATTTTTATTTTTTTAAAAAAAAAACAGTTATTTCTTTTCCATTTTAATCATTAGAAGAAAAAAAAAGGAATAGAAGACTGGAAATCCTGCAACTTTTTTAATATACTGATTTTAAATTTTTGTGATAACAATTTACTTGCTTTTTTTGGAAGACAAAAAAGAAACAAGAATTGTTTCGCATAGTACTATTGAAAGAAGAATCTCTTTAAAGAAAAGCAGTTGTTCATCCAAATTAATTAGCACGTTGAAAAAAGTATAACGAAGTATAAAAAAAATAACAAGTAATATAAAAAATATTTTTTAAAGTCAGTTCCTACTTATAGGTCAACAAAGAAATATTTTAATTTAGTTACTTTTTATTATATAGTTACAATTAATATAAATATGTATATACATAGGACAGAATCACAATGTTAAGGGACAAACCAAAAAGAGATTTTCCTTGTAATTTTCCATTTTCCTTTCTATATAGGGTGTTGGACTTTTTTTGTTTGTTAATATATTTATACATCAATTAAATTTAATTATTCTATTGATATAGTGGAGAAAAAGAATCAACGTTCTAATAAATTAGGCCATCCCAGGTGGTATTCGAGCCCACGACTTTTGGATGAGAAGTCCAACGCGCTATCCATTGCGTTACAGCCGGGGTAGGCATTAAGTCGATCGCGATGGACTGGTGGATAGTGAAGACATTTTGGGGTGACCGCCTTCACTAAGACCTAATAATCATAGAATTTCAGCTACCATCGATTATAAGCCGTGCCCAAAATTTTCAACAAGATTTTGCGAAAATCGAAAAATATTCTAAAATGGTTTATCGATATCCAATTTTACGAAATTAAAACAAATTTAAAAGGAAAACTAATAAGGAGTAAGTAATTAGTTATTTTATAGTATTATAAATACATGCATGAGTCTGTAATTGCTTTAAATACCCTATCCAAAAAAATTTTGCTTTCGAATCTAAGCCACACCCGATTTTCAATAGCATTAATATTTGGAAAAAAGTGCGGCTTATATAGATTCGAGTAAACACGGGGGAAAAAATTGTATCATAATAGAAAATTTCGTTGAATAGAAAATGCTCCACGCTATTTGGAGGTTATTTTACAAAGAAAATCATAATATGTTCCTAGTTCCAGGAAAGAGTTCGCTAAATAGAGAAATTCGGAAAATACAGGTTCGTAAAATGGAGATCCGACTGTATTGTATACTTTCTTTTAGCTCCCTAAACCTACGCTCCTGGGTGGAGTGCAACACCTTGAAAAAATTAGAAGTAGCCCGTACCCTGGAAAGGTCTGCCCACCCATGCGTAACAGGAACACAACGAATGATTTTCCTTTCTATATATGTTGTTGGACTATTATTTTTGTTTGTTGTTATTTATTCATTTTTAATTTAATTAATGAATTAATACTTGAAAAAAACTGTATTAACATCAAGTGTCATCCACTACGTTTAAAAAAATGTATTTGAACTTGAATGGATGAATAGAAAGTATTTTATTAACGATTGAAAATTTGAACAAGATATATATATATATATATATATATATATATATATATATATATATATATATATATATATATATATATATATATATATATAAAGGGTGTTTTTTTAGAGGTATAGAAATTTAAATTGCAATAAAACAACGATGTATTATTCGATTGACATGAATTTTTTTTAATTCGAAAGATAATCTTGTGGCATTACATTTTAAATATGATTTCTGGCATAGGACTGCCACGGCTGGCTCGGATGTAGTCCAATCTGGACGTCCAATTTTCGATGACTTTTTCCAACATTTGTGGCCGTATATCGGCAATAACACGGCGAATGTTGTCTTCCAAATGGTCAAGCGTTTGGGGCTTATCCGCATAGACCAATGACTTTACATAGCCCCACAGAAAATAGTCTAGCGGTGTTAAATCACAAGATCTTGGAGACCAATTCACAGGTCCTAAACGTGAAATTAGGCGGTCACCAAACGTGTCTTTCAATAAATCGATTGTGGCACGACCTGTGTGACATGTTGCGCCGTCTTGTTGGAACCACAGCTCCAGGACATCATGATTGTTCAATTCAGGAATGAAAAAGTTAGTAATCATGGCTCTGTACTGATCACCATTGACTGTAACGTTGTGGCCTTCATCGTTTTTGAAGAAGGATTCTAGCAGCCCATAAAGCGCACCAAACAGTCAGTTTTTCTGGATGTAACGGTGTTTCGATATACACTTGTGAATTAGCTTCACTCCAAATGCGGCAGTTTTGTTTGTTGACGTAGCCATTCAACCAGAAGTGCGCTTCATCGCTAAACAAAATTCGCTTATGAAAATCGGGAACAACGGCAATCTTGTTTTGGGCCCATTCGACGAATCTGCGCCTTGCTTGATGATCGTTTTGATGAATTGCCAAACCAAACTGAGAATAAATCACTTGACAGCTGTTAAATCGGTTGCCATCTTGGAAGTAATGCCAACTTAAACTTCTATACCTGGAAAAAAAACACTCTTAATATATATGTATAGGGAGAGGGTGAGCTAATAGTAGGAATTGAGAAAAGAAAATCAACACCAAAAGAAAGAGAGAAAAATTCCCCTTCAGACGGTGAACAACTTTCTTATAACCATCAATAAAATTCTTGGAAAACAGGTACTTTTTCATCAAAGGTGTAATTACCAGAAGTAAGTTTTATAAAACATTCTAATTTTTTTATACATGTTTAAAAGATCAGGAGGGAAGCTTCTTGGAGCAGGGATATTAAAAAATGATGCTGCAGTAGTATAACATTATGCAGTATATATAACATAACACTTCTTTATAATTTCTAAATTTCATCTACAACTTACCTAAAAATAAATTTTGATTTATTAATCTATATATTTGAATATTAATAACTCAGGACAGGATAAAACCATCAAATGTTGTTCGATCTTAATCATTAATTATTTATTCAATTACTACTAATAGTTCATTCTCTCCCTATATATATATTTATTTATTTCTATATATACGTCTTGTTCAAATTTTCAGTCGTTAATAAAATAATTTCTATTCATCCATTCAAGTTCCAATACATCTTTTTAAGCTTGTAGTGGATGGCACTCGATGGTAATACAGTTTTTTCAAATATTTATTAGTTCATTAAATTTAAAAAAGAAATAAAAAGTAACAAACAAAAATAACAGTCAAACAGCATACATAGAAAGGAAAATCATTCGTTGTGTCTCTGTAGCGCGTTGGACTTCTAATCTAAAAATCGTGGGTTCGAATCTCACCTGGGATCGCCTAATTCCTGAGAAAGTTATTTCTTTTTTAATATACTATTTTATTAGAATAATGAAATTTAATGAATGAATAAATAGTTTAAAAAATAGTTCACCATCCTATATAGAAAGAAAAATGGAAAATTGCAAAGAAAATCGCTTTTGATCTTGTCACTTAATATTGGGATTCTGTCCTATGTATATACATATTCATATTGACTGTAACTATTTAACAAAAAGTAACTAAAATAAAATTTTCTTAGTTGACCTAAGTAGGAATTGATTTAATTTTTTCCCCTTTCTTAATACTTGTTTTAGTATATTTGTTACATGAGCTTTGTAAGCGGTACATCGCACATTCATTGGGATCTGAAAGTTTCAAAATGTGTGTATGTAATTTCTTAAAAATAAATATTAAACTGCGTAATTATACCTTAAGTTTCTTCCTCTGATTAATAGTTTCAACTTCTAAAGTATACTCTAAATAATTTATCTTATACATCAGAAATTTGTGTGCATTTATCACACAGAATGATACATAGGTTATACAATAAAGCACGTAACATAATAAGCGGAGTGCCATGAAGTTAGTGATATGAAATCTGATACGCCTTGTAGACATTTTGGATTTGATGCATGACGCAGATAGGAGTTTCCACTCTCAGTCTCTGTTTGATCAGTTGGGTCAATACATAAAGAGAAAAGCGGAGCAGAAATCTTGATCTTGAATCACTTTCTCGTTTTTCATGATGCGCTTTTTTGAGTTCACGAACTCTTAATAAAACGAGTTTTATTTAACAGTTACTGGGAAGTTTTATGTATAGACGTAAATGTCAATTTAATCCCCTTTAAATGACAAGGTACATTAACAATAACGAAAAGTTTTGGTTTATTGAATTGATTTAATAATATATAAATCTCCCTATACTTAAAATACTTATTGAAGTTGAATAATATGGTTAAATTCTATCTGAACTCAGTGGCGCAACAGCCTATGAGGGCCAAGGCCTACTGTGCCTTTAACAGTTTACGTGACCTTAGGCGAGGGTACATGCACAGATGTTTCGGTCAGGTGGTCAATCTGACGCGAAACCCTCTTATCTAAATATATTAATAATCTGTATCATTGAATGATACAAATAGAATAGAACACACGGTTGTACCTAGAATCATACATAAAAGATTATTATATAAACGTAAAAAGTAGGATATTTTAAATAAATAAAACTTATAAAACTTCATTGTTTTCTACATTAGTTCAAAAGTATGCTGGCGGAAACTTCGGTATGAAACAGTTTCGAGCATAAGAATGATAAGCGAAATGTGGCTAATGAAATAATAACAGAACCAAAATTTATCTTATGGAATTAAATAGATGTTTTTTTCCCATCAAATATTCAATTTTTTTAGAAGAAAAGCGACTCACGCACGTTTATTCATTCACTCATTCATCACAAGATCTTCGGAACTATTAAACTTACAGACTTGAAATTTGGTATGAATGATTCTTTCGTTGAGTAGAGATCAACTAAGAGCGGCTTTTTTGGGAATGGACAATCCAACTGTTGTCTTGAGGGGTTAAGAGATATCATAGACAATAAAATAAAGATTTGAAGTAATCGACCCACAGATTAGAAATGTGTGTGTGGAAGTCGACTCACAAGGGAGGTAGCGGAGGTTACGAAGGCGTATAGACAAAAATTTTAGTTCTTGAACTATCAGCCATACAATTAAGTTTGGTGAGTATAGCACACACTGCGTAGTAATCAGTTCAATATATAAAAATACTAAATAAATCTTACCTCATCTAATGTATTTTTCCACAATCTAGATCTGATAGTAAAGATTACTTGTTCATCCTTGGTCAAATTGAATACAGAACATCTTATTTTTGTACAGAGCGTAGGTCCACATGACTGCAAATAAAATTTGTTTTTAATTTCAGGAACTTCTTAATTCCATTCATATTCCATCATGAAATAAAAAATAGGAACAAAAGATAAGAATTGCACACAAAAATAATAGTTAAGCAAGCTACATCGTGGTTGATACTTTTATTAATGCTCTATTATTTTCGTTGATGAAAACACTGTTACGAATTTTGCGTAAAGAATACTTAAAATTGTGTAAATGATTTATATTTGGAAGTGTACTACGTGTATATTTCTCTATGTTGTATTTATTTTATGTTAAAATTGTAATATTCGCAAGCAACGCCGCTTCTTTCATTATATAATGGCTATTCAGTGGAAACTTGGCGAAATCTTGGCGATAGAGCCAATTTATTTCATTTTTATTTTTATATTCCTTTACAAAAATTGAAAAAGTTTTAAATGCTATATGTTGATGTTATAAAGAATAAGTTAAAAGGATTGTAGAATTTTGCTGATAATTTTTGTAGTTTTAAGACAACTTCATGAGAAGTTTGGCTTCTGGGCAACGTTTTAACCTCTATAATTGAAATGTTTCACAGCATAATATAACTTTTTTAAAGAAAAATTATGTAACTGTTCTCTTCGTTAAAAAAAAAAAAATCTTCGGCAAATTTTTTTTATGAGAAAATAGAATATTTCAAATAAAACTTTTCTTTTTCAAGTAATCTTTTCATCAAAAATCGAACTTCCTATTCAAACTAAATAAGTTTCTCTCCAACAGAAGCAAATGTAATACAACAGAACAAATCAAAAACAATAACAACTGCTCTTTTTAGAACAAGACATCGGAGTCAAGCGATCTTTTCTAAAATTCTTAAAATTTTGGCGCCATCTATTGTACATATATAGACTTAAATATACATGGTAACAGTACCTTTTTTTATTAAATATCGGAAAAGTTGGAGAACATGCCAAATTATTTTAAATTTCGGAATCAAGGTCGCTTGCTTGAGTGTATTCTTTCTCAAACGAACTCAGAAGTGGACAATTTGTGTGTAAGAAAGTAATAATTTTTGTAATAATTTTTACAAATTAAAACTGTGTGAACTGAAAAGTGTGTATACCATACATATCCATAGTGCAACTTTATGACATTGCAATGTATTAAATATTATATTTTTTTCTGGAATGTAAAATTTAAGACTGTGTCAAAAATGACTAATATAAAACTTCAGTTTGTTTATCATGACATTGTATTCAAAAACACAATAATGAATCCTGACTATCAAACATACTTCTTTTCGTTATGATGAATTTAATTACTTTTATTTTGCATGTTTGACAAGTGTTGCATTAAGGAAAATATTTGCTTTGTTGCATAAAAGTGCGAATTTGTTCTAACAGATTTATTCAAATTATTCTGATTAGAGTTAATTACAGTTAAACCTGTTTTTGTGCGGTAGATAGGGACCGCATAAAAAAAACCGCACAAAAAATATTCTAAAAGTTCATAAATTCTTACTCATAACAAACTAATTCGTGGAAATATTACAAAAAACTTTTTTTATGTGGTGGATAGGGACCAGATAAAAAAAGTCGCATTTATAAAATATGCCAATTATTTACGAAATTTATTTAAGAGTACTTCCATAACGAAATAAATAATTAAATATTACACACAGAAAACCTTTTAAAAACATATAGTTTCTCATTGTATATACGGATAAGTCTTTAAAATGCACATACCTAATTCATCGCTTCTCATCGTAATCCAAAGTCCTGTAATGAATAAGTTCAAAATCGCTTCCGTTACTTGAAGGTGCAATTTCAATTGATTTATTTTTTTGGCAACATAAAGTAAGAGATAAGTTTTTGTGAATGAAGGACGGGTGGTCAGTTGCTTGTAAATGTCACGATAACTAGCTATACATGATTGAAGCTCTTTTTGGAATTTTATACTCCTTTCTTAACTGGTATCTTTTTTTAAGAAAATGCTTTTCTATTTTGTTTGAAGGCTGGATCCCTGCATATTTTTATTCGCTCTCAAAGAATCTGGCTTCGTGTCCGTCTTCATAATTTATGAAATTTTTGAAAATGTCACTGTCATTGAAAGTTTCGTTTTCAATCAAACGCGGGCTGCTGGAGCGTTGAGAGAAAGCAACCGAATGTTTATAACAAATGAACAGAGTGTTTTGAAGTGTCTACATTTCAATGGCGTAACGTACATCCCTATATCATGGAGGGGGGAGCAGGACTCTAGGGACCCAAGGTCTGATTTACGCTAAATATGTATTTGCCCAATTTATAAAATATTAAAGGCAAAACTTGACTTTCAGGGGGGTCCTAACATTCTCTGTTACACCACTAGTAAATAGATAGAAAACATTACAGTGGAGCCAAAGCCATCGAGTCCTGTTACGGAAGGGGGGCAGTACTCTAGGAGCCTAATTCTTGACTAACGCTAAATATGTATTTATCCAATTTATAAAAATTTAAAGGCGAAACCTGACTTCCAGGGGGGACGGGGGTCCTAACATTCTCCGTTACATTACTAGTAAATAGATAAAAAACTTACAGTGGTGCTAAAGCCATTGAAATTAATGCACTGCATAAAAAATATCGCACAAAAATAAAATCACACAAAAAGGAAATCTCATAAAAAAGACCGCTCAAAAACAGGTTCGACTGTATATTTATTCTACCTATAATTTATTCTTACAGATAAAATTAGAATAAATTATGCAAAACATGCATATTATACAATTCTTTTTTTACCCTCATTTCTTTAAATAATTAAAATAATTTACTAAAACTTAACCCTTTCTTAATTCTACTTGCAAACATAAAAGCTCTAAAATGCATTTTAAGTGGCCCGCAAGGTCATTTGTGTTGGACACTCCTGATCTACGGTATTTCATTTAGGGCTGTTTCACCATCAGAAACCATGATCACTACTTTTTTAAAAAAGTCTGAGATGTTTTTTGAGTATATGAGATTAAATAAAGTCGATAAATTACAAAAGTAGCTCGAAATTTAAATTTTATGCAAAGACAAGCATTTAAGAGAAGAATTATTTTTTCTGTTACCATTTCATCTTGGAATGCTGGATTTCTGTCAGTGAAATTTTGTGGCAAGGACCGTCGCTTTCTAAAGTATTCCATTTCTTCCTCTAAAAAGTGTTCATCATCGTGCAACTCCACTTTATCCTGAAGGTCAGCTATACTGATGGAATAGCTGCTACTTCGAGGCCTCTTCAGCTCTTTCTGAAATAGGGTAAAATTAATTCTGAACTGATGTATAGTGATTATATATATTAATAAAAGATTCTTAGAAAAAAAGTCGTGCAGAAAGTTAAAGTCTATTTTTCAATTCCTACTATTAGTTCTCACTCTCCCTATACATATACTGCCAGACCTCCATATAACACAAAGTCACTAAATCCCGACAAAAAGTTCGTTATATGGAAAATTCGTTATTTAGAGGTTCATCTTTCAATTTTCAAGACCAGTTCAAGATGTATGAAAGCCATAAAATGTGTTAAGAGAGAATAACTTGAAATGTCCAGAAATACTTTAAAAATTTGGAGAAAGAAATTGAATCACGCACACACAAAAAAAGTTCGTATATAGAAAATACACCTCGCTATCGGGAGGTTATTTTACGAAGAAAATCGTGAAATGTTCTTGGCTCCAGGAAAAAATTCACTACATAGAAAAATTTGCAATATAGAGGTTCGTAATATGGAGGTTTGACTGTATTTATTTATATATCTTACTCTAATTTTCAATCGATAATAAAATACTTTTTATTCATCCACACAAGTTCAAGAACATTTTTTTAAAACTTGTAGTGGATTACACTTGATGTTAATACAGTTTTTCAAATATTAATTCATTAATAAAATTTAATTAATTAATTATAGTTTAAGAGATACATTTCTCTCTCTCTCTCTCTCTCTCTCAGTCGACATTATTCCTCTAGATGGCAGCACCATTGGATAAAACAGTTTTTGTTAAATTTGTGATGAAGATTTAGCATAACTTAATAATCATATGCTACGTAGTTAGACCTCAGCATTCCTTTTACACTGTGTGGGTTTTAAGATAAATTCTTACCTATTACATTCAACTTTATTAAAAAAAAATGTAATTACAAATTTAATGTGGTTAATGTTAATTAAAAAGGTGTTTTGCCCTTAATATTGTGACTCTGTCATATATATTGTACATACAAATTTATACTAATTGTAATTATTTAATAAAAACTAACTAAAATATAAATTTTCTTTGTTAACCTAAGTAGGAGAATTGAGACTTAAAAATTTTTTGTATTACTTGTTTAGTTGTCTAGAATACGTATGAGAAAACGTAATAAAAATAAAAAGCCACAGTGTATTATGATGTTGCCCAAGATAATAAAAATTAAAGCAAAAAATAGCAAATAAAAATAATTTTCTTAAAAATAATCTTTTATCATTCTGACCTGTATTACAGGTTACGTATTTTCGTACAATGTTTAAGATTCCCTATTTTTGTTAATATTCTTACGCAACAGTGTTATTATATAAATTTAATAGTTGCATTATATAATTTAGCAAGAATGTAAAAAGTTAGTTACTTTAGTCAATATTCATTTAGTTGAGTTATTTAAATGAATTAAAAAAAGTCAAGAAATTATACAATTTAAATAATATCTCCTCAAAGGGGAAAAAGCATTATGAGTAAGATAACTGAAAGATTTTAAATGTTGATGTTATGCAAAAATTCTTCAAATAGAATGCATTAGAAGTAAAATGATCTCTCGTGGTGTTTCTTCCACAAATATTTCCTTCACAATTGTAACAAAAACAAAGCCAATAGGAAAATTCAAACTTTTTATCTCTCTCTCTATATATATACAATATATAGGTGAAAAGCGGTCCACTCACTCATTACGTGATCTCTGGAGCTATTAGACTTATACACTTGAAATTTGGTAAGCATGTTCTTTCCTTTTGATGAATAGAAATCCACAAAGAACGATTTTTATTGAAATTGACTGCCAAGGGTAGTTGCGAGGGGTTTATGGAGCGTTAGAGATGAAATTTTCCGTTTCTAAGCTATTAGACTTACTAACTTGAAATTTGGCAAGAAAGTTTCTTGTGTTTAGTAGAGATCTACCAAGAATGGGTTTTTCCGAAATCGTCTCTGGTAGATAATTATGGGGATGAGGAAGATAATTATCCTGCCGTTTCAAAAATTCAATGCTTGATTTTCTTAAATCTTTCAGACGAAGCCTATAAGAAGGTTTTTAACCGTAGTTACCATAGTCGCCCATCCTGTATAGTGGGTAGCGACCCTGATTGCTGTGCCGTAAGGCCTGTGTTCGAATCCTGGATAAGGCATGGATGTTGGTAAACATATAAAGATTTTGCGGCAGGAGGGTACTCTAAATAGCGAGTCGCAAGTCCTATGGAGAGGTTGGGGGAAGGAGAAGAGAGGTGAGAGGCCCCGGACCACCCCCCATGGTGTTCTCCCTCAAAAGTGGGGTGGAACCGAGTTCAAACGTACTGCTACCTACATGATGTCCAAGGCTATGGCTTACGACAAGCGTACAACCTAGCCCTTTGTCTTGATGAATTTCGTGGGACTCGATCTGGCACATGCCGATCAAGTGGTATTAGTAACAACGACAACAGAAGGTTTTTCAATATAATCGAAAGCTAAATGCAAGGAAAGATATTAACAACTTGAAAACAGTACATATGTAGTTATACAAAATCATGAAATATTCAGCAAAGAGAGTGGTAATAGTTAATACATGAACAACAGTTAAGGTATCCGACTGCGTTCGAAAATGTGATTTTTCAAAAGCCGACAAACGAATATATTTTTTTAATATTTAGTGTCACTTAGATTAGAACACACGTATAAAATTGTTTTAAGAATATTATTAAACTAAAAAATTAGTTAAATGTGATATTTTGGCAAAAAAAAACCCATAGATTTATTTATTTTCAAAACATTCTCCTTTTATGAAAAATACTTCTATAATAATAATATTTTGCTCATATATAGCTCAGATTTTTGTAGAGTCTGAACTAGGATTTTTGAAATGTTAGTTTTAGAAGTGGATTTATCCATATTTTAATACTTCAAAATGAAAACATTGTAGGAAAACCACACCAATTATTGTTTCAATTGGTAGTAACTGCGATAAAAAAATGTGAATTTTTCAATAATCCTAGTTCAGGCTCTCTGGAAATGTCTTAGCTATCAAAAGGCAAAATATTATTATTATAGAAGCATTTTTCGTGAAAGGAGAATGTTTTGAAAATAAATAATCTATGTTCATTTTTGCCAAAATTTTGCATTTAAATAAGTTTTTGTTGTAGTAATATTCTCAAATAATTTTATGCGCGTATTCTAATCTTCTCAAAACAATTTTATACGTGTATTTTAATCTAAGTGACACTAAATATTAAAAAAAAATCGTTCATAGACTTTTGGAAAATGACGGTTCCGAACGTATTCGGATACCTTAAGTAACTTTAAAGTATCCGACTACATTCGGAACAGTGATTTTAAAAAAGCGCATGTCTAAAAATTGTTTTAAGGACATTTTGACAAAAAATGTATTTAAAATCAAAATTTCGGCAAAAAATTAAAATAGAATAACCTTTTTTCAAAATGTTCTCCTTTTGTGAAAAATGCTTTTATTATAATAATATTTCGCCTGTATATAGCTCAGGCCTCTGTACAGAGGCTAAACTATGATTTCGGAAAAATTCACATTATTTTCAGGGTTACCACCAATTGAAATTATTATCGGCGTTTTCTTTTGTTAAAATTTCTCCCCTCTGTTTTTGTAAAACATGAATAAACCCATTTATAAGTTATATGTTTCAAAAATTCTAGTTGAGCCTATGTACAGATGTCTGAGCTATATACAGGCAAAATATTATTACAATAGAAGCCTTTTTCACAAAAGGAGAATATTTGAAAATGGGCCATTCTATGTTCATTTTTTGTCAAAATATTGTACTTAAATAATTTTTTATTGTAATACTGTTCTTAAAACAATTTTATATACATTTTCTAATCTAAGTGACACTAAATATCATTAATATTATCCATTTATACGCTTTTTCAAAATCACGGTTCCGAACGTAGTCGGATACCTTAATGTCACTTAAAAAGTAAAAAATCGTTCTTCCGCAAAATGTTGCAAATATTCGTTCAGTTGTATACTGCTATTAATATCATTAATCCCTTCATCGCTAGTGTTTAATTAGTAAATATCGTTTAAAAATCTTTCTCTTTAAATATTCCGTTTATTCAGCTATGATATTCAATCAATCTAAGCCACAATAAAAACGAAAATTTGTTTTCAATTAATTCTAAGGACCTCAACTTACAATTTGATTGAGTAATTAAAGCAGAGGCTCCTAAACGTTTTTGTCACCTACTTAATATTAAATTTTTGCAAATTTATCAACTGAAATGTTTTTTAACAGTTGGTATATAGCACTACTTATTTTAAAAGTTTTATATTTCTAACTGTAGTTGAGTTGAGTGTTTAAAACTTAAGAAACACATGTGAATTAATTAAATTATAATTTAATTAATATATGGAATAATTTTTACATAAAATAACTGAGCAACAAAGAAATATATTTATTAGTTGGGAGGAATCTGTTTTTTGCTTCAATAACAAATTTTCAACACATTTGGCTTTAACCGTTAAAGGTTTAACCATAAATCTCCTCGGTTAGTAGTATCCAATTTTTCTATATTTTTTTTCTGTTTTTATTTTGGAGATTGGCAAGCGCGCTGAAACTGTTCCTGTCTGGAAAAAGCAATTATAAACTTTCTTGAGATGTTCCATAATTCGGGGTAAATAACAGGTATATCTTTTTAAAACCGAAATTGCTGTGTGACAGTCGTTTACAAACTTTACTGCAAGATCCTCACTAGGGCTACTTAGATCAGTTGTTTTTGTAATCAGACATTTTTTTTTTAATGTGACAGCATGAATTAACCATAGTCATAGTGACATTACAATAGTCAAAGCATTCTCAAACCTAATTTCAAAACCTGAATAAAGGGCATTTAAATGTTGAGGTTAAAACGTCATTTTTCTGGCAGATTGTCTGTGACAAATTGAGAAACTGTTAAAATTTACGACGAACAGTTTTATATTCCTTTAGCTTGTTTCTGGCATATACACAAAAAAAACTGAAATGATGATCCTTTTTTAATAAAATTTATGCTATTGCCTTATAACTGCAAATTAACCCCAGTAAATTTAGTAAAAAAGCTGTTAAATAGGCAAATATGGTTTATACTTGATTCAATTTTCTTTTAAAATTAGTCACGATCTGGTTTAGGCTATCGTAGACCCCCATTTACATCTCATGAACCCCCAAATTATTTTTTCACTGACTTGGACCCCTTGCAGGTCATCATAGACCCCTAAGGGTCTATATAGATCACTTTGGGAATCACTGGATTAAAGTAACTTCAAATAATGAACTTTTCAAAGAAACCAGTATACTTACTTTCAGATTCTTTGGATTGACCCCTGGAACTTCTTCACATTTGCCTTTGCCTTGAACTTCTGGCTGTTCCATTAGATATAGCAAGGGTCGTTCTTGAAGAGTGTATGTTGGCCACAAAATGTCTACTTCTGCTTCTCTGACCATACTGGGTCCTCTGTTCCCCACCTATTTAAAAAAATGAGCATTAAACAAATAATTTTCACAAAATATAGATAACATATCGGTTATAACAAATAAAATTTATAATAATTCAAATTACTCGGAGAAATAATTATGTAAAAGAAGGATCAACCAGGAATTAAACTCATTTTACAAATGTATTCTTATCATACCTCCATTGACAAAGGAGAAAAAGTTTGATTTTTTGAAGTGAATGCGGCTTTGGTTGTCTACCGCTCAACACAAAGATTGTGAACTAAGGCCGATGAGACAAGAAAACCCATGGTCAGATGACAAGGTCAATACCTGAGGTAGCACCCAACTCTCCACAAACGTACCAACGTTAGTTATATTCTCAAGAATGTAATAATTGAGAGAGATGATTTTTTTGAATTTTTTACAAGTGACTTCTAAAATAGATACAAATAAGTATTTGAGATATAAGTTTAGTCATCGGATCCACATTTAATGGCTATATATAAAGTTTTGCTTTTGCTCTACCAAAGATAAACTGCACTTTAAGCAAGATTTGAGAGCTTTTCAAAAGAATATTGAGTAATATATATAATGAGCATTGAAATTATAGTAAATATACCTAACATCAAAATTTTATATACAGCATCAATGCTACGTATGCCAAAACGATGTATCTAATGTCTAAACTATATACACTTAACATCTAAATTGTGTTCTAATCATCTATTGTTATTCATAAATTAAAACAGATTCTACGTTGTATTTTGATAGCGACTATACAGCAGAAAATTACACGAATATTACTACTACATAAAAACGTATGAGAATACATCAAAACAAACTTCTTTTTTTCTTTTGCGAAACATACTGAATTAAAAATTTTATGACAGTCTATATATTTTTCTTTTGAAATAATGGTATACCTTCATTCTTACTGATTGTTTTTTTTTTCAATGCTAACATTTTAATTTAACCGACACAGTCAAAATTACTCGCATTCTTATGCCATACATTTTGAAGAGCAGAAATGACGAATATTTTTAAAATGGGTACTTAAGGTATTTTACCGTCGACCAATTTCGCCAATTCAGAAACATCGCCAAATGCTGTCATTGTATGCAAAAATAAAATGGTGCGCGTGAAAAGCTTTCTATACTATTGGCAGTATATCGCGTCAATTGGCAACATCTTTTCTTTTGAGGAATTGGTCGACGGTTTTATCCGTGGTACCTTAAAATGATTTAAATTACTTGATTCTTACATAAATTGTGTGTAATGCTATTAACACTTTAGGAAATTGTGAATAAAGATTTGAAACTTACAGCGTATACGTGGATAACTTCGGGCCCAGCTTCGCTTTCTGTATTTTTGTCGACTGGCAGGACATCCGTCTTGTTGTAAGCTATTATCTGAGGCTCCGAGATACTATAATTAAAGATGACAAACTCCATCAAAATAGGTTCTACTATTAGTACTACTAAAAAAATATTTTGTGTTCAAGGACGTCTTAAGACTTCTTGAGGCGCTGGCCCCTACACACATGTATTTCTTGGGCCTCCACACAAAAGTAGACCCTGGGATCTTACACAAATGTAGGCCTACTCCCATGAGCCTTAAAAGTAGACAATACATTGTATACGTTGTCAAATACTCGTACAAACAATAATCAAGAATGTGTATGACTTACAATCGCACAAACAGGCCCGAATGACTGCCGCCTTTTGACTGAATGTGTAATGATGGTGTATGTTAGTAGGCCTAGGCCTGTCACTGTATGTAGCCAGTTGAAATGTCGTCCGAAATTCTCCATTTTTCGGAGAATACAATCGGAATTAACATCTGACCGTTGAAATTATTCGAATTATGATCTCATTACGGCTGAGTCAAGAACGAGACGAGATCCCCATTGTGGCCGAGGCCTTGGACCCGGATTAGTTGGACTTTTCCTTAAAACGTCCCTGTTTGCGTTTGAGAGTGTGATTCGTATTAGGATTTTTTTTCGAACCTTTTTAGATTTTTTTTTAACTTAGAATTTAAAAAATACAACAACAATAAAAATACAAAATAAAAGCGACAGTAAAATAATTTTATCATCTTATTGTGAGTAGTATATCCTGGAATATAAATTAGAAGACAAAATTATCGATAAATCCCAGAGAATTATAAGAGCCTGAATGTTTATGATAAATTATACAAACAAGGAAAATTTGTTTGTTAAAATTTAATCTACAATCAGTTAAATTTCTTTGAATTAAGGAGGTGGTGGACCTTCAAAATGTCAAATTTTGGTCAAAATTGATTTTGATTTTTTATACTAATAATATTCCTTATAATTCATAGAATAATTCTGTCAAATGATTTTGTAATTTTATTTTATATAATTATTTAATTATTTTTTTATTATTTTACTCAAATAAATGCTTGAAATGCACTTTTCTTAGTTTGTAATTTTTCCTTCTTCATTGTTACGTAAAATACTCCTTGCGTTTCAAATTATGTCATATCTCTTTGAAATTCTTACAACTTATAAAAGACGATATGATTCACAAATTTGTGTATTATTTTTCTAAAGAATTTAACGGATCATATTTTGTGTTGTTTTGAATACCTTGAATGTGTGATAATTGGTGAAATACTCAATAAAAAAAAAGAAAATTTATCTTTTTTTTCATCAACTTTTATTCTAAATTTAAAATCTATGCACAGATATATTTTGTTGTAGTTCATCTATGTATGAAATAAAAATTGTGTACGTATCTTAAAAACTAATGCGCAAGCGGAACATTTTAAAATTTAATTTTTTAAAAAAAATCAGTTTATAATAGTTTTTTTAAAAAATATATTTAAATTAGGAAATATAATAATTATTTACTATATTGATTCAATTTTCAGCTGATTAAGACAACAATCTAAGAAATTAGTTTTAATGGTCCACCATCCCCTTAACAATTAATTTATAGCATCGATGCGATTTTTTAAAAAAAGCCTAATGGGTCAAATTCATGACGGTCTCAGGGAAAAGGCAATCACAGGTTCTTCATTGAATTCAAGACCGATTTTAGACTTTTATTTGTTTTGCTTGCTAAAATTTAGATAAAATTCAAACTTAATAGTTAGGTAAAAATGTTCAAATATCAAAATTCTTCGAAAAGTTTTTCAAAATTAAAAAAAAAAAGTTTTGTTTTATGCATGTAATTCGCTGTTATTTTTGACAAATTGTACTTCTTAAAAGAAAGTTTCTGATAAAGCAAAAGTTGGCAACAAAGAAGAACATAAACTAATTGGCTGGACACACATGATTGTATTATCATGTGACTATGACGTCACATGAATTTATGAACTGATTGGCTGGAAACGCGTGATGGTCGGTCATGTATGATCATGACGTCACACGAATTTAGCCGATTTATAACAAAATGGGAAAACAAAAGGTGAAAAACCTATCGTTTCTAAGTATATTAAGAAATTAAATATCAGAATAACAAATTTAAAAAGAGCGCCACACCAAGTCAAATGAGTCATATTTAAGAAATTACAATTTTAATTATGTTTTACATTTTTTAGATATTTCTTTACTTTTTAACTTTTCGAATGACGTTTATACTTACTACGCAGAAATATATGTCAATTCGTTCGTCTTAATTTCATTCACATGAATTGAATCTTATTAGTTTACTCATTTATTTTACTCTTCAATGTCTCAGAAAAATAAAGTAAAAAAACATAAATGAATTAATTACATACCCATGTATAGTAATGTTGACTTCAACTCGCACCGGTAGTCTAAGTCCTGCTGTATTATCACCTAAAGTAGCTTCTCGTTCTACATTGGTGCTAAAGATAAAAATAATTAAAAAAAATATTATTAGTTGAATTGTTATGGATTTCGAATACGAAAAATAAAACATATTTTCTGATTTTTGATTATGGATCATCTTTGAAAAAGAAAATATTTTCAGAAACTTTAAGCAATTACCGTATTTCCTCGAATCTAAGCCACACTATTTGCCGCTTAGAATCGAAGGCAAAACATTTGTCGGACGGGGTAAATTGAGTTTCCACCCCTTTCAAAAGGAAATATGTAACCGCCCATTCCGAACACTTGTATCGATAACTTATTCTATTTCGCAGTTTATCGCCACAATTCAGTCTATCCTAAATATTGTTATGTGCTCGTATTGAGGAAATTTTTTTATATACGCTTTTTTTAATCACCTAAATATTAAAAATTCGGTAATAGCATCAAGACGAGTTCGCTATGTCACAAATATGAAAGGAAAAAGAGCAGCAGCCACTGAAAATTTCACACGGGTGAAACAAATATACGTCGATGGAGTAAGCAAAATGATAAAGTTTTTCCTTGCAAATGTTCAACAGTCGTTAATAATTCTTTTACACTCTTCTATTGCACATTCTTTTAAAATAATGTAGCAAAACAAGTGTATTGAATGACACGGAGGACGACACCAAGTGGGAAAATGGTGACGCTGGCACCATTTCCGAAGTTAGCTGTGACAATGGGAGTAATGAATGGTTTTCGAAACATGATACTGACGGTTAGAGTAATTATAGGTCGATACATGTATTTGAAAGTTTCTAATACTAGTAAAGTAAATTAATTATTGCCTTCTTATTATTTCTCATTGCATTTTTAACAATTTCTTAAGTATCATATGTTGATGAGCCTTTAACACAATTTTTTTTTATTTTTTCTCAAAAACGTGTAGTGAATTGGAGATGCGGCCTAGAATTGATGGCGGCTTAGATTCGAGTAAATAGGTATTTGAAAACATACCTGTTCACTTCAAACAGGAATTCCAAATCATGACTCGCAGATAAATATTTTGATGGTGCCAGAAGGATTTTGAAACTTAACTGAAAAAAGAAATTAGCTTATGCTAATCAATAACATTTTTAGAAATTGTTCATAAATACGAAATTTATATAATTATGTTTTTGAAATACTATTTTTCTCTAATAATAATATAATTTACAGAAACACTTCTTAATATAAAATACATTAAAGTGTACTAACTGTAGTGTTAGCCGGCAACGGATTTCCCACATCGCACACTAGTCTTTTATCGCCAATCATGTTTTCATCTTCGTTACCTGTACAGCTCACAGGAATATCCTACATTAAAAGATTAATCTAAGAAATGGCCGAAGAAGTATATTTTTAAGCATTGTCTACAACGGCAAATGTATAAACTGGATAAAATACTCCTCTTTTAACGATCCGAAATCCTTGATTTTATTTTAGAGAAATTCAGCATTTTAGTTTACTTTAACACTTGATTGATAATTTATTAAGTCACACACTATGAAGGCTTTGGAGCCGAACTTTGTAATTTTGAACAAGGTGTAAATCCTGTGGATGACTCCTGATAAATCCTGTTCTCCAAACTTCCCTACCACGCCCTCTGGAGTGTAAGGTTGTGACGAGTGTATCCGAGATTCTTCCACTTATCCTCTTGGGTAATATTAATCTTATAGCCCACTGGGAAGATCATTCGATGAGATTAATTCCCTGAGGGCTAAATACAGTTTATTTATTGTACATAGATACATCTATACAGTTCTAGGATATGTATATATATATATATAATAGGAATAACATGGAAAAGGATTCCCACGCGATGCTCACACCAGAGGAGTGGATCAAGACAGCGCTCTGCACCCAAATAAAAAAATTTTAATGCAGTGCTAGCGCCATCTGTTACGAAATATGGAAACTAAAATAATTGATTGCCTTGCTATTTTTGTATCCATGTATTAGTCGAACGATTTTTGCGGAAGTGCTTTTGCATTTTCCATTTCCATTTTTAATAATTTTTACTTTTGGTTTCTTGTTTCTTTGCTTTATTTTGTTAATTGTTTGTTATCTTTCTTGTTATTTTAATTAGTCAATCTGTTTTTTCATTTTCTGTAATAAATTTTTGCATACTTATTGTTTTCTGAAATGAATGTGCATAGCAGAGACTTAATCTGCTCATTTTGTAATCAAGTCTTCACTCGCCCTTTCTGTTTGAAAAAAAGCATTTAAAAATATTCAGGATCACCAACAGTGTGATGTAAATGAAGAGATTTTGAAGGAATTCAATACTTTCAGTGGTATGAATAGTTGCATTTAAAAAAACATTTAGTTTATAAGTTTTCACTGTAGTAGACTGAATTTTATACATTTACGTATAAATGTTTTCTACTGAAGTTTACATAATTTTATATTAGTAAATGTAAACCTTCTTTTAATTAACATTATAGAATTTGTTACATGGAAAAAAGAAGAAGAAAACAAGACTATGTCAAAATATGTTAGACAGCGAGGTTGTAAAACACTTCAAAATGGAGAAATAGTGATGAATTATCACTGTTGTCGAAATGGGACATACAAACCAAAAGGGAAATGTCTCAAGAATTAAAAGGTTATCTATAAAACAGAAATTTAAGCCCTAATTTTGATAACATTACCATAAACAGTTCTGAACAAATAAAACACTAAATATGAAAAATTGAAACAGATTCTTTATGCAAAGCAAAAGTGTAAATATTTTAATGAAATTTACATAATTTAAAAAACTTGGCTTTTTCAATCATATTCATTTTATAATACAATAAATTATTTTCATTAACTAAATAAATTGCAAATTAAACTGAGGTTTGATAAATAATCATGAGATATATTCACAAAAATAAGTAATATTTTGGACAACAGATGGGGATAGCACTGCATTACAAAAATTTATCTGGGTGCAGAGCGCTGTCTTGATCCACTCCTCACACCAGAATATCCGAAGTCTTAATAACTCAACTAACGGTTTCCCATATGCTAGTACTCTGTCTGGTGGCGCCATCTAGCAGTCCTTACAAAAATAAAATATTACCATTTGTTACAATCTTTAACTGTGCTTTCAATTAAAAAACTCTCTCAGTGAAGAAGGCAGGATTTATGCAAATTAAAACTTCTATTTAAGTGTTTGCGTTGGAGTAGGCGACGATGGTTGAAAGTGGATATTGAAGCGTGAATAAGATTACAACAGGAGGGCGTATAGTTAGTCAACTTATCTAAAGATAATCCAAGTAAGGAAGTCAAGAGAGCTTCAATAATAAGATATGTGTGTTTATTTTTATGATAATTATAAATTAATTCAATGTGATTGCTTCCCGGGTTCCCCCCCTCAAGTTGTCTGGTGTGGTTAAGTGAAAGTGATAATAAAATTATGTTTGAATTACTACGGTAGATCTTTGCTCAAACCCCTGTACACCAGCGTCCTCAGGGACGTTACAAGATACATTTTAATTTCCCCCAAAACTAGAGCACTTTATCTTATTTATTAAATGAAATTGCTTAAAAAAACAGGGATTATATTCACATACAGGACTGTACATTTTTTAATAAAACAGTGATTGATAAATCTGAAGATTGAAGCAAATATTGAAACTTTGAGAAGCACTGTCTTAACTGTTGAATGGATTATTGTAAAATAGAATTACCATCGGTCTGACTCTTCCTATATTGACGTAATCTACATCCACAGGGATGCTAATGTACAGCATGGACTCGAAAGCATCTTCCCCGGCGTTGATGAGAATGACGTTCAATTCAAGCCTCTTCTGACTGCCGATCAAGAACTCTTTCATGTTTCTGAATAAAGATCAAATGCAAAAGGCTTTTAATGTTACACATAGTTCTTTTAAAGTAAGAGAATAGAAATCACAACTTGAAAATCGTCATGTCAAGCTAGAGAAGGAAAATTAACTTCTAAAATTACAGTTTTAATTTTGTAAAATTAAGAAAGAATGCAATTGAAGAAATAAATTTAAGGTATCCGACTACGTTCGGAACCGTGATTTTCAAAAGCGCATAAATGGATAATTTTCATGATATTTAGCGTCACTTAGATTAAAATATATGCATAAAATTGTTTCAAGGACATTTTGGCAAAAAAAAAATTTATTTAAAAAGAATATTTTGGCAAAAAATTAACTTCGAATAATCTTTTTTCCAAATGTTCTCCTTTTGTGAAAAACGCTTCTATTATAATAATATTTTGCCTGTATATAGCTCAGACCTCTGTTCAGAGGCTCAACTAGAATTTTTGAAATATATAACTTAGAAGTGGGTTTATTCATATTTTACGACAATAGAGGGGAGCAATTTTAAGAAAAAAACGCGAATAATTATTTCAATGGGTGGTAACTCTGAAAATAATGTGAATTTTTCAAAACTTCTAGTTGAGCCTCTGTAGAGAGGTCTGAGCTATATACAGCAAAATATTATTATAATAAAAGCATTTTTCACAAAAGGAGAATATTTTGGAAATGCGTCACTATACGTTCATTTTTTTGTCAAAATATTGTACTTAAATAATTTTTTATTGCAATAATATTCTTAAAATACAATTTTATATACGTTTTCTAATCTAAATGACACTAAATATCATAAATATCATCCATTTATACGCTTTTGCAAAATCACGGTTCCGAACGTAGTCGGATACTTTAATGTCACGTATAGTTCTTTTAAAGTAAGAGAATAGAAATCACTATTTGAAAATTGTCCTGACAATCTAGAGAGGAAAATGAACTTCTAAAAGCATAGTTTTAATTTTGTAAAATTAAGAAAGAATGCGATGTCTTCCATCGCAAAAATTTAAATGGAATTGTGTACTATGTAGTTAATAAGAGTTTAAAAAAATGTGTAAAATTTGCTACTATTAGAACACATCACAAGCATCTAATGCACTGTCACAGGACCTATTTTCTATGAAATAATATAAAAATTTCCAAAAGTACACCCAACAATAACATAAGCACAAGTATTACAAGTACTTTATCGAAATGCATAACTTTCGAATTTTTCCTTATGTTACGATGTTTATGCGTGTCATTTGTAACATAAGAAAAGTCACTAACAAAGCAGGTCTACAGTAATAACAACTATTTGTCTTTAAAATTAAAACAAAAAGTGTTAGAAAATTACTATGTAATACGTTTATAGCTTTATTCATTCCAATTCATAACTTATTATTAAATTTTACAAATTATCGAAATACTATCCGTCAAATTTATTCTTTCAAATCTTTGAAAGATGTTAAATGAAAATAGCATTCAGACTTACGGATAAACTTGAATTTTGACATCTGGAATGCATATATTATCTTTTCCACAATTTTTCTGGATATTCACCTGAAAATACCATTAAATAAGAGAATGAAAATCTCGATTCATATATCAATAATCTCTTATGTTCGTAATACATTTTATAATTTTCCATATTGCTCAAAATGTCGAACCATCTCTAAAATTAACAATGATATAATACACTCATGTCCATAAATTAAGGATAATGAAGTTCAGGCAAAGAGACAGAAGCAAAACAAATTTGACTTATTTGTAAAGTCTATTTATTAAACAAAAGGTAAAGAGCAAAAAAGATGTTATATGTTTGACATAATTAATAAAAATTGCTATTTCTACTCCCTGCAGCAAATTTCAAAAAAGAACCTATTTACAAAAAACAGGAGAACATGGTTAGTATCATGGTTAATGCGGAGTATGCCTCCACAATTGATCCAATTCTTGATTTCATTAAAAATCAGTCCAAAATGTTTTTTGACAGATTACTTCAAATTCCTAACCAATCTATCCGAGTCATCCCTGCCTATGATAACTCGGTCCCAAGCTCTGCAAAAAGACCTAGAGCTGCTATTCACCACATATATCAGCATTTTCCAGTCCTTAAAAGACTTCGGATATCCTAAATATAGTCTTTGGTAACTCTTTTCAAAAATTTTTCTCTAAAAAAAACATTATCTAATTTTAACTTTTGTCATTTTGTATATATATATATATGTGCAAGATTTCATCTCCATTAAATTACTTCGACTTAAACCCACATTCTTTTGAATCGGTATTGCGTGGTAGTTTAATTCCATGTCAATTATTCTCCTTTTCCACATCTTTTGTAGATCATCCTTTATTTTACTCATTTTCCAGCAGATTGCATCACATTATGGACGCTTTCTGTGTCAACGCCTTTACTTTTCGTTCGCTGTTCAGCGACACTCCCGTCATCACTACACGATTCAGCAGTGTTTGTCCTTTCCCTTTATTTAAACATCATGTACCACGAGCACCACGGCCATTAATTGCTTTTATTTTCCATTTCATCTTTTTTACCTTCCAAATTCCGTGTCTACTTTCTGATTTCGTTCCGTAAAGGACGAATTAGAGAAGAGCACAGATTTCTACCACCTCCCTCCGGGATGGTGCCTCATTAAATATGTTCCATACTTGCCGATTGAATTATTTCTCGCTCTCTCACTGGTAGTATGTCCTCAGCTACTGGTGAGAAGCTTTCTTTTAGAACGGCTCTGAGCTGTTGTTAATAATTTTGATAGTATCTTTTAAATTTTATGGAACTTTCAATTAATTCTTCTCTTTTTCTTATTAATTATGATGAGAGGGTAATACTGTTTTTTTGGTAAGGTACCTCGTATTTTGAAGCCGTGGGCCGTGGGCGGAGTGTGTCTTCCGGATGATGCATGATGAGATATTTGAAAGAACCAAAACAATTTTTTTTTGAAAAATCAGTGTTTTACGTAAATAAAGGTCATTTTGAATTAGCAATATGACTAGGTTAAACATTTCGTAGCTTATTTAAATTCTGTATTCGGAAAAATGTTTTTGAAATTATTGTAATGCAACCAATAAGAGCAATTATAATAAAATTTGCCAAAATTAACAAGTAATTAAGTAATATTTTCCCGTGTTTTTTTTTATTGCAGAACAGGTAATAAAAAATAATTTTTAAGTCATTTCTTGCTTAGGTCAACAAAGAAATTTTATTTTAGTTAATTAAATTTAATTAATGAATTAATCTTTTAAAAAGCTGTATCAACATCAAGTTTCATCCACTGCAATTTTTAAGAAATACATTTGAAGCCAAGACAAAATTCGTTAGAAAAACTTACTGGCGCTATCTGTTGGGGCTAGTTTTAACTTCGTGAGAAATATTGCAGAATAAATTTAAAATTAAAAAAAAAATAAAATTTAATTAGTAAATTAATGTTTTAAAAAACTGTATTAACATCAAGTGTCATCCACTACATGTGAGTGAACTAATAGTAGGAATTGAAAAAAGTTTTAGTCAGTTTAAAAAGAGTGTAACAATGAGAAATGTTAAATAAAGAACACAACAGCTAGATATTTTTATCATCATGATAATATTTTTGCATATGTTATTACTCACCTGTTTTGTTAAATTATTAGGTTGGTTCTGGTTTAATATAGGTTTCAATTCAAGAAGATCAGGATAAGGATCATACAAATTATACGTAACTTCAACAGTAATGGGAGTCAGTTTATCACGGACATTATTCTGCAAAAGATAAAAAAAATAATAACTGAATCACTATCTTCAATTTCTTTTGTTTGGTGAACTCTAATTTTTAAAAGTTTCGATTTAATTTAATATAATTGCAGATTATGATGAACCCAACAGATTTTGCTCAACTGTTTACTCACCTGTAAATAAACGTAGATGCTTTTACAATATTTAGAATCCTTTCTAAGATTGACAGATACATTTTGCTCGTTTTGGTTTTCATCTGTTAGAAAGAAGACTCGAGATGCTTGGTTTTCTATATCCAGTTTCATGCGATATATAAAACCTAAAACAATAATTGTCAACTAAATAAATATCTAATTCAAACAAAAAGAATATAAATAAAAACAAGCAAATTCTTAATCTTTTAAGTATAAACCATGATAAGAAAATTTCTTAATTCATTATCTTCAATATTAATTCTACCTATCTCATAAAGAAAAAAAAAATGGATTGCAGCTTAAAATAAAGTAATTTGAACTGCAACTTAGAATAGGATAATTTGAACTTCAACTTAGAATAGGATAATTTGGATTACAACAGTGAATTGGATAATTTGGATAACAGCTTAGAGTAGAATAATTTTGATTATAGTAGCATAATTAGGATAGAAGCTTTTGAAGCTGTAGTCATTTAAAGGCTACAAAAGTAGTACGTATGCAATACCTGGATATTGTAAAATTTGATTGTAGCTGGACATTGTAAAATTTGAATATTTTTAAGCATAATATTAATTTTACAGAATTCATCTAGTACGTTTAAGAGCAATTGATTACCAGAGAGAGAGGTTCCATTAACTCTGAAATGTACTAGATGTACTAAATGTGTACAAAAAATTTAAAGGGTAAAAATACGAAAAATCAATGAAAATTTAGCAACAAACTAAGAAGTTGGAGGGATGTTGCATGTTTTATTTCTGAGAATTTCATAATATAAATCATATTATTTGAAGTACTCAAATATAATGAGTAATGTATTAATAACTTTATAATTAATAAAAAGTCGTACCTACTGCAGGTGGAATGCCAACTCCAGTAAATTCCAAGCAAAATGAAACCACGACACTAAAAAGGAAACAAAAAAGATTCAAAAAATTTTATCTAATTTATTTTTCAATATATTTTTTAAAAAAACACATTTTATAAGTATTTCCGAATGTTATCGTATATTTCCGCGTATAAGCCGAGAGTGTGTTTTTTCTTCAAAAATTTACCCAAAATTCGAAATTCACATAAAAGCCGAATTGAAAAAAAGAGAAAGCTCCTGTAATTTTCAAAGGAGTCGCCATGTATATAAATAAAAAGTGAGTAAACCGGGTGAAATATTTTCCAATCAAATTTCTGCGAACTAAACCGCCACAACGAATATAATTTTTTTTCTATCTGACGATTATAATTTTTTATTTCTACCCTATCTGAAGGTAATACATTTTTTCTTTCATTTTTTATTTTGTACAATATCTTCACTAATCATATGCTCGCTGAACCACATTTTTCTTTTTCTTTTTTTGCTCGAAAAATTAGGAGTAGCGAAAATTAGCAGCGGAGTTGTTGTTTCTAATGCCACCTGTTTCATCACTGTAAATGGCTAGAGACAGACGCTTGTCGTTAGCTGTAGGTAACATACAGGTGACAGTACAAAGTAGCCTTAGAGCCAAAATAGTTGCCCACCCCTAATTTTAAAGGATTTATATGGTTTTTCCTTCTATAAAAGTTCCACACATTCAGGCTACCCCCCAAATAAAGGTTTAAATCGCTTGCACATGCCTCTAACGAAAAATAATAAAATAAAGCAACAAACAATAAAACAAGTAATATAAAAAAATTCTAAGTCAATTCCTACTTAGATCAACAAAGAAAAATTTTCTTTTCTAACTACTTTCTATTAAATAGTTACAATATATATATATATATATATATATATATATATATATATATATATATCAGAATCACAACATTAAGTGGTAATTAATTTTTTTTGAGTATCATTAGAGCATCGTATTGCCATCCAAAACAATCGTGAATATAAAATTTCAGTTCAACTGAATGCTTTAAAACGTGAGAAAATAATTATTTTAAATGTTTTATTTTGCACTGCGATACGCTCGCTTGCACGAGTTTTTTTTTCCATTTCTGAAAAACTAGACAATACTGTTTATATTATGCTAAGAAGTGTGCAAACGTTTTCACTTTTATAGGGAAGTAACTTAATCCTTTAGTCACCAAATCTGGAAACGGTATAATGAATTAGTCACCAAATCTCGATAAAAGCGTGTTAAAAACATTTTTAAGTTTTGACACAAGTCGTCAAAAGGGTCGCTAAGTCGCCAAAAATGATGCCAACGTGGCTGTATTTGTAATTCTTTAAATAATTAGTTTTAATCAATTAATTTTTATTAATTATAATTAAATTATTATATTGCCATCCAAAATAATCATGTATTTAAAATTTCAGCTCAATTGAACGCTTTAAAATGTATTTTATTAACGATTGAAAATTCCACCAAAATAAATAAATAAATATATAGAGAGTATGAACTAATAGTAGGAAATGAAAAAAACAATAAAAAATCAATTTTCCTTAAATATTGTGACTTTTAAGAAAATTAATGGCAGCATGAGGGTTAGGAAATTAAATAATTGGTTTATTCACGTCATAGCTATTAATTATAGTATATATATTTACATTGAAGTTATATTCAGAAAAATGAGTATTTCATTAGTGTTCAGAATATGTTATTTGTGAGGGAGGAGGCAACACAACCGTTCTCTTCGGTATTTTCCATGGAATTTCTTTTTGACTCCATGGTCTCGGAATGGGTGCGGTTTCTCTCTGACACCTCGAATCACATTTGAGTTTCCGGCAGTAAGATATCCAACCAATCGGTTTTCTCACGGTCATAGACTGCAGGGGTGATGTCAGATGACAAGACTCCGGAATATTAAGAGTTGCACGTGTGCATAGGAATGGTGTTATCCTATCCACAAAAAGAAGACGATTGTTCAGCTGTTTGACGCGAAAACGTTACATTACATTTTTTTCTCGAAACTAGTGGATCTGTATATATGTCGATCCCCTTACTTTCAGTTTCAAAATTTTCTAAAATTCTTGAACAATTCAACAATTATGAAGAATTCAAGTTCAACGGATTCACACAAGAACGGATTTCTTACATATGGAAGTGTACGCACAGTGAAAGGCGTTTAACGCGAAAACGCTTAAGACGAAATATCGGTTAACACGAAGTAATACTACGGTCCCCACAAACTACTATGGATTTTACTGTATTTTTTCTTCTAACACGAAACGAAAATCGCTTAACACGAAAACATTTCTCTTATGGAGAGGAAGGATATTGAAACGGAGATTTAAGAGGACTGTGAAATGAAAGAGAGGTGGTTTCGCATTAGTTTTCTGCATTATTGGACTGACATTACAATATCATTGGAAGGTCGCCCATCCTATATAGTGGTTAGCGACGCTAACTACTGTGCTATGGGGCCTGGGTTCGAATCCCGGTGAAGACATGGGTGTTTGTAAATCTATAGTGCCTTCGCGGCAGGGGCTACTCTAAACAGCCGTCGAGCCGCAAGTCCTCTTGTGAGGTTGGTGGCACGAGATGAGAAGTGGGAGGCCCCTGACCCTCCCCCAGGGTGTTATCCCTCAAAAGTGGGGTGGAACCGAGGTAAATCGTACTGTCACCTGTATGGTGCTCAAGGCTAAGGCCAACGACAGGCGTACTCCTAGCCCCTTGCCATGATGAATTTCGTGGGTCTCGATCTGGCTACGTCAGACAGGTGGCATTAGAAACAACAACATCATCATTGTAAGAATTCGTTGCGGTAGATGATGGCAATGTGTGTACAGACCCAATTATGAGAGACATTTTGGAGTTTGTTCAAACCTCAAAAAATATCATCGATGCAGATTCCAACAGCGAAAATGAATTGAATAATGAAACTCCTGTTCCCACGTCCTCCGAAATGAGGAATATCAAGAAAAATATGCTTAGTTATTTATACGAACATTAAATTTGCGAAATGAATAATAAAGTGGACCACAACGAACAATTTGTTGACAATTTGATTGTAGAAAAGACAATGGAAAGAAAAAAATCGGGTCCTTTTCCAAAAACTCGATAAATGTATTAAATTTCATTAAGTTTAAGTGAACGTTTTTGCTTCATTGATTATTATTAAAAATGCATACATCAGTACTTCTCAAACTTCCAATATATGTGACCCGACATTCAGTCATAACTTTCATCACGCCCCGCTCCATACAGTAACAATGTGTTAAATTCAATAATACTCAACTTTGACGCTAAACCTACACAATATGACTTTAATCTCTCTAAGAGCCGCCGGCGTATATAAACGTCACGCTCCGAAAATTAGCCCAGACGTATATATACGGCTTTCAGATGTATGATCTTTTCTGTAAAATGCTATACAGATAATTATTCCGAAGGCTTTGGAATGCAATAAAATGACCTTGACAGTGTTTTCAAAGGATTTTACTTATTTCGGAGGATTTGATTATTTATTATTTTCTAATTTCCCCCTCCCCCTCAATACACCACATATGCTTGCTTACGTATTAAACTGTGGCGTTGGGGAACAAATCACATAATTTTTAATCGGTATTTAATAGATTAATTATAAACCTACAAATTATCAAAATAAGTGTTTGCATATAATTTTATATATAACAAGCCCATGGGGTCACTGGTAATTATTAAACTGGTTCTTAACTTAGTATTGTTAAATATTTTATGAAATACATTTCCAGTACCGATATAATATACATCAGCGATATAAATATTATTTATAAGTGTATTATATCGGTGTAAATGTGTATTTTATTTTTTTATTATGTCAGAATATATCCGTTTGCATACTCTTTCAGTAAATTAATAATTATTTTAAGTAATCTATTGTTTCTGACTTTTCAATATGCTTGCACCCCCCCCTCTTTAGGTTGTCACGCCTCCGTATGGGGCACGCCCCACAGCTTGAGAAACACTGGCATACATATATACATATCTGAGTAAATAAAGAATGCTCTCTAACAAGCTTAGTTTTGTTAAATCCTTATGCATTTTTTACAACACCCTTTAACTCGAAATTCTTTTAACACGAAAAAAATGTTTCAGTCACCTCCGTTTCGTATTAAACGATTTTATCTGTATATGTGAAATAACGTTTGATTGCCTTTAAAATAGTTTTTTTAAGCTCTTTCACAGTTCTACTTACCAAGATACAATTGTTCCCTCGTGCAATTTACAGCTTGTAGAGCTCTTTTCATCCAAATTAATCTTTTCAGGAGTTATTTTTAGAGTGGCAGTTGTTTGTATGATGGGACGGGATCTGAAGTGAAAGAAATGATGTATGTATTTCAAACTTTATACTTCCTGTCTTGAAAAGTACCATTGCTTATTCTATTTTGACAATTATAAATAAATTTAAAAATTTCAAAAGATAATTTTTGAAGATTGATTACGAATAATGTTTATTAAACAGCTAAGTTCTTATAACAAATATTTTAAGTTGTATGTTTTTTGTTTTGTTATTTTTAAAGTAATATATTTAGTTCTTTAAATAAGTTTTACATTTTGAGATTATGTAATTTATGTTGGAATAAGATACATGGTATTAAGTGCTTTAGTGCAGTGATCCCCAACCCCCGATCCGCGGACCGGTACCGGTCCGTGGATCAAATACTACTGTTCCACATAAGAAACATTAAATTATTTCCATTTTATTTACTGCAGCACTTTTTTCTTGAGTTTGGGCAACTTTTTATGAAAATCACTTTATATTCCTTGTTAAATCACTTTATGTTCATTTTTGGTGTAGCTATATTTTATTCTGAAGGCACGTTTAAATACAATCAAAATAAAATTATTAAAACAAAACAATCTAAAATATAAACAATCATCGTCCTTCCCCTCAGCGGGCCACGGTAAAATTATCCAACGTTAACCTGTCCGCGGCGATAAAAGGGTTGGAGAACACTGCTTTAGTGGATATTGAAAGATATAAAACGTTCTGAAAAGAATTATGATTGTAATTTAAGGTTTACACGAATTTTAATATAAAAATAAATGGTTTTATAAAAAAATAATTATATTGCCGTAATATGATCCATATTTGAGTATTTGTCAATTTTATTTATTCTTCATATTTACAAGTAACATATATATAAATCATGATTATTCTCAAAGAATAGTAACGTAAATTTATTTTAGTAGGGAGATAATTAACGGATTAAAGTTCTTACCTAAGAAATACAACACTATCTGAGTCGTAACCTCCAATGAGTAAATCTGAAAACGTTATTTTTCATTAAAAAATTGAAATGTAATGTTTTCCACATAAAAAAATCACAAAAAATAATAGGAAGATTTATTTTAAAATTATTTACCCTCCTTAATTCACACATACCTGTATATTGATTATTATCCAAATCCATACCACCCGCCAAAGAAAAACCGAATGTGGATACCGGCACAGGATGAGGAAAATCAGTGGAATAAATCACCTATTTTTATTTAAAAAAACAGATTTACAAATGTTTCTTATTTTTAATACAAGTGGAACAATTTTAACTAATTTAAAATTAACAATGCGGAAGCAGTTATAAAGCTAATAACCAAATTAAGATACTTTATAATCAGCTCTCGTGGCTATTTGCAATGGAGGTACCAATCTGACACAAGGCACTGACATTCTCCTCAGGCAGATTAATAAACCAAGTATACTCCAGTGAATTCCTGCCCACGTGGATATTGGGGGTAATGAAGGTGCGGACGTCTTTACTAAGGAGGTTCGGGACTTATAATCAAACTTCCAATGCCACCTCGGAGGAATCAAGGTATCAGATCATGGCAGGTAGAACGTGAGTTCGAGCCCAGTACCACTAAAGATCCGCCGTGTAGAGGAGCGATGCACGTTAAATCTGTCAAGAGCTCAAACGTCCTCCCGTTTGTGTGGTGTGGTAGTTAGGAGTGGGGGTGCGAGCTCAGGTGTCGTCTTCGTCACTTGACCATGGATCAAAATTACGAGGTCCGTCGCCAAAAGCCCTCGTGTAGCTGAACAGTGCGACGTTAATATTCACTCCCTTACTACCTCACACCACCTCGGAGGATGTAAACGCGGTCACCAAGTGCAAAATTTCTAACCAGCGTTTCATAAAACAACTATCAAAGGGATGAAAATATCTCCAGATAATTCCCGATCTTACCCCATCAGCAGAAATTGTCTGCAAACCCAATTAACACCAGACTATGTTTTTGTCTGCAAGGCCATTCTTGCATCTCTTTTTAAACTTGATGCATCATCACAGGTAACTCTTTACACTTCTCAAGCTCCAGATCTGACTTCGCTTGTTATTGAGGCTTTTGGATAATATCGAAATACACTCATGGACAAAAAAATTAGCGCACCAAGAAGGAGTAGTCAAAATGAAACGAAATTTTACATACGTAATGACTACGGATCATTTATTTCAGAGAAAAAGGCAAAAGAATGAAGGATTGAATACCCTGTTGAACCCCCTCTAGCGAGAATGCACGATGCGATACGATCAGGCATTGAGACGTACAAGTTCTGTATGTCTTGAGACATTTTATTCCATATTTGCTGTAACCTTGCCTCTAGTTCGTTCAAACTCTTGGGATGCAAAATTCGCCGTCCCAAATGATCCCAGATATGCTCGATTGAAGACAAATCTGCGGATCGGGAAGGCCAAGGAAAGGTAGTAACAGTGCGGAAACAGTTTTAACTGTATGACACCCCTGCCGTGTGAGGCGGAGCATTGTCTTGTTGAGAAATGGCTCCTGGGAGCCGTTTCATGAGGGGAAACACATGTGGTTGCAGGATGTCATGAACATACCACTGGGCTGTCATGGTGCCACGGATGAATAGTAGGGGCGACCGTGTATTGTAGGAAATGGCACCCCATACGATCACTCCAGCTATGGGAGTGGTGTGTCGCTGTAAATCAAAGACAGGATTGAGGCGTTCACAACGGGGTTTCCACACAGGAACATGATTGTCCTCACTGGTGAGATTTAATCTGGAATCGTCGTTAAAAACGATTGGTTCCATTCCGCTGCAGTCCAGTTTCCTCTTGCGCGGTACCACTCCAAACGGAGGAGTCGATGGGTGGACGTCAAGGACAGCTCACGTAATGGGCGCCACGATCCCAAATGTCCTTCAGCTAGGTGCCTTCGTATGGTTGGAGAAGACACAGGTGCCTCAATTGAAGATACTATCTATGCTAGATGGCAGCTGATGAAGCAGTTGGCTGTACGCGTGCATTTCTTACGATGGGGCGGTCTTCTCGACGACTGGTCTGTAGAGGACATGGTCTTCGTGTAAATAACATCTCTCGGATCCACTGGTCCCAACACCTCCTCACAATACAACCAGAGCGGCCTAATTGACACGCTACTCACCTAGCTGACCACCCAGGGGCTTTCATCACGCCGACGATTCTCCTCCACTCAAACTGCGTCAGCTGCTCATATTGTCTTCGAAAACGACGTAAGGGCATGTCTACCGCGGCCTTTTCTTTGTAAACAATTCAGCACACTCTGTCGCAGTCTGTCGCTGGGAATATGGCTCTCGGAGCGAGCCTCCATCCCACATCATAGAAGTTAATGGCGCCCGGGAGAGTTGATGTCCTTGATGAAATGAAACAGCCTGGTTTTCGTTGAGACGTAGAGAGAGGTGTGTCTTTGAGAATGTTAAAGCTGGAAAAAGTTCATCCTGAAGTAATTCAACACACTCAAGCTTTGGTTACCTGTTTTATACTCCGCGGAGAACGACGTTAAACGCCATCTAACAGCTATACGTAAGGCGCAATCACGCTGCATTTCTAATCATTTGCATATCTTCCAACATGTACCTTCATGCGAAATTTCGTTACGATCCCGAAATTATTTCTTGGTGCGCTAAATTTTTTGTCCATGAATACACTAAATCCATAGACAAGAAAAGAGGAAGATAGTTTATTTCAAATATTCTAACACAACATTCAAAGACGAGCAATTATCTCAGGAAAAAGAACACAATTAATCAAATCAAGCATTTGAAGTTTAGTGCAGGGATAATTGTGAAAAAGAAAGAAAGAAAGAAAAACTGCATTTCACAACAACTAATATTTTTGACTATTTTTCTTGAGGCATGAATATTTTATAAAACTATATATATATATATATATAACTTCTATCAAGAGAAGTCTTAACACTTAATAGACCCGGAGAGCTTAAGATACCCTTATATAATTTTATAAATGAAAACATTCAGTTGAAATAAAAGAGCACATCAGCATCTAGGATTCAGCCTTATGGATATAGATAACACATGAACAAGACTTCAAAAATTAACTAAATTTTTTTTTAGTTATGAAAATCCATGAAAAATTAATTAAAATATATGAAAACGAACAATTTTACTTTTTGTTAATCAAGATAGGAAATTTTTAAATATGTATTGAACAAGTAATATAACACAGAAGGAGCTTTTGAGCTTCAAGTAGCTTTTAAAGTTGCCTTGACCAGTTAGAAATTAGGTTATTTTGTAATAAGTATGAAAATGATAGCATGGTAGTCTCTTATTAATGGTTGGAAAAATTTCTTGTTAAGCTCTCTTTATTTGAAATTAGATATTCTTGGTTCCAAGACTTACCATTCTTTCTTTCATAATCGTGTAAAATGATTTAGTGAATATTAGAGGAAAAGTCAATTTTGCACTTGGTTGCGGCCTTTGCAAGCCAATCGGCCCTCTCATTTCCATGAACGCCTGTGTGTACGCGAACAAATGCAAAATCTATTGAGATCTTTTAGGCTTTTAAGCTGCTTTTGGATCTCGACGATTACATTGTTAGATGAAAAAATACACTTAAGAGAATCCAAGTAGGAAAGAGAGTCGGGACAGATGAGATAGTCTGAGGTGACACTGTTTTGTTCAGTGATCCATTTAATGGTGAAGAATAGCACTTGAGGACAGAAATTATTCGGATAATGCTCTTACTGAGGCCGAGTCGAGAACGAGATGCTTATTCCCTCCTCCCTCCCGAGTTCTGGGACCTATACTCAGTTGGCTCGTTCCTTAAAACGTACGTGGCAGAAATGGAAAATTTATGGGACAAAGGGGGATGTATGGGTAATTATAAAAGAGCTGTTATGGTAAGACTTTACCTGGGTAGGCTTAGAGACGATACCAGAGGGTCCCCCGTGATACAAATACACAACTCCTCGTCCGTCTTCTCCACCGTAAGGACAACCAACAGCGATATCTGAAAAGGAAGCAATCAAGTAGAACCAAATTTTATTTGGAGGGAATGATGTATTCCATCTATATTATTAGTACGTGATTAATGTTTGCAAAGGAAAAGCATCCATAAGTTGGATGATATTCCGATATTATAAATATTTAGATTTTTCAACTAACTAAAAGACTACAGATCATAAAACAAAAGATGTATCAAACTAACTTTTAAAGAGAGAAAGTGTTAGGGAATAATTTAACTTCTACAGAATGACCGACAAAAGAATAAAATAAGATACTGTTAGTTTCTAATAATACAAATATTGTAACACTTATATGTTGCGTATCTATACGCTTTGTTGGCTAACGATTCCGGTCATCACACATGGTGTGTGACCTGATGAATGGACCAACAAGGAGGTCTTAAGACTTCTTGAGGCCCCTACGCAAAAGTAGGCCCTCAAAAGTAGAGGGTACATACTGCATACGTTGTCAAATACTCGTACAAATAGTAACGCGAAGCAAATAACTGCACGATATACAATCTGCCTCGGCCAACTGTCGCCTTTTGGCTGAAGGAGTAATGATGGTGTATGGCGGTAGGCCTTAGGCTTAGGCCAACACGTAGACGACAGTCATCACATGTTCACATATTCTCTAAAATTCCCAGTTTTTCGGAGAATATAACCGGACAAAACATTTGACCTTAGAAATTATTGGAATTATGAACTTATTAAGGATGAACAGAGAACGAGACGAGGCCTCCACTGTGAGAGAGGCCCTGGGCTCGACATAGTTGGCCCATGCCTTAATATCAGGGGTACTCAACTTTTTTTTCTGCTGTGCCGCATACATACATCAGCTATTTCACGCGGGCCGCATACGTATGTTAGTTATTTCTCGCGGACTGCAATAAGAGGATAAATGCGGGAGGGGAAGAGGAAAATGCTTTAAGATATCCGACAACGTTCGGAACCATGATTTTAAAAAAACGCCTAAACGGATAATTTTCATTATATTTAGTGTCACTTAGATTAGAATACATGTATAAAATTGTTTTAAGTACATTTTGACAAAAAAAAATTATTTAAATGCAATATTTTGACAAAAAATTAAATTAGAATAACTTTTTTTGAAAATGTTCTCCTTTTGTGAAAAAAATGCTTCTATTATAATAATATTTTGCGTATATATAGCTCAAATCTCTGTACAGAGGTTCAACTATGATTTTTGAAAAATTCACATTATTTTCAGAGTTACAACCCATTGAAATAATTATCAGCGTTTTTTTTTTCTTAAAATTTCTCTCCTCTGTTGTCGTAAAACAGGGATAAACCCACTTCTAAGTTATATATTTCAAAAATTCTAGTTCAGCCTCTGTACAGAGGTCTGAGCTATATACAGGCAAAATATTATTATAATAAAAGCATTTTTCTCTAAAGGAGAATATTTTGAAAATTGGTCATTATATGTTCATTTTTTGTCAAAATATTGTACTTAAATAATTTTTTATTGTAATATTATTCTTAACACAATTTTATATACATTTTCTAATCTAAGTGACACTAAATATCATAAATATTATTCATTTACACGCTTTTGAAAATTCACGATTCCGAACGTAGTCGGATACCTTAAGACCAAGATAACATTGGAAATTTAAAATGTGGAAAATTGATCCAAATATTATAACTCTTGTTTTGCATTTTATAACTATTTTTTTCATATATTTTTTATTTTTTTCACTATTACTAAATTAGAAGCACTTAATAAACACTCCTTCACAATTTCTGCATCACTAAACGGTTTCATTTGTTTACCAATAATATAACAAACTTCATAGGATATGTCTTTGTTACCGTTGTGATATTACAACTGACAAAACACTTCGTTTCTGTTCCGAAGATTATTCAAGAAAGCCTATTTATCACCACTTGAAAGAGATCTTCGAGGAAAAGTGTCATTGAATGATTCCTGTTTATTGTTTTTTTTTTAAATACAGCTCTTTCGTGACAAATCAAACAAGTCTGATCCATGCTTGTTTTACAATACAAAATAGTCAGCCTCTGAATCGTCTCTTGAAATGATTTTTTTTAATATTTTTCGCTTGCAAGGTATGAAAGATAGTTAAAAATTAGTTTCACCCATAAAATTATCACTATTCCACTGTTGTATGCTATCACTAATCGTAACCGTTCCAAATAGAAAAAGAATATTAATTGATACCTCCTTACGACACCAACAGTAAAAACTAAAATTGATATACTTTATTTCTTGACAAAGAATTTCCCGCCAAAATTTTAGTACGATCTTCTTAAATAAGTAAATTTCTCACAGCAATGAGTCATAACCGGGCCACTTAAAAAAGCTCGGTGGGCCGCAGTTTGAATACCGCTGCTAAGACGTTCCTGTAAATTACATACAAATAAAACCCTGGCCCATTTATTTGGTACTTTTGCATAATTCTATAAGGAGAATCAGCGAATTAAAACATATCTATGTAAGAGTTACATAATACAATGATTTAAAACTCACCTCCATACCCATCTTTGTTGATGTCAGACAATGAGGCTAGGGACAGACCAAATCTTCCTTTTGAATACTTCCCATCTATATGGCTTCTCGTTTTGAAATTATGCTATGAAGACACAGAGTTTGTGAAATTATATGAGTCATGAATAATATATCAATAATATGTGTCTTTTGAGTTCTAAATTTTTAATGATATTTAATTGAAAAAGACTGATGAAAGAAAATATTTTATTAACAGAAAGAGTGGTAATATATTTAACATATATTCTATTTATTTATTTCGAAAAATCACATCATGGTCATGAATAACTTCCCGGAAATGTTTCTTATTCTTAGTTTTATACCATCTCCTGAACATCAGTTACAATAAGAAAGTACTCATATTTTAATCTTGAGTATAAAAAATGGGTTTTCGTACAAAATAAACAAATAAAAATCCAAAAATATAAAATTAAATTCTTTTAATAATGTAAAATCTGTTGTTGTTGTTTCTAATACCACCGGTCTGACGTAGTCAGATCGAAGCCCACGAAATTTATCATGACAAAGGGCTAGACGTAAGCCTGTCGTTGGCTTTAGCCTTGAGCACCATACAGGTGATAGTACGATTTAGCTCGATTCCACCATAATTTTGAGGGAGAATACCCTAGTGGCCTCCCATCTCTCAACCCCTGCAATCAATCTCACGAGAGGACTTGCGACTCGACAGCTATTTAGAGTACCCCCATGCCGCGAAGGCACTATACATTTGCAAACGGTCATATCTTCTCTAGCGGTCATATAGCGGTTTTCTAACGGTCATATCTTCAAACCCAGGCCCTACGGCACAGCAGTCAGCGTAGCTAAGCACCATACCGGATGGGCGACTTGTAAAATCTATTTCCGTTAATTGTTTTCGTCACGCAGACAATATCATTTCAATTAATTATTCATTCATTTAAATTACGTTGGCTCATGTTAATATAAATTCATTGGCACTCTATTTTTAGTAATATGTTTCTATATTAAAGCTTCTGAGCTTTAAAATTAGTTAAAACTGGATACATTAAAAATTCAATATTTTCCCTTAGATATTAAGAGTAAGATATATTCTTTTCTTCGGGAAGATGTAGTAGCCGCAGTAGTCTAGTGGTCAAGGTAACGGACTGGCGTGTTATGAGTTCGAGCCTAGTACCACTGAAGATAGTACCTAGCCTAGTACCGCGATGCACCTTAAATCTGCCGATGTTCAAACGTCCTTCCGTTGGTGTGGCGTAGAAGTTAGGAGAAGGGTGTGAAAGTTCAGATGTCGTCCTTGCCACTTGACCATGGGTCAAAATTACGAGGTGCATCGCCAAAAGTCTTGAATAGTACGACGCTAATTTTTAGTCCGGAAAATGTAATTTTCTAATTAATTTGAAAAATTATAATAATTTTTGAAAAATTACATTATTATTAGAAGTTATTCTATATACATTTTGGATTGAGCATTATTGGGAAAGGAGATCACATGTAAGAACAGAGCTATGAAGAAATAAACGAATGAGAGGGTCTTACTTGTATATAAACTTGAGCAAATATATTTTAAAATATTACTAGCTCTTAGAACTTCAAGAAATTTGAAAAATATTTATTAATAAACGTTTCCAGTAAAAAGTAACACGCCTAAGGAAACACAATTTTGAGTAACACCTTTGAACAACCAAAGTAAGGCACAGCCGTAACTGTCCACACTAAAGAACGATGGGCATTAAGGTATCCGACTACGTACGGAACTGTGATTTTAAAAAAGTGCATAAATATGGATAATTTTCATGATATTTAGTGTCACTCAGAGTAGAATACATACATAAAATTGTTTTAAGGACATTTTGACAAAAAGAATTTATTTTAATGTAATATTTTGGCAAAAAATTAACTTAGAATAATCTTTTTTCCAAATGTTCTCCTTTTGTGAAAACTGGTTCTATTACAATAATATTTTGACGGTATATAGCTCAACCCTCTCTACAGAGGCCCAACTAGAATGTTTGAAAAATTCACATTATTTTCAGAGTTACCACCAATTGAAATAGTTATTGGCGTTTTTTTTTTCTTAAAATTCCTCCTCTCTGTTATCGTAAAATATGGATAAACCCACTTCTAAGTTATATGTTTCAAAATTTTTAGTTGAGCCTCTGTAGAGAGGTCTGAGTTATATACAGGCAAAATAATATTACACTAGCCTCAAAAAGTTAAGGTACAACCGGGTTTTTGTGTCTAAGCAAATGAATGAATGTAGAAACAAAAAATTTGGAGGATATGTGCATTAAATAGTTTTTTATTGAATGCGTCATAGAAATTTGTATAAGTGTATTGCAAAAACGATTTATAACAAAAAAGCAATCTCTGCGGAAAAGTCCATTCTTGAGAAAACAGCACATCACAGTGTTATGTGGTAAAATGGCATAAAACAATACAAAAATTTGTTCTAATAAGGAATGTGTCCACCCCTAACTTGAATGCATTGGCGGCATCGATTTTCCATGCTGTTTATTAAGTAGTCGGACACCGGAATAGGAAGCGAAGACCAACACAGAGTAAGCCTTGTTTCAGCTCATGTAATGACCTTGAGGAGGATTTAAAGCAGCAACCTCTCTGCCAAGATAGTCCCAAAGATGTTCTATCGGATTCAGGTCTGGAGATCGATCTGGCCATTCCATTCGTTCCAAACCGTGATCCTCCAGATACTCCCTCAATAATCCGAGCTCGGTGAGGTCGTCCATTATCATCCATCAGAATGAAGTCGTTACCAATAGCAGCAGCATATGGGCGGACATATGGATCAAGGATCTCATCCCGATATCTAAGACCAGTTACGGTTCCTCCATGGAACACATGCAGGTCAGTGTGGCCACCGAGTGAGATCCCTGCCCAAACCAGGATTCCACCACCTCTATAACTGTGTCTTTCAACAGTGTTGGATTGATGGTATCTAGTGCGCTGTTCCCTCCAGATCAGTAGACGCCCTGAATCACTCTCCATTGTAAATCTGGACTCGTCTGTGAACAGCACAGAAGCCCATTGTTGCTGCGTCCAAGAAACATGTTCTCTTGCCCAGCATAAGCGGTTCCTTCGCTGTCGTCCGTTGAGGGGAACGCACACAACTGGTCTTCTTGCATACAGACCTGCATTGTGAAGACGATTTCGCACCGTAGTAGCGGAGATTCTTCTTCCTGATGCTTGAAAGTGGTCTGCAACGAGCTGCGGCACAGTAGTGGTTCTTCTCCTTCGTGCCGAAAGAGCTAGAAAACGGTCTTCTGCAGGTGTTGTAGCTCGTGGTCGGCCTGGAACAGGTCTTCTGGACACAGAATCTTCGGATTGGTATTGATCCCAAAGTCGCTGAACAACACTACGAGACACATTGAGACGTCTAGCAACATCAGCCTGCGACAATCCCATTTCCATCCATCCAACTGCCCGCCACCTTAACGAATTGGGTAAACGACGTCTCTGAGACATTTTCTCAACTCTATTGACTATTGTCACCGAAACTGCCAACAACTGTTGAAAATCAACACAACTTACACACAAAAAAGTACGAAAGCTTGATATTTGCATATTTTTCTCTCACTCATAAATATACGTTCTTTTCTATAAAATAAAAAGTTGTAGCAATCGTTTTTGCATTAATGTTTTTAAAGAGTTCGTTATTATCATTCATGTAAACTATGCATTTTATTGTTACTGCCATTTTTTTTTATGGTGAGCTTCGAAAAACATGTTGTACCTTAACTTTTTGAGGCCAGTGTATATTAGAAGCATTTTTCAAAAAAGGGATTGATTGATTGATTGAATATTAACGTCGCACTGTTCAGCTACACGAGGGCTTTTGGCGACGGACCACGTAATTTTGAACCATGGTCAAGTGACGTGGACGACACCTGAGCTGGCACACCCCTCTCCTAACTACCACTCCACACCAACGGGAGGACGTTTCAGCTCTCGACAGATTTAACGTGCATCGCTGCCCTACACGGCGGGTCTTTAGTGGTACTGGGCTCGAACCCGTGACAAAGCAAGCCACTGTCCGATACCTATACCACTCGGCTACTGCGGCCACTCAAAAAAGGGGAACATTTGGAATAAAGATTATTCTAAATTGATTTTTTGCCAAAATATTATATTTAAATTAATTGTTTTGTCAAAATGTCCTTAAAACAATTTTATGCATATATTCTAATCTAAGTGACACTAAATATCCTGAAAATTATCCATTTATGCGCTTTTGTAAAATCACGGTTCCGAACTTAGTCGGATATCTTAATGGATTATAGTGTTTTATAAGTTTCAATTTCAATACTATCTGAGTCACATAAAGAAAAAATTCGCTTAGATAATACAGCAGAGACCCGAAAACTCAGCCTAACGTTAACCGAAGGGTGGGGGAGTTAGTGAAAATGCTGGGTTATCGAGAATGGAATTAAAAAAGAATTATATAGTACGAGCGTTTCCTCAGACAATATTGCACTACACTTGTGTGCATTGTTTTCTAGAGAATAAATACAACAGAAAACAAACTTCCCAAATATCCTTAAACATAGAAAAAGTACACACTTCAAGAAGGCTTAGAGCGCAATTACTACATGAAAATTAATGAATATGTAGTATACGGTAATTTAACTAAACAGACACACCTCAGAAGAATACTTCAAGAAAGTATACGGCTGCCTATAACAACAATTAAGTAGCCGACATTTCTAAAACTGACTTCTATTTTAACCATTTCGTGGTCCTTGGGAAGGTTATTTCCCATCTACATGATTTTACGAAATACACCTGCGGGTAGCTCAAAATGTATTATAATATATTAGCTTTGATATTATAACGATGGGAAGGCTAATTCTCGCTTCAGTTTTGTGTCACTGCATATCATCCAGAAAAAAATATGACACTAAAGAACCTTGCCCCAAAGCTGTCGCTGTATATAACGATGTCATGGGAGGGGTTGATCACTTCAATCAAAGAAAAGAAAGATATCAAATAAGAAGATGTGTGAAATGGTGGTATCGTATATTTTATTTTCTTATTGACCTTGCTATCATTAGTAGTTTCATACTGTGACAAGTGAACAAAAGAAACAAATGCTTAGACCCGCTAACATTCCGTATAGCATTAGCTCGTCAGCTAATAGACGGATATTCTTCAAGAAAAAGGAAAGGACGTCCTGCTAACTTCCAAGCAAAGAAGTGTGTAGATTTATGATGTACGCTTAACCAGTGTGAGAAATCATATGCCAAAGATGGTTTCCAATTATAGACTATGTGGGAAATGTAGTACAAAGGGACAAAAAAGGGACAAGAATGCGATGTCTCTCCTTGTGCATTGCAATACGCTGGTTTTCTTTTTTATGACAAATAATCACCATCAAATGTAATTTTCTTTATGACGGTGAATGGCTCCTTGGGAAGTATTCTCCCACCCCTAAAATTTAAATATAAACATAACATTGGGCAAAATAAAATATATTTCCTAAAATGCCATTGCTTAATTGCTAATAAAACTTAGAAAGTTGCAAGAAATGCAAAAGAGAAATAAATTCCCCAAGAAAGGGTTAAAGAAATACGCATGTCCTGTTGTTATCCATACAGCACCTTGCGTTTTACTGCTTCCTCACGAAGATGACGAAGTTCGAGTAATCTAGACTGCCGGGTTATCGAATGCCGAGTTTTGGGGAATTTACTGTATTGAAATATGTGTTTCGAGTACTTACTTTTCTTGTCTGGTACGCAACGTATATTCTTCCTTTTTCATAGCTTTTGTCCTTAGCTGAAAGGTCCGTGTAGAGGGGAGCTCCTATTATGATGTCATCTAACCTTCAAAAAGACACAAATGTATTCGCACAACATCGAACATTAAAATATTAATTCAGGGTTACTTAACCCAGAGGGTGCTTAAGTGGTGGTTCGCGGACCACTAGTGGTCCAAGAGAAAATTTAGCTGGTCCCCAGAAAAATGTGTGGACCATATTTACTCATCACGTTAAACTATGGTTTGAAGATGCATTGAAACATAATTAAATTCATTACAATACGTGTGGTAGAATGCTTTTATATCAATCAACGCTCATATCATCACAATCATTAGACTCAATTTAATTCAATAAATCATCGAAGACAAGTGTAAGATTAAATAATAAGTCTAATGGAATATGAAGGGCGTCTGCACTCGGTCACGTACAGAAGGTCTCTGGTGTAAACAAAGCTTGTTTTTACAAGCAGCGCCCTCTATACTGAGGTGGTTCTACCAACGTTAAAAGTTATAAAAACGCTGCTTCATAGAATAGCGCTATTTCATAGGAATATATAATGCTAAAAGTTTGATATACTTAAACCATTTTTTAATTGTTTTGTTTTTACAGTTTTTGTTTTTATATTATGGCTTATTAATGAAGCTTTCCTAATTTGGTTAAAATTAATAAATTCATTTTATCAACTAGGTACGTTTTATGTGTTCTTAGAACCCAATTTTTTGTTTATAAATATATTTAACACTTAAAAATCGAATTAGTGGTCCGCGGGATTTAAATTATGAATTTACTGGTCCGTGAGGTTAAAAGGTTTAACCAACTAACTGTTGCGACATCTTTGGAAACTATGTCTCTAAACTGCACCGCACAAATGAAGCGATGATGAGTGTATTCGTCAAGCTTAAAGTATGAGTAATATGGAATTAAGTTAAAATGAAGTAATCTTATTTTTGTATTTCAATACACACAATCATTTGTTTTCTGAACTCATTTTGCAAATAAGCTGAAAAAACCTGACAAATCAATTACTTACTTTTAAAAAAAAATGGTAAATGGTAAAAAAAAATGTCGGTTGGAAAATGGTATTGAACAAAGCATGGTACAAACGCAAGTTGAGCACCGTTTACAATATTTTCTGCACAACTGTATAACATTTATGTACTCTAAATTCTTTCACTAATTAATTTGCACAGTAAAGTAGTACTCTATTTGATCTGGTGACGGCTTGATGTCGACAAATTTATTTTCTTCGACCAGACAAAAATGTATTGCACCTTTTATTTCACAGGATAAAACAATATATTACTCTATAACTGCTTTAGTAACGACTAATAAAGATCAACGATATGTTTATGAAAAAATAATTCACCTCAAATATGGTTCTTCAATAATTATTATTTATAAAGTTATTTTTCGACTTCTCAAATATATAAAAATATTGCAAATATCTTGAAGTTTGCGAATAAATTTCAATTTTCTCTAATTGTAACTTAAAGGGCAAACTGTCACAAAAGTTCACTCATTAAAAATGTATTCGTCATAACACAAATTGGACCCTTTTATTTTGACGAATATACTTGTCATAAGCAATTACTGGTTAAATTAAGAAATGAATTGTAAGTGAATTGCTTACGAATTAATATTAGTATTTGCTTCCCTTTTTTACATTGCAGATATGACAATAAGGTCATAACAATTTTTCCTTTTTTTTACAATTTAAAAATAAATTGGTCAAATTTTTCTTTTATTACATTACTCAAAGAGAAAAAAACAATACATTTATATCATGAATAAATAGTTAAGAGTTCTAATGAATACTATATTGGCTGCTATATAAGCTACTTACTTCTATATGAATAACTGTGACTACTATATAAATAATGTTCTACTGACTAGCATATAAATAAATGTGAACAATAAAAATGAATTATTTAACATTTAAGGAATCAATGATACTTCACGAATTCTGTTTTTAAAGCTAAACTAATTATATTTTCATACAATTATAAGCATACACGCACATTTTGTTTATAAACACATGCATACCCTGAAAAATTATATGAATAGAAATTCAAAAAATGGAAATAGATCGCTAAAAGTAATGAAACTCGATTCTGATTTAAACGTAATCACACTTACATTTTGACAGTTTTAATATTCTCAATAAGAAATAAAATTCACAGAAATTAAATTATAGAAGATTATCTTTTAAAATATTTATAAAAAAGATTAAAGAGAGAAATATGGAATTATTTTTACCTGTCACCATTAATATCAGTAACGCAAACAGAGTACCCAAAATAAGATCCAAGCTGTTCACCTGAGATGTTGTGCAAACTGAATAATGTGCTGTTGAATAAAGATATCTAGAAAGGAATGAAAACATATAATTCTTTTTTTTTCATTAATATTCAAGCATTTTTTTTAATTCAAAGCGATTTCAAATTAGAATATTCTAAATCAAAATATTAGTTTTATATTAAGGCATTACTTAAATTATTTCCATAAGTTTTTTTTTTTAAATTAAGTATTTACACGTTTTATCATGAACATTTTGAAAATACTTTCTTAAACAAATTTGAGTTGACTTCAGATACGGCAGTTGGTAATACTTCGTTAATTATCACATTTTATTAATTTGAATAGCAGTTTTACCTCCTTTACTCTAATTAATGTTTTTGTGAAAAATAGCATGGAATTTCTGATAAGTAAAAATGTAGGCGAATTTATGGTTCAGATAATATAGGTCAAAAAACATTTTAGTTAAATTTTTTGTATAAAATTTTGTCAACTATTGATATTTTCACAAAAAAATGATCACACATCTAAAATGTAAAACAGGAAGAATGCCTGTTAAAAAAGTTTAAAAATAACTTCCAAGATTCATTGTTTTTTCAATTCCTACTATTAGCTCACACTCTCTATATATTTATTTAAATATTTATTTATCTTGGTGGAATTTTCAATTGTTAATAAAATACATTTTAAAGCGCTCAAGTGAGCTGAAATTTTATATACATGATAATTTTGGATGACAATACAATAATTTAATTATAATTAAAGAAAACTAATTGATTAAAACTAATTATTTAAAGAATTACAACTTGGCGACTTGTGTCAAAACTTGAAAAGGTTTTTTTCTCCCTTTTAAAGCATTCAGTTGAACTGAAATTTTTATATACACGATTGTTTTGGATGACAATACGATACTTTAATGATAATTAACACAAATTAATTAATTAATTACAACCACTTAATGTTGTGATTCTGTCATATGTATATACATATTTATATTAATTGCAACTATTTAATAAAAAGTAGCTAAAATAAAATTTTTATTTCTTGATCTAAGCAGGAATTGACTTAAATTTTTTTAAAAATATTACTTGTTTTTTAATTAATATTTGTATTTAAGATATATGTTTAGATTTCTGAATTTAAAAATTAATTATGCTACAAATGCACTTTTTCAAATTTATTTATGTATAATTTAATAAGGATTTCAAAATTTCAAGTACTGATATGATTTTTTTTACCTTTCCAGCTAGTCTATGCCCTCGAGGTACTCCAACAACGACATCCGGGTTCTTATCGCCTGTAAATTCTCCAATTGCAATGGAATAACCTGAAAATAACGACTTGTACGTTATGTCTGAAGTAGAAAGCTTAAGTCTGTTTTCACCCATAATGAAATCAATTTAAAAAACCCTATTCTAATCACGAAAATTTATCTTAACAGATGGGAACAATATTGAAAAATAAGTAATAAGTATCCGTCTGACTTTCGCGTGATTGAATTATTCCCTTCATTTACATGTAGATAGGAATCCAAGGAATTATTGGAAACAAGTCTAGATTATTTAGAATCTTAGAGAATTATGAGGTTTCAATTATGTGTGTGTTGAGCCTTTCAAAATATTTCTTTTTAATTTGTCTTAAGTTGTGGCGAGCCTTTAATAAAATATGTAAATATTGATTGCAAATTGCCATTACTTCGCATTTACTTTATTCCCCCCATTTTTACATACAAGAGCTTAGAATAATGTTTCACCTCAGGCAGAGTTGTACAAAATTTTTCGTCAATGACTGAGTGTTTATTAACGTCTCACTATAAAGCAACACAAGGGTTATTGGCGAGGAACCTCGTAATTTTGAACCATGATCAACTGACGAGGACGAAATCAACTTCGAGGACGACCCCTCTCGAAATTTCCCCATTACTCCAATGTCAGGCACAACAAAATTAAAGTGCATTAGCCCATCTACACGGCGGGGTCTTCAATGGCACTAGGTTTCGATCTTGTAAAGTTTACAACGCCGGCCACGAGTCCGTAACCCTGATCACTAAAAAACCGCGACCTGTGTCCTTTGCGTCAAATCCAGGGTGTTTTTTTGTTGTTTATTTAATTTAATATTTACTTTAAGTATTAACATGGAGAAGCAATGTCAACATATAGAGCAACTCTTGTTGTTGTCTTGTCCTTCCCAAAGGTAAGGAAGGGAAGCTGCCAGAGACTTCCAGATGTACACCTATCGTTGGCCGTGGCCTTGAGCACCATACAAGTGACAGTACGATTTTTTTAGATCGGTTCCCCCGATTAATAGGGAGAGCACCATGAGGGGTCAGGGGCTTCTCACATCTCTTCCACCAACTTCCCGAGATGACATGCGGCTCGATGGCTATTTTGAGTACCCTCATGTCGCAAAGGAACTACACATTTACAAACAACCATGCCTTATCCGGGATTCGAACCGAGGCCATACGGCACAGCCGTCAGCATTGCTAACCGCTATATCGGATGGGCGACAGAGCAACTCTTTATCTAGCTCATTGAACGACCTCGGTGAAGAACCTAAAGCAGTCAACGTCCTGTAACGTCACTTCTCCGAAACATCAACATCTAGTCGGCTTCTTTGTGGATCCGACACCCACACGTGCATCTTGCAGCTGCAACGCAACCCCTTTTTGACCCCCGAGGAATCTAGCTCGTCGACCGGAAGATGAGGGGAGAGAGGCTTTGAACTTGCACGCGAGCGGTGACCAACGAATCCTCCTCTCACAAAATAGTGGACTCTAACAATCTATAATTAACTTTAATAACTGTAATGTATCATTCTGTAAATAATATTCAATAGTTGTGACGTAAATAAATTCCATATTTAAATTAACCAAGAATACGCTACCGTTATTCTTTCAAACGTTACAGTCCTGATGAGGTATCCCAAAGAGGTTATGTCTCCTCAAAGTCCAGAGATCAAGCTGGTTTTTCCATTGGTCCCAAACCATGATCCTCATGATGTTCAACAATAAGTCTAACTCGTTAAGGTTCAGCATTATCATCCGTTATTATAAACATATTACCAATAATATCACCATGTAGTGCAAGGGTGATAAACCTTTATGGATCGACGAACCAATTTTTATCCCAAGAAATGTTTAATGAGGTATAGACGTGGAGTCAAACAATTTTGACTTTTGATTATTGAAAAAATAATAAAACTAAATATTAACTAACCAAAAATCTTTATTTACTATGAAAAATACATTTTTTACACTGTATAGTAGTAAATGTTTTAGTTATAGGTGTAATTCAAATTAAAATAACATTAGTGTGATTTCTTGTTGCAGATTACATAACAAATAAATTATATTAGGATTGTAAGACGTTACTTTTTGTAGAATATATGCTGAATTGGAGACATCTTCCAAACGGTTTCTAAAGTAGTCTTAAAAGTTATTCCTCTCTGAAAATAAGGACTCACAGGCATAGATAGATGAAATTAGGGGTAAAATAGCATGAGCCAACTCCCTCAAGCAGTTAAATGTTTCTGGAATCGAATGCCATGTTTAAAATGTCTCGTCACTGGCATCTTTATTTATATTGCTTGTTAATCTTTCTGTTTCAATCAACTCCAACATTTGCCTTTTTTCAATAAGTTTTTAAGTCCATATTGAACTAGATTTGAAATCAATCAAGATCATTTCAAGTTCTTTAATTTTCAACCAATCGAATTGGGACAAGTTTAGTTTAACAAATGAAGTCACATCAGGGTACATAAAAAACCTGAGCATTTTCGATAATTCTGTAAACAGAGAAAATCTCAGCCTTTTGATCGGTGACGTGCCCAAAATATTGTACTGCATGCCATCAACGGCACTCGTGCCATTGGTTTGCCATCCCTGTTTTAGTGTGATATATGGAGGGGGAGAGGGAAGGAAAAGAAATCGTGTTTCGATTTTTCACAGCAGCCACAGTACCATCTATCAGCAGATGCAGTTCAGTATTATCCCCCAAACAGATTTCATCCCAAACCATGGTTTTACCTCGTTTCATCTGTTTATCACATATTTTCTTTTATATTAAGACAGTGCTTCTCAAAGTTTAGATATTTGTGACCCAATATTCAATCATAAATTTCATCGCGTCCCCTCCATACAATAACAATGCATTGAATTAAAAAATACTATATTTTAAAGTTAAAGTTACAACACGACTTTAAACTCTCAAGTGCCAACGGTGTATATAAACGTCTCGCTCAGCCAAAGTGTTAATTGCCCCGCACGTATTTTTACATCTTTCCGAAGTACGATCTTTTCTGTGCACTGCTATCCATAAAATTATTCCGAAGGCTTTTGAATGTAATAAAAGAACTTTAACAGTGTTTTGCGAAGGATTTACTTATTTCAGAGGATTTGCTTATTCATTCGTTTTTTTCCTCCCACCCCCCATTGCATCACATACTCGGCCCTACATGGAAATAGTGGCATTGATGAGATAATCGGGAACTTTCAATCGACAGTTAAGGGATTAATTATAAACCGTACAAATTATCAAGATAAGTGTTAATTTTGATACATAATTTTATATATTACAAGATCATGGGGGTCATTGGTAATTATTAATGTTGTTTTTAACTTAGTATTGTTAAACTAATTATAAAATACATTGTGTAGTACTGATATATTTATAATTGTAATATATCAGTGTAATTGTGTATTTTATTTTTTATTACGTCAGAATGTATTTTGTTTGTTTACTTTCAGCAAATTAATAATTTTTTTTAAAAAAAACTGTTGTTTTCGACTTTTTTTAATATACTTGTGCCCTCTTTGTAGAGTTATCACGACCTCCCAGTTAGAGAAACGCTGTATTAGGAGCTTCAGAAATTTCGTATTACATTTAGTTTTAGAATTTCATTCAATACACCATTCCATTCCATTTGACTTTGATTTATGGAATAAATTGCATGTTATATAAAAAAAAAGTAATTTTTGAAAGAAATAATTTAAACAATATTGCAAAATTTTTAAAAAATTGCTTTTAAGCCTATTGAAACGATTTTTAGCTATATCGCACGGGGCTAGAATAATAGATTTTTAGATAATACTTTAAATACACACATCTTACCTAAGTAGCTATCATCATCGTCAGCTGGTCCCTCAGGTGTATTGTGCAAGGTTTCTTTAGACAGAAGATCTTGTGAATACAGCTGACCTTAAAAATAAACAAATAAATTATGAGGACAGTCATTCTATTTTTTAATAGAAAATTTTTCCAATACTTTACATAAATTAAATATGCAGGAATAGAAATCAGAAATATAAAAAAGTATTCAGAAATTCTTGATAAGAATGAAAAATTGTATTTTGTTTTACAATATAATAAATCAGGGAAAATTTCCAGATATTAAAAATCAGAATAGAAAGCATTTAATTAGAGTTTAAAGTAAATTATTCACATATAAGTTTTTAATTTATAATGTAATTTAAGCTGTATCATCTTTTTGATAGTTTTCAAATTTTTAGAAGATATTAATTGATTTTTTAATTTTACCTTGCCAGTACCAGCTCCCAACAGCGCCTATAAAGAGTTGCCTGCCATCCTTAAAAAAGTGAAAATGAATACAATTAAGAAATATGAATTAGAAATAAAATTTAATAATGTTTCATATATAAAATACTTAGATATTTTTTATTAAAGTAAATCTTTTCTTACTTTTGTTACAGCGGCTGAAAATCCGGCTTGACAGTATCCTTGTCGATGGTAGCCCCAAGCAGCTGAAAAAAAAACAGAATGCAATTGAGTATAAATAAGTAATATAATTTTTTTAAAGTCAATTCCTACTTGGGTCAACAAAGAAAATTTTTGTTTTAGTTACTTTTTATGAAATAATTACAATTAATATAAATACGTAAAACATATGACAGAATCGCAATATTAAGTGGCAAAATAGAAAGCGAACTTACTTGCAATAATCAATGTATACCCTCGCCCTTTATTGCCTTCATTCAGAAAAAATTAATTTTTTCCCATATAAAACTAAAATTGATTAATTAATGAATTCATATTTGAAAAAACTGTATTGACATCAAGTGACATCCACTACGAGTTTAAAAGTATGTATTTGGACTTGAGTGGATGATTAAAAAGTATTTATTAACGATTGAAAATTTGTACACGATATATACAAGTATATAAATATATATAGGGACAGATCGAACTAATAGTAGGAATTGAAAAAGAAAAACCATATGTATGCTAGTTAGTTAGAAAAGAAAAAAGTTTTGTTTTACCTCCTTTTTTGAATTTGAAATAAAACAGCACCAGCGCTGTATTAACTTTAGATAATTAAATATATTCCATTTAAAGTTAAAACTTTCTTCAAAATTATGAAAAAGAGACTGTGTGAAACGAGTATTTAGTTTTATCTTCGTTACAGCCAAATTTAAATGCATGGATGAGGTTGTGGTAACCTAGTGGTCATGGTCTCAGACTCTTGACCAGCTAGTCATGAGTTCAAGCTTAGTGCCACTGAAAATCGACTGCGTAGAAGGGGAGAGACATGTTAAGTTTGTGGAGTCTCAAGCTCTTCCCGTTGACGTGGTGGGAAAGTTAGGAGAGGGGGTGCCAGCTCACTTGACCAGGGCTTAAAATTACGAGGTCAGTCTTCAATAGCCCTCGTGTTGCTGTATTGTGAGACTTTAATAAACACTATCTCACAAGAGAAATTTTCAGTTATTTAGAAGGAAATAAAATTGAAAATAATGTACTTTTAAAAAGTGTTTAATGATTTGTTTTGCCAGATGGAATTTTTCAATTTATTAATGTTTTTTATTTTTTTATTCATATAATTAAAAAAAGAATATTTTTTAACTTTTTTATTAATTAATTAATTATTATTTTTTGACTGAAGATGTATTCGAACTCTCCCTAGTCAACCTGTTCGTGTCAGGAAAAATTCTCCCATTCAATCACTTAGAAACATCTGAGATTTCCTGCGAGCAAGACATTGCACAATATTATCAACTTTTTATAATTGCTACAAACACACAGAATTCCAGAAAAAAATACTGAAAAATCATCTAAATGCACTGTGATTCCAAAACATTTCGTATTTTTCACCTAAAATATTCTATTTATTTTCCTCAGCAGACCCCACAGTGATATAAAAAACATGGTCTTAAAATAATACAGAAAAAAAAAGATTCCATCCATAAAATAATATTGATCCTTCGCATCGTAAAAAGAAGCCCCATCCGAAATTAGATCAAAAATAGAAAACGAAAACACGCCCTTCTATTTTCACAGCAAAGGAAAACCTCTTCTCTCCGGATACAAAGCAAATCTCTCCTCAACACTCCATCCTTTGTGTAAACTGAATTCAAACTATTTGACTTTGAAAAGCGAGAACTCTCTGCAATGTGTCAGAGACATTTAACGATGAAATGTCGAGGGCCACCGAACAGTGGGCATCTCACAGAGGTTTACTGTTACAAAGCAAGGGGCTGTCAAAGGCAATTCATAGATACTTGAAAACAAAATAAATGAAATTTTGTGTTTACTCTGAGCTCATTAACAGCGGCGTTGACAAAGGGCAGAGATAAAGCAGACGTGTTGGTTTTGCTGGAAAAATGAGGATTTATTTTGTTCGCTTAAATGAAGCGATGGAGAAGGGTTTTTTTCTATGCAAATGAGGATGTTTATTGAGAGTAGTAAATATTAAAAGTGGAAAATAAAGAATTATATGTGTTTTAACTGATAAAAAGTTTTTTCTTTATATATACAACCTAGTTCTGTTTATTAAAGTTACATACTTAATTTAATTTGAATAGTTTTGTTATTCCTTTTAATTTTCCTATTCCTTTATAAAGACAAGAACAAGGGTTGGCAACATTTTAGCTATGGCGAGCCAAAATAATCAACCAATGTGATTTAGCATACCACACAGTAGGACATATTAGAAACAATTTGATTCGCGCGATAATGCATAGAGAGTTAGAGAATAGAGGTCAATAATACATATATATATCCTCTATATATATATAACGAAGTCATTAAATCCCGGGAAAAAGTTCGTTATATGGAAAATTCGTTATATAGAGGTTCATCTTTTAATATACTTTATAAACCACATAAAACAAATATTTTCAATTAAAAAAAATTTATTTAAAAAAGTAATCATTCACACCATTTTTAAAAAATTAATATATTTTTATTTTATATATCTTACCCGTAAAAAAATAGAAACTGCAAGGAAAAAAAGAATTTCGAAGAATACACTGTATTTTAAACACTAAGAAAATAATTTTATATTAAAACTAAGGTATCCGACTTTGATTTTAAAAAAGCGCATAAATGGATAATTTTCATGATATTTAGAGTCACTTAGAATAGAATACATGTATAAAATTGTTTTTAGGACATTTTGACAAAACATTTTTATTTAAATACAATATTTTGGCAAAAAATTAACTTAGAATAAACTTTTTTCAAAATGTTCTCCCTTTATAAAAAATGCTTCTAAAATAATTATATTTCGCTTGTATAAAATATAGACTTCTCCAGAGAGTCTGAACTAGGATTTTGAAAAATTCACATTATTTTCAGGGTTACCACCAATTGAAATAACTATTGGCGTTTTTTCCTTAAAATTGCTCTCCTCTAATGTCGTAAAATATGGATAAACCCACTTCTAAGTTATATATATTTCAAAAATTCTAGTTGAGCCTCTGTAGATAGGTCTGAGCTATATACAGGCAAAATATTATTATAATAGAAGCATTTTTCACAAAAGGAGAAGATTTTGAAAATTGGTCATTCTATATTCATTTTTTGTCAAAATATTGTACTTAAATAATTTTTTATTGTAATACTATTCTTAAAACAATTTTATATACATTTTCTAATCTAAGTGACACGAAATGTCATAAATATTATCCATTTATACGCTTTTGCAAAATCACGGTTCCGAACATAGGACGAACTTAAAGGACATTTTCTAATTTAAAACATGTAAGTAAGATTAAAAATACATTAGTTTATAACTAGAACATAGGGATACGGGTCAACGTCATTGAATGTGAAAGGGGATCTCAAAGAAGTTTCTAGTGAGCTGGACAATGGGGTTAAACGTTACACTTCTTGGATGAAACGTCCAGAACTCTATTGCTCTCGTCGAGTTAGTATCCAATAAAACCAGTTCAAAATTTATGACCACCATAAAAGTGTGTTAAAGAGAAAATAACTTGAAATGTTCAGAAATACTTTAAAAATTGGGGAGGGTGGGATTGAATCACAAAAGAAAAAGTTCGGTATAAAGAAAATGCAATTCGCTATAGAGAGGTTCGCCACACAGTTTGAGAAACACTGTTGTAAGTGGAAGAAGATTCTGATGGTTATTTTCGGTTACACATGACTCCATATAAAAGAGATAAGAGAAATTTGCGGAGGATGAGAGAGAATTATAAACTGAAACTGTTTGTTTACGATCTTTCGTTTCCCCTTAATTGATACAACATGACAGTGTTTACCGGATAAAAAAAACATATCCTCCACCTTCTTTTTTTAAAGTCTTAGTTGGGGGAGAGATAGGGAAACAAAGGTGATGATACTTTTTTATCATCCGAAACACGTGCCGACCACGTGGCACGGGCCAGTCAGTCCCTTCTCTTTTCTTTCCGGTGTTGACATGACAAATCAGCGGAGGAATCGTCTGTTTTCTCTCAGAATGGTCCGGGAGTTTCTAAAAACTCCAGACATTAAAACACTTTTTTAATCAAGTTACGAAAAAATCGGGGTAAAGAGATGCTTTTAAAAGCGCTTATCTCCAGAATTCGTTCGAAAAGAGCAGGGGGATGGCCCGATTATTCCTGTTTATGTTAGCGGTGTCATGAGGATTTCGCTTTGTGAGGGGCAGGCGATGACAGGCCCAGGCATGTTGTTGAGATATGAGTGTGAGCGATGAGAGGAAATTGAAGCCAGTCGGGGTATTTGGAGTCCACCCCCTCTTTCATGACGTTTGGTATTTTGGTCTTTGATTATATTCATTTGTGGGGCGGTGAAAGATCGTTTGGCAATTACAAAGAAACTACATCATGTAGAAAAATATAACAAAATTATAAAATTCACAGAAAAAAAAGTAATGATTCTAACAAGTTCAAATAAATTTTTAAGTTCTTTTCAAGAGTTAATGATTCTTTTATTGAGATATAGTAACTCACCATGTGTTTATGAACAGCGACTTGTCTGTTATATCGAATTTTTCCTGTCTTTTTCTGGAAATTTTGGTTTAATCGAGAAGAAAAGAGGGGGCTCCTTGTTTCTTTCTATTATTTTCTAATTATATTTATCGATCAGAAAAATTTATGTTGTTGTTTAGCTATGTGTTGCTCAAGCAATATTTACAATTTTGAGTTTTTGTTTTATAAATATGTAACATGGATTTTATTATTACTTTTATTGCACGTTTTTTTGGGAAAATATTTAGAGAGTTTTCATTTCACACGATTTTCTAATATTGTGTGGAACACATCCCTAAATTTACCATAGGTCCCATGTATTTTTTACACCATTTTTTAGCACTGTTTTCTAAGGAATATATCTTTTGCGTAAAAAAAAAAGAGTTGGATGTATTTGTATAATTTACTTGCTGTTCCCCACTTGTTTCGCTGGGTATTTCGTGTGTGCATGACTGTGTATATTTTTTAAATTATTCATGTATGAATAAACATTAATCTTTCGATTATTTACAAAAATATTTTCATTGCCCTGATCTCTTGATTTTAAGAAAGCAGTACTTGAATTTCTAAAACGGAATATATTTATCTTTTAAACCTCCATAGCTTCACTCTTTGTGAGTTAAATTCTGTGTGCATAACCTGTTCTTACAGAATTTCTACTCAACAAAAAATGATCTAGCCAAGTATCTCAAATCTATCAACCTAACAATTGGAAAGCGAAAATTTTAATTCAGAACGCTTCTACAGCCCTCCTTCCCCATGGGAGTCAATTTCAGCACAATCTATTCATAGCAGATACTTACTCAACAAAAGAAACGTATTCGCTAAATGTCAAGTCTGTTGGTCTATCAATTCAAAAGCGGAAGTTTTGTCTATAATGTTCTTGCAAACCCAAACATGAGCGGAAACGATTTTCTTTATTGGCTACACATCACGGCATACACACACGAGACTTTCTTTAGCAAAAGTGCTTTAGAAAAAAAATTAATCAAAATAAATTTGAATTTTTTTCCTTCTTTTTTTGTTGTCAGAAATATAGATATAGGAAAAGTAATAGAAACACCTGTGAAAAAATGAAATTCCTTTATTAGTAAAGAATTAGGCCACCTTTGGCCTGAAAGACAGCTTTATTCGACGTGGGATTCACAAATAAAGGTCTTGAACAAAGTTCGTCGGAATTCGCACTCATTCTTCGTGCAGGGACGTCTCTAGTGTAGATAATGTGCGTGAAGGATGAAACCGAGCACGGACTTTGTTCTCTTAAAAAACCCATAAAGTCTAAATGATGTTCAAATCAGGTGATTAGGGATTCTACTTTAGATATTTTATTTCATCATTCACGCTCATGTAATTATGTTTGAACACAGCGAAACGTGTGAGCGGGGGCGTTGTCATCTGGAACACAGGACATTCTCTCGGAAAGAGAGTCTGAAGCATAAGGTGAAGATGATTTGGGAGAATGCTTCAATAATGGTCGCTTGTGATCATCTCCCTGAAAAACAACGAGAGGCCCCAATCCACGGGAAGATACTGTGTGTGCTCCACATCAAAACAAAACTTCCTCCATGTTTCACGATTGGAACCAGACAGCCAACATGAAATGCTTCTGCCGGTGTTTGTCAGAGAAATACATGTGCAGTGGTTGGGAATAATGTAAATAAAGATTCATAAGACCAGATGACTTGTTACCATTTGTATTGTGTCCAGTTTAGGTGGTCTCGGCACAGCTCTAATCCAGTTCTTCTCAAACTTTCAATATTTGCGCACCAATAATTAATCCTAATTTTCATCGCGCCCCCTTAAATACAATAACAATGTATTGAATTCAGTGGCGCACACAAGGGGGGGGGAGGTCCTGACCCCAAGCCCTTGAGTTTTTCCCCGATTGATTATAATTCTAAGTATATAGTATGTAAAATTTTATTAATTACTTGTTATTAATGATTAATTTTATTAATTAATGCTAATTATTTATTCAAAATTAGTTTTTTACTGTGTTTTGTTCCCGAAAATTGACACAATCAAAAGGGCATGATACAAGAATGGTGAACTTTCGACCCGGACCCCCCTCCCCTTGAAAAATTCCTGTGTGCGCTACTGATTGAATTCAATAGCACTATACATTGACGCTAAAGATACAATACGACTTTAACCTCTTTAGGTGCCACCGGCGTGTATAAACGTCCCGCTCAGCCAGTGCGTTAATTGTCCAGGACGTATATCTACGTCTTTCCGAAGTACGATCTTTTCTGTGAACTGCCATCTATGAAATTATTCCGAAGGCTTTGGAACACAATAAAGGGACCTTGAGAGTGTTTGCTAAGGATATATATATATACTTTTTTCAGAGCTCATTTATTCCTTCCCTCTAATGCACCCCGTACGTGTTAAAGAAAGCCTGCGTGTTAAACAGTGGCATTGGGGAATAAATAGCGTAATTTTTATTCGGCATTTTAGGGATTAATTATAAATCGTACAAAATATCAAAATAAGTGTTAATCTTTGCATATAATTTTATATATGACATTACCATGGGGTCACTGGTAATTGTTAAACTTGTTCTTAACGTAGTATTGTTAAATGAATTCTAAAACACGTTTTGCGCAGTACTGATATAATTATAAGTGTATTATGTCAGTGTATATGTGTGCTTTATTTTTTATTAGTCAGAATGTATTTTTTTTGTATAGCTTTAGTAAATTAATAATTTTTTAAATAATCTTTTGTTTTAGACTTTTCAATTTACTCGCGCCCCCCTTGTAGGGTTAACACGCCCCCTAGGGGGTGCGCACCACAGTTTGAGAAACACTGCTCTAGTCTCTTCATAGCATTCCGCGCCAAAACTAATGGTTTTGGAATAGGTACTCTTCCATGAATGTTCGCATCATGCAGCTTAGTTTTCATGGATTCGGGGTTCTGAAGGTGAGTATTCATCTCGAACGTTACCTGCGGCAGTTTAGTCTTACGTTTTCGGCTATCTATCCTCTTCAACACCAGTCTCTCACGGTCCTTCAACTTCGACTTCCACCCACTGTTGTGCTTCTCAGACGACAGCTTACCCAGATTTGTGTAGACTGTCATAGCCCTTGAAACAGTGGTCCATGAAACACCCAAAATGTTGGCTGTTCTGGAGTCGGATGCTCCAGCGAAGGAGAATTCCAATTACCATTTCTCTTTTTAAGTTGGAGAGATTGGACATAACTACGCTTTGATAAGAACAGAATTTTCTCATGCAATTCTCACGCTGTCAAATGCTTGACTGATACCTTCCCTTTCGTGCAACTAGGTGTGCGGCAATACATGGTGGCCTTTTATTGGACTGTCGAAGGATGGCTCATTTTTTAAATGGGTGTTCCTATTATGTATGCTTACAGCTCTTTTGAAAGATCAGCGAAGCTCATTGCACGATTTTGGAACGATATGATCAATAGTGTGGATTTGTATAAGTCCCCCTCAAAATATACAAAAATTCAAATTTATGTATAAGATAACAGATTAAAGGGAATGGAAATACGATCAAAAATCAAAGTATAATGTATATTTGAATATATTTGTATTTGTTGATGACATGATAATATTGTTATCCGATTTTGATTTATACATTTTTTAAATACTTTTATTAAATGTTTCTTGAGTAAGAAATCAAAAATGAACAAAGTATAGTATTTTAAAAATATATTTATTTATAAATGGAAGGAAAAATCCTTTCAGGCAAGACAATGTTTTTTAAGGTATCCGAATACGTGCGGAACCGTGATTTTGCAAAAGCGTAAAAAATGGATAATATTTATGATATTTAGTGTCACTTAGATTAGATAATGCATATAAAATTGTTTCACAATACATTGTATTACAATAAAAAATTATTTAAGTACAATATTTTGACAAAAAATGAACATTGAATGACCCACATTAAAAATATTCTCCTTTTGTGAAAAAATATTTCTATTATAATAATATTTTGCCTGTATATAGATCAGACCTCTGTACCGAGGCTCAACTAGAATCTTTGAAATATATAACTTAGAAGTGGGGTTTTCCATGTTTTACGGCAACAGAGGGGAGAAATTTTAAGAACAAAACGCCGATAATTATTTCAATGAGTTGTAACTCTGAAAATAATGTGAAATTTTCAAAATTCATAGTTGAGCCTCTGTACAGAAGTCTGAGCTATATACCGTCAAAATATTATTGTAATAGAAGCATTTTTCTCAAAAGGAGAACATTTTGAAAAAGGGTTATTCTAAGTTAATTTTTTGCCGAAATATTGTATTTAAATGATTTTTTTGTCATAATGTCCTTAAAACAATTTTATACATGCATTCTAATCTAAGTGACACTAAATATCATGAAAATTATCCATTTATGCTGTTTTTTAAAATCACGGTTCCGAACGTAGTCGTATACCTTAAAACTGGAAATCTATGTAATAAGTTTGCTATATTGTCTGTGAATATCACTTATCGGTTATTTTTTTATAAAAAATCTGTTTCGAATATAAAAACCTATTATATATATTTTACTATAGAATATTTTCATCATGAGAAATTATACTTTTAATAGAAACAATGTAAAACACAAAACAGAAAAATATCAAGAAAAACTTTCTGAAAAAGAACTTTGCGGAAAAACCTCTTCCTTCCTGCCGATTATGAAAAGTTTGCAATCCCATATCAATGAACTCACTCGAAAAGTTTGACAGCAAACCGGAAATTAACTATCTCTCAAGACACACTCTATATTAAAGACTAATTCCTATTTAAAGTACTTCAGTTTTTAAAAAAGCAACATTTTTTGTTTCCGTAAACGAAGGATGATATCTACCAATTTCCTTCGGGAAGTGTAAAGGAAAAAGAAAGGGAAGCAGAGAACAGCTGTCCGTACGCCACAGCACTGGCTCGTTAAAAAAATCTACTGTTTCTGTTTTCATCTAAATATTTTTATTGAGAGAGGAAGAGGACTTCCGCTGGTTCATAAAACGGAGTACTTAAATACCCTTTCCGCCCGTTTAGAAAAAAGAATATTTATAAATAGACGACAAAATAAGGAGGGGTAGGTGAGGCTTTTCAAGTTTCGCGGCTTTTCCTTTCTTGTCTTGAAAGCTTTTACGATATCGATTAAATTTTTCAAAAGCTAATGGAATTAAATTTATAAAATAAATCGCTCAGGGATGGTAAGAAAGAAGGAAATATGATTTATATGAAAAATTGTTTTAGTTTTTTAAAATTAATTTTGCAGTATAGTTCTGTAATAAATTTATAGAGAAATTTTAAAATCCGATATCTTCTATCGAACGATTAGGAAGATATTTAGGTTGTGGCAACACTATAAATTCTATACCATACAGTTAAGTTGTTTTTACTAATGCCACCTCATCGGCAAAGGCCAGATCAAGGCCGAATTCATCATGGCCAGGATCGGCTCTATCAGTTTTGCCATCCGGGACAAAAATGGAAAATGCCACCCCCTCTCCAATGCCACCTCTCTATCTATCTATCTATATATATTATTTTAAGTCTTAAAAAATTCAAAATAATTTGAAATTAAGGACATAATTACTTGCTATTATTTCGAACGAGTGAAATGAAAGAGAACGAATCGTTTATTTATGCAAGCTAATTTCTTCGAAAAATAGTCTACTAATGATGAGGATCACAAGCGTTCGTTTTAACCTATATTAACTACACTCAAGATTAAAATAAAATATCTACTGAGGCTCTCTATCAACCAAAACTTCTTATTATCATTGTCCCCTTTTGGATAACTAACACCGATTATCGTAAGAGTGAAAGAAATGTCCGTTGTAACCTCTCTCCGGGATGGGGAAGAAAGTTATTAGTGAAATATGTGTAAATATATTAAATTTCAAGCTTTTGTACTCCCACCTCGAACCCCCTTCGAGTTTCGACGTAAAAGAAAACTGTCATTAAATATACGGAGTACAAAATAAAAAAAAAAATAATAAGTTACGTTACATGAAATACCAAATTCGCGCCCAATAATATTTCAGAAAATATATCAAATTTTTTGTAACAAAAAAATATATTTTTCAAATTTGATCCAAATGCTGCTCTTAAAACTAGCCGTCCCGGGTAGGGGTCTGGTTTGCTTAAGACGGTCCGAAAACGCTTAAGACGAAATATCGGTTAATACGAAATAGTACAACAGTCTTGACAATATACTTTGTACTTCAATGGATTTTTTTCTCGTAACACGAAAAGATTTCCCTTGTGTTAAGGGAGGATATTGAAACTGATCCTGGACTTCGTGAAATGTTTGAGAAAATTTTTGTATTATTGACCAGCTCTACTGTATCACCGGAGTAATTCGTTGTAATAGAAGATGATAATGGATGTTCAGCACCAATTATGGCAGACAAAACATTTTGGAGTGTGTTCAAAGATAAAAAAATATCTTTGATGTAGATTAGAACGAGGAAAGGAAATCAATAATGCAGGTCATGTTCCCACGTCATCTGATATAAAGAACATCATGAAAAGTATGCGTAGTTATTTAGACCAGGGGTATCCAACCCAAATGACCCTGCGGGACACTTCGGAAAAACATTATAATCTCGCGGGCCGCACATAAAAATATGTTCCTTTATATCAGATTTGGAAACAAAAAAACATTTATGAGTAAAAGTTTAAACAGATGAATTTTTTATTATTATTGTTTTCATGTATTTTTCATTCATAGATAATATAATAATGTTTATATAATATAATAATGCAATGATCAAAATAATGTTTAAAATATCACAGTGTATGTTGCCATTTTCTTGAAAATTACCAGGTTCCTTTTGAATTGATCTTTGGTTTTTCATTGTTGAAATTTGATACTGCTGTCATTCGCAAACGTTTTAGTTTACATTGCACTTTATCTTAACCACCCGGAATATTTTCTTTAAACTTTAAAAAACATCTCTGACTGCCTCTTGCTTTTTGGGCACTCCAAACAGAAACGGAGGAGGAGAAATGATAGTCGCACACACAGAGAATCATGTACAATCCATAGTAAAGGATATGCATAATGCAATTCGGAATTTATTTTAAAACAAGAACAAGTAACAGCAGGCAAATACATTGTAGATTTATATATATATATATATATATATATATATATATATATATATATATATATATATATATATATATATATATATAAATTTCACCTCAAATAACTTTCAAAATCAAAAAACTTTAAAAACCTGACATTTAAAATTTTTTTTAAATAGAGTCGGCTGGCCGCAACTTACGTACTGGCAGCCCGCGTGTTGGACACCCCTGATTTAGACGCACATTCCAATGGTGAAATGAAAAAACTAAATAGATGACATCGATCAATTTGTTGACTATTTGATGCTAAAAAAAGGCAATGCACACTAAAAATATTAGATAATTTTCTAAAAACTCATGTTTTGTTTTTAAAAAAACTTGAAAAAACATTGTATTAAATTTCCTTAAGTTTTTTCCCCTTGATTTTTATTAAATATATGCATATATACATATGTTTGTCTAAAATGTACTTTAATTAACTTAATTTTGTTGAATAAAAGTTTTTTTTTAGCAATATCTTTCAACATGAAAAAATATTTAAGTCCCTTCAATTTCGTGTTAAACGATTTTCACTGTGCTTCGAATGTTTGGGTTTTGAAAGATACACTATGAGATAAATCAACAGTATGTTGTAATTACTCAAGGCATTATTAGCTAATAGACAAACTCAGTCACTCGTCCGGTATAGTGGTTAGCGATACTGACTGCTGTGTTGTAGGGCCTGGGTCCGATTCCCGGAGAAGACATGGATGTTTGTAAATGTATAGTACCTTCACGGCATGGGGGTTCTCTAAATAGCCGTCGAGCTGCAAGTCCTCTCGTGAGGTTTGGGGAAGGGGGAGAGGTCTCTGACCACCTCAGAGTGTTCTCCCTTTAAATTGGGGTGGAACCGAGCCAAATCGTACTGTCACCTGTATGGTGCTCAAAGCAACTGCTAAAGGCAGGCGTCACTTAGCCCTTGGCTATAATAAATTTCATGGGCCTCGATCTGGCCTTTGCCGATCAGGTGGCATTAAAAACAACAAACAACAACAGACATATTCACAAAGTAAAAGCCAACTCACAGCAGAAATCTTTCGAACGAAGTGTTTTTTTTTCTGTTTGTTTCGAAATTCTTGTTTAAACTTGGAAGTAAAGTATTTAAAAATATAGTTTAAATAGCTACAAGAACTTTTAAAAGATTTAATTCGGGTATTAAAAGTAGCAACTACGATACCAAACAAAGCTGCAATAGCAGCAGAAACCATTATTTTTAAATTATAAACAAGTACTTCCAAAATCATCGTAAAAAGCAAAAAGACACACAAACTTAATTAAGCAAAAACAACTAACTCTTGATAGATTTTCAAAAAAAAAAAAAAAAAAAAAAATCTAGCAACAGAAACAATTTTTGTTCCAAAAAGGAAAAAAAAATCATACGTCAATAACTCATTATACAACAACGAAACTAATTTAGTGATAACAATCGGAAAACAAATGTTAAGCAGCACTTAAAATACTTGAGAAAAAGTTTGTGTAACCATTGATAACCCTAACATTAATAATCTTGAAAAATTCGCCAATCCTCGCAGCCTATAAATCAGCGAGATATCAAAAATCAGATACAAGGGGACAATTTAAGCTACGTCCTTGAGTTATGAAAGGAGAGATCAGTGAATTCTGATAAAGATCCAAAAATGATGAACATTTTAATGATATGCCAACACGGAGTGGATTTTTGAAAGGATTTTTTTCTTTTTTAAAGATGGTGTACGTGTATGTGTAGAAATAGAATATCGTAAGTAATATGACCCCCATTATTTGTTGTTTAATATGAAAAAAAAATAGTTTTAATATGATAAAATCACCTTTTCTTCTCAAAGGGTGACTTGGGAAACAAAGAGATATCTTTATTAATTCTAAAAGAATCTCTGAACACACTCGTAACACTTTTGTTTTCAAAATTTTAATTAACCCCTTTTTTAACATGCGTGATCGAGTTAATTCGATCACGCTGAAATGGCCAACTGTGCACTTCCGAGATAATCCAAGCGGAGTTGTATTTTATGCTGCTGTAATTTTCACGCTCGGATACAAGCGATCGCTGTTTGTCCTCTTGAGACTGATTACGATCTGTCACCGTGATTTCGTAAAATTAGATAAAGTTGGTAATAAATTTAGATGGATATATTTTAAAATAGTATTTGTCCCCATCTGCTAACCATCAGTATTTGGATCGCATACATTTTGGATAAAAAAATTGATGTGAAAAAAGTTTATATTTCATAAGCAAATTAGCAGATAGACACTGCGATAGCATCCCACTTGGGGAAACCATCTCTTCATCTACACGACCTTGATTTGTAGGAGGTAAGGATATTGATGAACCAAGCTAGCCATAATAAATCCAATTTATTATTATCAAATCTAATAATCAAAGATAATCTTACTATAGGGGGAAATCAAGAGTGATATATTGCAGCTCTAAATGTTATGTGAATAAGCACCTGATGTCCAAACCACTTAACTTTAAGTAATATTTCCTATGAATCCTAACTTCCTTAAATTATTTGAATAGCTAAAGCCCAATCTATAATTACTCGTCTAAGTTCAGATCCTTACCATAACCATACTGCGTTGAGCAACTCAACTTCCTTTCCTCCTTCTTTTTCTCGATTACTAAACCTCCACTATATATTTACTAACTAATCTGCATATCAAGGTTTCTTCTTGAGAGGGTTGGTTGTTAAATAACTCAATTGATGGTCCCAAAGATTCCCCAAGAGGACTAGTAGAAAAACTCCGTAAAGCCCCGTCACGACACAAAGTTATCATAACGATACAAATGTAACAATATCAGGTAGACCGAAATCTTCTGCAATTCTACGACTAATGGAAAAGTCCCCACAAGATACGGCGCTTTGTTCTAAAAGGAATTGCAAAGGAAAAAAAGAAAATGAAAATATTAGGATGAGTAAAAAGTTTTCTGCCTCCCCCCAAAAAATATTGTAAAATGATAAATACATACAAAATCACCAGCGCTAATGAGGATAGTGATCTCCATTTAAATCTACAACGGTCTGCCAGCGTTTTGGTAACTTTTTAATCTCTTCTGCGAAAAACTGTGGTGTGCACGAGTCCAGAAGGGGATTGACCTCATTTATGACTTTTCATTTGAATGGAAGATTGTGTTCTCAAGATGCAGCTGCAACTGTAAAAACAGATAGTTATACGAAGGCTCTATGTCTGGCCTGTATGGTGGATGTTGCATCAAACCCCACTTCAGGGTGTAGAGCGTCCAGCTGGTCATCGCACTAACATGTAGCTGGGCGTTGTCTTGATGAAAGAGAACGACTTTTCTTCTGTGGACTCTTCTTTTTTGCATTTTCCGCGAATGGCATCCCAAACTTCTATCAGAATTTCACTGTATATTGCACTATTGATAGTCTACCCGCTTTCAAGTACCTCTCAGGGATAATTCTACGACAGTCCCGCCAGATATAGAGAAGCACCTTCTTGTTATTTAGCGTTCGTCTTGCAATCGAACCTACTGATTTCCCGGGTGCTAACCAGCCTCTTTCATGGCTTGTATTGTTGTAGTACATCCATTTTTCATCTCAGGTTAAAATTCTGCCCAGAATGTTCTTTCCTTTGATCTCTGAGCAGAGCCAAACATGCCACTTTTCTCTTGCTCTTGTCTTCAGCAGTCGATTTGTGAGGCACCCAGAGGTTAAACTTAAGCGTATGCGTTTGAGAGCATTGATTATTGTTTTTAACAAACTTCAAACTAAAATGCAATAGTTTGTGGTGAAACATTTCTGTGTTGATCAATGATTTGCTTTATATATAACTGGTCACAATCTACCTTAATAGAGTAGCCAGAACGTGTTTCATTTCAATGTCGAAATTCCAAGCTTTAAACTTTCGAAACCAAACTTTTACTGCATCACAAGAAACAGTATTGAAACCTATGCTTTCACACATTTTTTGTGGCATTCAGTTGCGCTGAGTTTATTTCAGAACTCATAGTACATAAACGTTCTGATCTGTTAAGGTGACTTGGTACCCTTTGAGCAAACTTCTTTATTTACGTATTTAAAAATTATATTTTAGCATTTTATACAATGTCTCTATTCAAGAAAATTTTACCAGATGAAAATTTTCATATATTTTATTCACACAATTTTAAAAATTTTAATTTTTTGAAAAAAATTGGGAAAATTTTAAAATTTTACTCCTTTTGTAAAAATTAATTTTTTGACCTGAAATTTTTTTATAATACTCTTATAGATGTTCTAAACAACTTTAGGGATCAATTTTAGAATAACTTCATTCGTTTTTGAGAAAAAAAAATAAAATGTTGATATACAGGCTAAAAATCAACGAAAAAGCCAACATGTCTTACATTTTATTTTTTTAAAAAAAAAGTATTCAGTTTATAGTAAAACGGATCCCTAATTTTATTACATGCTTTATTTTTAACACGCAGGAAAAAATGGAAGTGATTGGTAAATAATTGTCAAAGGAGTAGCATTTTGAATGCACTAAGGTTTCGAAAAACACAAACTGAGAAAACCAGTTTAAAGTTTATAATTCTGAAAAATAATTATTATAAGCTTAATTAAACTTAAAATACCACTTTAAGATATTAGCTATACGTTTTTCTTTAAAATAATTGCATTTTCATATTTTTTCAACTCACACATTTTTATAAAGGATCAACTTTTAGAGAGTACCAATTGCAGAAGAAAATTCAAGAAAAACGTTAAAAAATTTTTTTTTCTGTCACGACAGAAATTTTAGCTATTTTTCTTCTTCTTATAATATTAAAGTATTACATTTGTATGAAAAATATATCAGGAATAAAAACTGAAATTATAAAATTATTAATATAAAATGCCTTAATTTAAAAATTTTACATGCACACATTTCACAAGGAAGAAAAATTACATTATTGTATTGCCTCGGAAATATTCTGCTTTTAATACTACACATTCTTTTTTATAGTTATTATTTCTATTTATAAAATAGATTATTTTTATCATAACACATTTTTTAGCTTTTTTTTTCTAAAAAGGGGATGTGGCTGAATTGCCTAATTTGTTTTCAAATGAAGTTTTATTCAACTTCTAACTTTCCGACATGCACAAGTGATATATCAATCGAAAGATAATAATGCAAAGAATAAGATTAAATGAAAATAAAAAAAACGATAGGCTTGTGATTTTTGGGGTACCAAGTTTTCTTAACGTGATTGCTCCATTTTAAACACTTTTTTGGTGTACAAGATAATAAAGTTTTCACAAGCAAACTACACAGTCATGTAGTTCTAAGTTCCAGATCTAGAATGTAAAAACTCATTTCGAGAAAGGTTAACTACCATGGGAATGTCCGATGTTGGAGGGGAGGTATCTCCCCTTGGCATGGAAAAGTTGTTACATGTGTAATAATTGCAATGTTAGGCTATGTGCTGCTCCTTGCTTCTAAAATATCAGACAAAAGAAAATTTTGAATAATTTTTTAGAATGAACACCATTACTACTATTATTTCTGTCAAGAAAGTATAAATGAATTTTTAAAATTTTTTTACTGATAAAAATAAGCTGTTTTTTTTCGAAATAGCAATATGAAAATGAAAAAAAAAAGTCGATGTGCGTGCGAGATTGTAGTTTTTACTTTTTACACACTCTACACTTTCTCTCTCTCTCTTTTACTTTCACTATCTCTTCTGTATATACTTTTACTTTCAATATGGATCAAAATCCAAAATAAAAATAAAAATTTTAGCTGATTTCGTAATTTTTATTTTTGAACGAAACCAGTTTTAAAAAGTATTTTTTCTTAAAAAAGAAAAAAAAAAATTTGTAAGTTTTAAAAAATAAGAATTTGACGATATCTTTAAAATTTAATTTGAGTAAGAAGCTAACTTTGAACATTTTTCTATGAATTCGCAATCAAAACCATCTTTTATATTTCAGCTTTAAGAATTTAAAAAAGGCTAAATAAAAATAGTTTTAAATTTTTCCAAAGTTTTCTCTACCAGAAATAATTAAACATTATTCCTTAAGAATTCTACTATGTATGTTTTAAAGTTTACAAAGATAAATAAAACTATGTGGGATCGGAAATATAATGCATACTTTTATTCTATAAATTATTCTAAAAGTACAATTATATAATATTTTGAAACATTTTATTTTGTACAATTTTTAAATCATAGGTTGAAGAAATATCGATTTTAAAATATAATACATGCAGTTTGGGCAACATTCCAAAATTATTTTATTTAAGGTATCCGACTAAGTTCGGAACCGTGATTTTGCAAAAGAGTATAAACGGAAATATTTATGATATTTAGTGTCCCTTAGAGATTAGAAAACGTATATAAAATTGTTTTAAGAATATTATTACAATAAAAAATTGTTCAAGTACAATATTTTGACAAAAAATGAACATAGAATGACCAATTTTCAAAACATTCTCCTTTCGAGAAAAATGCTTCTGTTATAATAATATTTTGCCTGTATATAGTTCTGACCTCTGTACAGAGGCTGAACCAGGATTTTTGAAATATATAACTTAGAAGTGGATTTATCCATATTTTACTACAACGGAGGGGAGAAATTTTAAGAAAAAAAAAGCCGATAATTATTTCAATTGGGGGTAACTCTGAAAATAACGTGAATTTTTCAAAAAACCTATTTTAGACTCCCTGAAAGTCTTTATATAAGAAAAATATTATTATTATAGAAGCATTTTTTATAAAAGGAAAACGTTTTGGAAAAAGATTATTCTAAGTTAATTGTTTGCCAAAATATGGTATTAAATTTTTTTTTGTCATAATGTCCTTAAAACAATTTTATACATGTATTCTAATCTAAAAGACATTAAATATCATGAAAAGTATCCATTTATGCACTTTTTTAAAATCACGGTTCAGAACGTAGTCGAATACCTTAAACTATTTGAGGTAAAACATTTTAAGCGTGAAAATTTTGCTGAAAAACAGATTTCAATTGATTGATTGCCAATAGCAATCTTTAAAATCAATAAGATGATAAATGGCGATGGATTACCTCGTAATTTTGAGCACCGGTCAAGTGACGAGGACAGTATTTAAGCTGCCCCCCACTCTTCAAACTTCTCAACCTCGCACTTTCGTTATCCACCTATGACATTTCTCAGACATTAAAATGTATAATTGCACTCTGAAGGAATGGCATATCTCAGATTTCTTTATGACTCGAGGAATTAAGAAACAAGATAATTCGAGTTCTACATAGTATTTGCAGAATAGGACGACAAATAAAAACAGAAAAATAATTATTTAAGTAATTTAAACCGTCGGAAATATTTTACGAGCTCAGAAAATTTATCCATATATTTGTGTTTTGTAGAATTTAAAAAGTAAAATACAATTTTTCTAAAGCTCAAAGTTTTCTTGACAGAATGTAAATAAACTGATTCATATTTCATTAAACAGTTGCTGCATAGTTAATTACCTCATTGATAAAGTATGCATTTATATATAATGCAAGTAATTATACAGAAAAAACTCTTAAATACTGTGAAAGGCGAAAATAAAAGAATTTTTTGGCATTTCCCGCTAGAGTAGCAACTAATTTCCTCTGAACAATACTTTTGTGGTGTTCTTCTTGCTGCTATTTCTAATACTGTTTTCCAGGCAATTTCATGTGGTTAAGACAGAAGAATCTTATCTATTTTTATATAGAGAGAAAGCCAAAACATTGCATCAAAGAGCATCAAGCTCAAATTCACAAATCAAGCAGTTTTCTGAAACGTGAAAGAAAAGAGATGGAAAATTTCAACATGCGATAAAGATTTTAAACCTTGTTTAAAGTCCGACTTACAACTTAGTCGTACAGAAATTAGCAATTTTATATTTGAAGAGGTAAACGGCGTTACTTATTTGGGAATTGAGATAAATAATAAAAATGAGTTGACATCAGAAATTTATAAAAGAATGATTGCTGCAAATATATGTTTTTATGCCTTGAAGAGTTATTTAAAATCCAGTTTTATCAATTTAAGTACTAAATTGCTTCTTTATAAAAGTCTTATAAGATCTGTCCTGACATATATGCATCAGAGACTTGGCCATTGATTTTACGTGATGAGGAAGCTTTGGGAATTTTCGAGAGAAAAATCTTGCGCTGAATTCTTGGTGGGATTCAAGTGAATAGATCATGGAAAAGAAGATCAAACTTAGAACTCTGAAAAATTTACAAACAACCCGATATTGTGAATTTGTCAGATTACAGAGACTTAAGGCTGTTTTCGGCTAATGTTGAAGTATAAGACCGGAAATCGGAATATTTTTTCAGATATAAAAGTACTCAAACATTGATATTATATTCTGGCTTCACTCTCCGGTAGAGGATCAGATATTTTATCATACTACTAATTTTTATCCGAGTTGGCGCACTTTTTTCTATTATAAAATGTGTTTCGCAATTTTTCTTTTATACCGTAATGCTAAATGAGCTACCCCTTTACATGTGAAAAGGAAAAACTATAATTATTTATGAAATATTTTGAAATTTCAAGAACACTGTATTATAAACAGATGCATGAATTACAATGTCACAAATTTTTATAAAAATTGAAGTATTTTTTCTGTTCGAAAATCTTCTCCGCGTTTAGATATCCGACTACGTTCAGAACCGTGATTTTGCAAAGCGCATAAATGGATAATTTTCATGATATTTAGTGTCACTTAGATTAGAATGCATGCATAAAATTGTTTTAAGGACATTTTGACAAAAAAACATTTATTTAAATATAATATTTTGGCAAAAAAATTAGCTTAGAATAATCTTTTTTCCAAGTGTTCTCCTTTTGTGAAAAATGGTTCTATTATAATAATATTTTACCTGTATATAGCTCAGACCTCTGTACAGAGGCTCAACTAGAATTTTTGAAATATATAACTTAAAAGTGGGTTTATTCATATTTTACGACAACAGAGGGAAGCAATTTTAAGAAAAAAAACGCCGATAATTATTTCAATTGGTGGTAACTCTGAAAATAATGTGAATTTTTAAAAAATTCTAGTTGAGCCTCTGTAGAGAGGTCTGAGCTATATATAGGCAAAATATTATTATTATAATAGAGCGATTTTTTCACAAAAGGAGAACATTTGGAAAAAAGTTTATTCTAAGTTAATTTTTTGCCAAAATATTATTTTTAAATAATTTTTTTTGTCAAAATGTCCTTAAAACAATTTTATGCATGCATTCTAATCTGAATGACGCTAAGTATCATGAAAATTATCCATTTATGCGCTTTTTTAAAATCACGGTTCCGAACGTAGTCGGATGCCTTAAGTGTATGCTCTTGTATATACGGCGAAAACAGTCTTAAATGGGTTGGTCATCTGGCTAGAATGAATGAAGATCGTTGCTGCAAGAAAATCTTTCTGGCAAAGCCCATGGGAAATAGACTTCGGGGCAGACCCTTGTAGAGATGAATTAACTGTGTCGAAAAAGACCTGAATATTTTAAAGATCCAACAATTGGAAAACAGTTGCCAAAAGTAGAGATGCTTTAAGAAAAGTTTTGGAAAAGGACAGGGTCCACCCAGGACTGTCGCGCCATTGAAGAACAAGAATGGTTTAAAAAAATTTTGTAATACTTTTCTCCTCTTTCTTTTTAATGCGATCTTATAAATAGAATCATATTAATAATTTAAAACTGATATTTTAAGAGAAGTATAAACAATATAAGTTTTAAGATTTTAATTTTAAAAAACAAGTATAATTAAAATGGTTTGGTCTTTATAACGGGAACATTTCGAACTATTGTATCGATAAGTTCGCAATCCCTTAGGCAGCAGTGCGTCACCTACAAAAACAGGAGGATTCTATTACATCCCCTGGTTTGGGAGCGATTGTATAGACCTGTACGTGTGTGTTTGTTCTGATAAACATAAAATGCTTCAGTGTAGACGGCATGCCACAATTTTCGAAGCCCGTTCATTAGAATCGATTTTCACTTATTATATTAGAGGTAGAAAAACAGAGAAAAAATGTCAGTAGTGACAGTCAAAAATTGCACCTTTTTAAGTAATATAGCTCATAATTATGAAAGAGAAAGAGATAAAAACAAACAGTCTTAAAGCTGTTTTCGGTTTATGTCGCATTTTTATCCTTTAGCGTAATGTTAAATGGGCTTTGCCTTCACGTATTAAAGCAAAAAAGAAAGTATTCCCGGAATATTATGAAATTTTTAAAAGCACTATATTGTTAACAGAGGTACGAGTTATAATTCTGCAAATTTCCATGGAAATTGGGTCATTTTTCTGTCTGAAAATGTGCTTCTTGTTTAGTTAGAGCTCTCGTACTTTTACCGAAAACAGCCTTAAAGAGAAGCATTTAAATGTACTGAAAAAAATTTGTAAATTTCTCCTGAAACCAGTTTGTAATCAATTTTTTGGACATACTTTGCATAAAATCGGGAATGTATACGTTATAAATAAATTATGAATTATAGTACTGCGTACAAAGCAAAGTATAGCATTGTACATGGGGTTAAAAAGGAAATAGTATACAGTGTTTAAATTTCCGAGTGAGTGAATATTAACGTCGTACTGTTCAGCTACACTAGGGCTTTTAGCGACGGACCTCGTAATTCTGAACTATGGTCAAGCGACGAGGACGACACCTGAGCTGGCACTCCCTCTTCTAACTACCACACCACTCCAACGGGAGGACGTTTGATCTCTCGACAGATTTAACGTGCATCGCTCCTCTGCACGGCGGGTCTTCAGTGGTACTACTGGGATCGAACTCGTGACATGCCAGAGACGATCCGATACCTTGAATACTAGACTACCGTGGCCACTTTAAATTTTCGATTATTTTACTTTAAATATTAATTCACAATGAACATTAATTGTTTAAAACTATCAACCCCTAAAATAATTAAAAGGTATTTTTACAAATAAATTGGATTTTCTTTGCTTTAGAACTAATTGTAGTGTTTGATTCTCAGTAAGATTTGTTAATAGGAAACAATATTTAATATAGAAATAATAATCTGAAATCATTATCATAAGCCAATAAAATATTTGAATCTATATCTAAAGACAAGTAAATTTTTTAATAAATAATTATGAAGGAAAAATAGAAATGGAAACGATTTTTAGTAGGTATAATAATTTTTTTTTAATTCATAGAGGCAGAAGACTGAAGAGTCGCAACTTTCTATAGAAAGAACCGCAGGTGACTTGCAAACCGCCGTTTGCTGATCTAGAGGTTGGTTGAAAAGCGTCCAGAACCTTTAAGATGATTTTTGTAATTATAATAATTCTATTCATGTAAACCATAAAAAAAAGTTTCATATCACAACAAATCAAAGATGCATTTCCATATCTTAAAAAATTAAAATTAGAATTATTTAAGAGTTGTTAGAAGACTTCTTTGGTAGTACAATGCTTGCGTCGAATCAATGTGTAACAACTCTATTAACACAGCATTTCTCAAACTGTGGAACGCGTCCTCCTAAAGGGTCGTGATAACTCTACGAGGGGGGCAGTCGCAAACAAGATTATTTTTTAAAAAATTATGAATTTACTGAAAGTAAACATTCTGACATAATAAAAAAGAAAATTAACATTTACACTGATATAATACACCTACATAATGATTTAAGTGAATCATTCGCAAATACTGTCAAGGTCCTTTTATTGCATCTCAAAGTCTTCAGAATAGTTTTATAGATAGTAGTGCACAGAAAAGATCGTAGAAAGGTGTATATATACGTCCGGGGCATTTAACGCACCGATTGAGCGAGACGTATATATACGCCGGTGTCACTTAAGAGGTTAAAATCACATTATAGCTTTAGCGTCAAAGTATAGTATTATAGAATTCAATGCATTTTTATTTGTATGGAGGGGGCGCTATTGAAATTATGTCTGAATATTAAGTCTCAAATATTGAAAATTTGATGAGCACTGTATTTCCAGATTCGTCACATTTTTGAAACTGTTTTATTTAATGAATCTTGAACAAAGTGACTATAACAAGATAAACAGCACTCGATATTTCCATGGAGGCGTTCTTCCTGTCTTGCAGAACCCAAACAAACACAGTCACACACACAGCTGCCTAACCCCCTTTTTCAACTCCAGATGAATACGTCAAAAGGTTGCTGAACCTAAATATCCATACAACATCCGTCCACAATTCCCAATAACATGTAAAAGATAATAAATCCTCTAAGGCCCCAGAACTAGGGATGTTTATGGCGCAGGGCAACCTTCCAACATCAGCTATCTCCAGTCGAAACTTCGCCCTGGTTCAAACGGAAAGGATCATGGTTTCCCCTAAATGAATCCATTGATGTTCAAGCGGCAAAAGATGAAAAGGGCGTCTACTCTCACTTGTTTGTTGTAACAGAGAAATTCATCCGACAGATTTAGCTGTTTATGCTCAGTTTGGGGAAAAAAAGGGGGAAGAGGGGATTGAATGGAATAAGAAACAACCGCCTGCCCGTTTGTAAGAATGTTCGCTTATTTCCCACAGAATAAGATTTTTGTTGTTTTTAATGCAGTCTTCTTGGAACAGGGGTGCTTCGACTTTTTGATTAAAGCCGAGATGTCGCTCGTAGATGGTTATGAGTGAGGTAGTTAGATTTTAAGACCACCCTCTCTCTAAGATTAGAAGTATTATTTCTCCCATAAATGGCCTATATTTTATTTTTTAGAGCGATGCTTTGAGAGATCCCTTTAAATTTTAGGAAATTTTCCTTTTTCGTATAACCGCGTATTCTATGCCTTATGTAGAAGTGTTTTTAAATCTGATGTGTGTGTGTGGTAAATTTTTTATTACAGACGAAACATTTGATAGGGTTAGTTTGTTTCTACTGACGTGTGTGCATACTCTTTCAAATGCTTAAGAGATAAAAAAAAATTTCATATTCATACACAGTATATGAGGAGGTCTCGATTACCTTATAATTTTCTAATGTAATTAATTAAACAATATCACTTTTTAAATCGTAGAACTAATAAATAATTGCCCCCCACAAATAGTATTTATATTGGGATTAGTTTTTTTTATAACTTACTTATAGCGTATTTCTTGAACTGATAGATGTGCAGAACAATTGTTGATTTTTGATAATACTCTCTCTCATGACTAGGAATTTTCAATTAAGCCTAAATTTCTTTAAGGTATTATTCGAGTATACGAGCACGAAATTGAAGTAGGCAATTAGAGATGTATTAGTACAGATATAAATAAATTAAAATAAAATCAAGGAAATAAACTCGTACCTCAATATCTTTATCAATGTTCTTCAGTAATTTTTACTGTTCTTATAATGTGCACCAAATCTAATTCTGAACGAACGGTATAACTTACGTCATATAAATAGGTTCGATTTTTAAAATTAAAAAAAAACAATTAATTTAAATGAATAATTCGAATAGTGATGTGCATGATACTTACACGAATAACAAAAGTTAGGCAACAAAACAGCTTTTGCTTAGCATTAATATTTTAGCTCACAGGGGAAAAACAGAGAATACTGCCTTCTACTTCTGATATAAATAATTATTTATTTTGTCTGAGTTTGTGTGTGTGAGAGAGAGATTCCTTCACAGACTATTAATAATTTACCTTTAGAGCAGTCATAGCTGTTGATAATTCTCTGGCCAGTTTAACAATAATACTCCAACTTGGTAGCTTCGATTTGAGGGCGAAAAACACAGGCTTACACATCACATTATAATACTAACAAGTAATATAAAAAATTTAAGTCAACTCCTACTTTAATTTTAATTAATTATAACTAAATTATCGTATTTTTACTCAAAACAATGTGCATAGAAAATTTCAGCTCAAACGAGCACTTTAAAATGTGAGAAAAAAAACATTTTCAAGTTTTGACACAAGTCGCCAAAAGGGTCGCTAAGTAGCCAAAAATGATGCCAACGGGGCTGTATTTCTAATTCTTTGAATAATTAGTTTTTATTAATTATAATTAAATAACTGAATTGTCATCCAAAATAATCTCATGTATATAAAATTTCAGCTCAATTGAGCGCTTTTAAATGTATTTTATTAACGATTGAAAATTACACCCAAATAAATAAATATATAGGGAGTGTGAGCTAATAGTAGGGAGTGAAAAATGAATTTTAATTTATTTTATGAATGTTAAATAAATCAGAACTCAAAACCTAACTAATAATAGTCGATTCTGGAAAAAAAGAAGGAAATAATAATCACAAGAAGCAAAGATTTATACCTACAATATAACATACGTCTACCGTTGAGACTACATTATCACTCTACGGAACAGATTGACGACCTTATCCTAGAGTAAACTCATTTTAAAGGAGCCACTTGTTCACATACTTGAAAAAGGCATAAAATTCCAAAAGCCTTTTCTAAAAGATCCATTTCAGATAGGAAGAACACTTAACTGTAAGCCAACAACCCTACAAGAGGTTGTTAAGCACACTCTAACACCACTTTTTTTTTCTTTTCAAAAACCGAGAGCTTATCACCTACAGCCACTGTTTTCCATGTTATAGAAAACTCCCGTGTTGTAAGTGTAGTTTTTACACCTACAGGGAGGGGGACTCTTAAAAGAATCATCTTTGGGCGTGTTAGACGCTCATAAAATATGTGAATCAAGATATCTGAGGAAGGATACACACACACACACAGGAACGCATATGTTTGAGATCGTGGGAAAAATTTGCAGGAGTGATTGCGATAGTGATAGACAATATTTTTATAGAAAATTAAAGGAATGGTTTTTATAGATAATGCCAATTAATGTTACCTGTATATTTTTAAATGTAAATTCGTGTTGACTGGTTGATTCGATTTCGATGCAGTTTATTTTTTTATAATAGTTTGGGAAGAAAATAATGCATTCTTATTGGTTCTGTCAAAAACTGTTATAGAAGAATAAGGAGACTACTTTATAAAAATTCAAAATTAAAAGGTATTTATTAATGCTTACCATTATAATTTCTTATAATTTAACTCTTCAGGTGTAGTACTGAATTATTTTTTAAATATTAAAAATTGCGCGTGCATTAATGAATTATACCGGAAATAATCATAATGATTTATTTTTAATAAAATTTATGAATATATTGTAGTACGCGGTAGAATTCAAAATTTCGCGACCTGAGTCCATAACGCACAAAATTTCTACAGCAGAGCGAATACGATAACATTTCTGTGTATTATTGCATTCTTTCTCTTTTTTTAAAAAAAAAGGTTTGTTCCAAATCACGTAGTCGGTGGCTCGCCATGGCGTCGAATTTTGTTGGTGGATGCGTTTAGTAGTCGGCGATTGAAAGAAATTTGTTCAGCAGAGAATGAATATCAAATTTTGTGTTCGTTTGGGAAAACGTGCAACCGAGACTTACGAAATGTTGAAGCAGGTGTAAGCTGTAATAAATTATCATAAACACAAACTTTTAAGTGGCATCGACGTTTCAGAGAAGGCAGGGAAAGTGCTGAAGAGGACAAACGCTCTGGACGTCCGCAAACTTCCCGCACTACTAAAACATCAAAAAAGTTTCTATGGTGGTATGTAAGATCAGGCTTCAAACAATAACAGAATCCGTTGTGTTATCTTCGGACACATGAAAATAAATACTGACTAAGGATCTTAACTTACATAGGATGTGTCAACATATCGTTCCCTGCATGTTAAAAGAAGATCAATCTGCAGTATATACATGGAGTTGCAATAGACTGAACTCATGTGACGTCGCCGTCACGTGTTTCCTGCAACTCAGTTCATGAACTTCGCTGGTGCCAACGTTTGCTTTTTGCAAAAACTTACCTTTAAAAAGTACATATTTGTCAACAATAATATCGCACTTAGGTAAACAAAATGCACTCGATTTAAAGTAAATGTATAACATATATTACAATTTTGAAAAACTTTTTCAAGAATTACAGCACTTGAACATCTTTACCCAATTATCAAGTTTGAAATTTTGCATCCTTTTTGTATTTAACAAAAATTTGAAAATGTTTAAAAAGTAATAACTCGAAAAATTACCAGCAATTTAAAAAAAATCGTTACATTTTTATATTGTTTCAGAAAACTTATATGAGAATTTTTTGAAAAATATATATTATATTAATAGTTTTGAGCAATTTTAAGTTAACCAGGAATAAAGCATTTTAGCCAATTATGAGATTTCTGTTTCCAATTTTGAATCATTTATAGAAACATTCTATGTGAAATCAAAATCCCTGATTTGGTTTCTAAATACGAGTCAACAGCATCAACGGGTATAAAAATGTATTGAAAATAAGCCATTTTTTTCATTACTTTGTCTGTAAAATTTACTTTTTCCATGTATGTATGTTTATATCTATAAAACTGCTAATATATTAAAAATGCACACCTAAAACAGTTGACTAACATTAAGTACTTTCTTTTAAAAAATGCATTAAAATAAGTATTTTACAGCAACATTAAGATATTTCAAAGAATTGAGACAGTGTTTAAATAATTCACTTGATTGCAATATTCCTACATTAACCAAGTGTGTAAATTTCAAAATTTACACATTTTTTATAATCAAATTGGAAATGCTCCTTGCCATTCCTTTGTTGTAAAAACCTAATTTTTTTCGCCAAAAATTTCCACCCACTGATGGCAGCATCAAAATAAACAGGATGATGTCAATGTCGGTGGTATCGTAACTCAAAAGTCTCGGAAAATTGCGACCGTAACTCAAAAAACTCTCCACTCCGCCAAACGGTTTCTTAACCCACACACACACACACACAAAATTTATAGCACTGCGACCACAACGGTGATAGGGGTGAAGCGATTGGACTTGATGGATGAGACAGTTGCCAGATTTTAGAGACGCAAAGGGATTAAAAAAATAAGAGAGAGGGAAGAAAAAACTTTTTATATTGATGTTACCGGGAAAATGTCGTTTAGTTTAGCCTTGGCGACAGAATTAGTCACGGGATGGGGTTGTGATATAGGGAAGTTCCAAAACGCTTGAAATTAAGATGAAAAAGGATATGTGTGAAGAAGATATTACCTTCATGGTTGAACGTTTAAATTTAAGAGAAAGAACAGATAGTTCTTGAAGAGACTTTCAAGATATATCATTTTGGAAATTCAACTATTTTCGTCTAAGACAGTGGGTGAAAATGTTTAGTATGCATGAATACATATTTCATTCATTATGCAAAGCTGAACAAAACGTAGACATTACTTTTGTAGAAAATATTTACATTTGTGTGTGCGTATGCAAATACTGTGCGCAATTTTGTGAAAAACTATGAAATAAACATATATGCATATAAATTTCCAGCTGAAATTGCTGGAACAACTTTGGAAAAAACCTTTTAGATATTACCACCTTTTAATTAATTTTGTTTTGTTTCTACGTTTTGCACGTACAATATTTTAAGAGAACATGGTACGATTTACTCAAAAATTTTTAACTGAAGGATTTTCAAAATTTTTTGGTTGCTTCCTATGTGTGCATTTTATGTAAAACAGATTTTGTGCTCAAAACTTCATAAAAAGCTAACCCTTTAATTTGCTAAGGAAAGAACTTAAAATTTGTGAAGTGATTTTAAAATGTTACTTCTACAAAAATTTATGTACACGCATGAAATCTGATTTACAAGTACGTCAAACTATATATATATATATAAAGTTGGTATGGGTTTTACGATAACATGATTGGAATTCACACAATACTTCTTTTTATGAACAATTATTGTAAATTTCTTAAAAAATGTATAAATTCATTGAGTTCAATTATTTTTTAAAAAAAATAAATATTGCTTTGATTCAAAAATGCATACCAACTTTGTTACATGTATTATTAGCAAAAGGTAAAAAAAAATCAAAGCATTAGTCACAATTGAAAAAAGCATTTTAAATGAAGACAAACTAGTTATTTTATCTTTCTGAGATGAGCAAGTTTAAAGTTTTGATTTGCTATAAGGATGTAAATAAAAAAGAACGTAAAAGCTATCATAATTCTGCGTTTTTTAAGTTTAGAGCTTTTAAATTTTGTGAGATTATAGAAAATTATATAAAGAATAATTAATGATAAAAAAATTACATTTGAATTTTAGACCGATTTTTGTTAATTGAATCGTGTACTGCGTTCTCTTAACCTCTTTTTTTTTTTCTGATGTTATTTTTCCTTATTACAATTTCTAAAAATATTTTTTTCCCTACTATTACTGTGTTTTTGTGTTTTTAGATCTGTTGGGTTAAGAGGCTTGTTTAAATCTATTACGCTAGGTAAATTGTTCAAATCATTGTCTTATGCAGGACCTATATTAGGGTGCAGGCCACCCGCGTGCAAAGACCTAATGTGCCACCCCTACAGAGAATTTTTCATATTTTGACTAATACTTAATATTGACGTTATAAACTCATCTACCTGTATAAGAGTAAAAATTAAAACATTAATAAAAATGAAAATAGACACAAAAATAACTTCTTTTCTGTATTTTGTTTTCCTAAATTGCAGGGCTATTATTAAATTGAAAACTTTTAGTTTCCACAAATGCATACTGAATTCAAACACACTCCTGTCTTTGGTAATATTTACCATATTAAGTATTTTAGTAAATCAACTTTCGCAAAAATCATTTTTGAGACACCTTTGTTAAGCATTGATCCACAGTGCACTGCCAGTGCCGCTGAGAAGCATAAGAAACCTTTTCTATTGCGGTATTGAGGGCTCTGCATCGAATTTTACAATTAAAGAAGGATGTGTGTTAAGAGAAGACATTAATGGACCATAGACCAACACACACTGTGCACTACGTTCTATTTTTCTTAAATGCTATGCTATCAGGAAAGCGGGATTTATTTTGATTTTTGAATAACTATTTAAAATTCAGAATATTTATTGGACTCATAAAAAATTTGCTTGATTGAGAGAATTTTATGCGGCCTGCGACCACTTCTTCTCTTCACCACCCGCATGCGGTGCACGCACAGCACACAAGCTAGGATCGGCCCTAGTCTTATGTAGATTGCCTTAAGATTGTTTGTAATGTTATTAAAGTAGATGCTTCTTATTTGTTGTTCTAGAAGTATTGCTTAGATCTATTGTGCTAAGTTGATCGTTTGAGTTTGTTGAATAAAACTACATTGAGAGAGAGTGAGAGAATTGTTTAAATCTATTGAGATATATTTTAATTTTGGATATGAAATACTGTTTCAGGTCACACTTTTGGCAAAAAATACAAGCAGATTAAGCCAAATCGTGCCAGCTGCGCATATTTGGTATTATTAAAAAAAATCGCCGGTGGAGGAAAAAAAATAATAAAAGGGTGGACTAAAATAGGACTGAACCATTTGTATTTTTTTGCGGAGAAGGGTTTTATGCTATTCTCTTTGTTGCAGCTCCCCACCAGGTGGTGCTACAGCATATCAACTTCTGCACCATTCAATCAATCGCCAAGTTGCTGACATGGTCACCAAAAACGATGCCAACTTGGCTCTATCGCCAACATTTGCATTGAATCGCCATTATAATGTAAGGAACGGCGTTGCTTGCGAAAATTACAATGTTAACATAAAATAAATATAACAGAAAGTAAAATTAACCTTTTGCATATCTAGATATAAATTATTTACACTATTTTAAGCGTTCATTACACAAAATTTGTAACAATGTGCTACTTTTGCTGAGCAGAGATCAGCTTACGAAGGTGTTCTCAAAAATCGACCCACAAGGGAGATACGTGGGGGTGTTATAAATAAAAGAAAATCCCTTTTATCAGCTGTTAGACCCAAATGTGTTTTTTTTTGTTCAGCTGAGATATGCAAAAATCTTTTTTTTTAATTTGCCATTCACGTAAAATTAACTCATTAGAATCTTCTTTATCTTTCCATCTGTATTATTTAATTTTTCAAAGCACCCGGGCGAAGAATGGGTTTCCCAGCTAGTTTTTATTATACTGAATGAAATAAAAAACATCGTAGTGTATTAAAAGAGGATCCAACTTTGCACTTATTTAAAAAAAAACATCATTGGCATATAGGTTTTTCGAAAGATATAACTATTCGTGGAAATATCGAGACATTGAAATCAACATGTTCATCAGTTCGAATCTGACTATCTTGCAGTGAGAATCAGGTGACCACTGTTGAAATTTTCTGCGGAAAATTACCTAACTTAGAAAGTTTAGCAGAAATTGCTCAGTGCATTTACTTAGGAAAACCATTCTTCCTATTTAAACAACATTCATCGGGTATTGTATTTTGAAGAGAAATTATCATTTTTTTTATTAAGATTATACTATGTGTAGATTATTGATTTTCAACATTAAGATGTACGTGTACCCCAGGATGTATGGCAAAGGAAATCGCTCTCAATCATTTGTGGCTATTTGATCGTGAATCACGTGATCACGAGGTTCTCTTAATATAGTCGCTGTATCTGCTTTCATTTGTGTCGGGAGCAACATGAGTAGTCTTATTTTTAGAGAGAGGGAGGTCAATGGCATAACGTGTTGTTGTTGTTATTAATGCCACCTGATCTTCAAAGGCCAGATCCAGGCCCACGAAATTCATCATGGCAAAGGGCTAAGTGACGCCTGTCGTTAGCCGTAGCTTTGAGCACCATACAGGTGACAGAACGATTTAGCTTGGTTTCACCCCTATTTAGAGAAAGAACACCCTGGGCCTGGAGGTGGTCAGGGATCTCCCACCTCTCTTCTCCTTCCCCTCATCAACGAGAGGACTTGCGGCTCGATGGCTATTTAAAGTACCCCCATGCCGTGAAGGCACTATACATTTACAAACACCCATGTCTTCTCCGGGATTCGAACCCAGTCCCAACGGCACAGCAGTCAGCGTCGCTAACCACTATACCGGATGGGCGACAAACGAACAAGAAAAACAAAGCGTAACGTACACACTTGCACTGCAAAGGGGGCCCAAAGCCTGAGTGATGCCAAGTACATATTAGGGCTTGGGGTAGAAAAGCTGATTTTGCAAGAGGACCCTAATATTTTCCGCCCGTCTCTGGGAAGGGGAGGGGGTAATATAAACGTCCATAAGCAAAACTATACTACATACTGCTCACATAAAATTCTATAATTCTAATGTAAAATTACAATTTAATTTAATACTTGTATATTACTTGAAATAAATAAATAATTTAATTTTTGACTATACACGCGTATTATGTGTGATATGATTATTATCGTCTTAAGGATACGGCACACGATCCAAAAAGTGTAGAAATCCCATTTTAGCCCACATTTTTTGCAAACGAGCCAGAGAACTGGCTCGTACTGTTCTGTATTTTCCGTATTCGAACTATCCACAAACAGGTGTGGGTTAAAATAGGACACATTTAAAAATAGTACATTGGTGGCGTAAATAAGCTAAGACTGCGACTACATAAATTACTTAGGTATTTCCGTCTTTTTATTTTCTATTTGCGATTGAAGGAATAAAGAATTTTGAAAATAACTTACCCGTCCTACAGGGTGCATATTCTTGAAAATTTTGAAATGTGCCCCTAACGACCCAGCACGTTCCAACGGGATCTCTCCTTTTCAGATTACTGGAGTACGATACATAACGGGGTGCACAAGCCTATAAAAGAAATTTTTAAAATCAGTGATTATGTTGCCAGCATATAATCTGACAAGACAATGGCTTTCAAATCAAGTTAAACAGACGGTACGGATTGAATGATTAGCTAAATTATCGAAAGTTATTGAAACTGAAAATTTTACGTAAATTAATCATTAAATACTAATTAACCCGGCACTTCTCGCGCAGGGTATGTAATACCCACCACCTAACTTTTTTCAAGACTCCATGTAAACATTTTACGGAAAATAAATAGTTTCTCGTGTAGCTGACTTTAAGGTCATATCCTTTGTGTAACCATAATTTGTAGGCAAATTCTAAATATTGTTACGAATTTTGTGTAAATAGTGTAAATAAATTGTATTTGAGTGTTTAATGCATTTATATTACTCTATGTTATATTTATTTCATGTTAAAATTGTACTATTCTCAAGCAGTGCCGCCCCTTACGTTATAATGGCGATTCAATGAGAACTTGGCGAAATGAACTTGGTGACCATGTTGGTGAGTTCGGAACCCTCTGGCATCTTCTAGAAAGTAGTAGATCTCTACCAATCAGGATGTACGATCTCGACTCAGGCAACACAACGTCAAGCGCCCAATACATTAAGTATGGGACGGAGGATCGCTTCGCCTTCCAGTGCCCAATGATGTCCAGCGACCGGCGAAGAGACTTGATTAAGCCAGCGAGTATTGAGGATTGTTTTGACTAGCGATTAGCTCGGCTTTGCTTGTGAATAATCTTTACTTACTTGTATTTTTAAACACTGTTTGATTGCTGTTGAAGGTGTGACGACCTTCGCATATTTACCCTGTGAATATTGCCGATGAATCCTGTATTGAAAGGATTGGATTTTCGATAATAAATTCGCATCGCTTTTAAAGAACTGATTATTTTTTCTTTGTGATTGTTTTTGATAAAATCCTCGAACTCTCGAATCTACGTAACAATACATATTTTTGGATTTTGGATATGTTGAATAGCCGTTACAGTTCTAAATGCATGAAGCTTTAAAATTTGACGGAATTAATGATGAAGAAAATGATAAATTTAATAAGTTATCTTGAATCGCAACGAAAAAAAATAAGTAAGTATCAAAAAAGCTTAAAAATAAACTAAACTTAGTGGCTCAACAGCCCTTGAGGGCCTGAGGTGCATGAGCAGATATCTCGATCAGGTGGTCAGTCTTAAGTGAAACTCCCAATGTTTAGTCCCCAAGCAAGTTTGTTACTCATTTATCGGCCCACTGAAGGAATGAAAGGCTAAGTCGACCTTGGCTAGTCCGAGGATAAAATAAAGTAAATTGGGCTTAAAAAATAAGATTTGGAATTAAATAATGATAAACATAAGCAATCGAACGAAAAAAAATGAGCGAAAGACCCCTCTCTATGCATAAAAAAATAAAGATTTCCCTGTCTGTATTTTCATGCATTTTTTTCATACTCTTTATTGAATGAGATAACAGTTTTCTCTCTCTCTCTCTCTTTAATGAAAATCTATAAAAACCAATTTTACTCTCATAAACACCTCATTATCAACACTTTAGATCTCCCTGTTTTTCCCATCAAAGAGAAAGAGTCAGAATTTCAGAAATGTCCAGTGTGTTGTTGATAAAGAACATTGATAAAAAAAACAGTTCGCAGATGAAAAAGAACCACACCGCTCCTTTTAATGATGACGCTATTTTTATGCAGTTAAAGTTATCTCTCCTCCGGGAAAGATGATCTTTATCTAGAATTCCACGTAATACGACACGCGATTCAAAGAACCAACTATCTGCGAATCTTACATGATGTAGAATAGGAATGTGAAACTGTCGCAAGAGAAAAAAAGATGAGGTTTCTTAATCCCCGGTGATGACGTTTCTACAGAGGAATTAAGTTTGGATGGGATATATGAGAGTTTCTGTTCCTACCGGAGGACTAACAAATGGAACTTTCCCAGATCAAATTTCTCGAGTTCCGAATTTATGAAAGGAACTTCATGACTCGTAATAGAAGAATTATAAAATTAAGGTTAACAAGAAATATAAAAAAAGATTCCTACTAAAGTCAACAAAGGAAATTTTTATTTTAGTTACTCTTTATTAAATGATTACAATTAATATAAATATTGTTGCGTTTTCGGGGGTTCGAAATGATTGAACAGCGGGTCAAACTATTATTTAGTGGCAAAACAGTCCTCCACAAATTGTGAACAGTTTTCAATCAATGAAAATTGATAACACAATAACAAAAGCAATTTCAGCACAAAAATAATAACTCAATAAAAGCAATAACACACGCACTATGTCGGTTCTAGGTATCATTGCATGAAAGCTGAGATTTTTGTGGCCTTTTTATACCTTTCGGTCAGAAACCTCTTGCACTTGCCAGAATAATCGAAAATAGAAAGATCTAGCAAAATCCGGAACGTACGAGAAAAGCTCAATACAGTAATACATTCAATACAATAGTGTTACAATACCGCGATAGGGTTGGACAGGGTTATTAGGAGCAGGGTTGCCATGGTCGCCAAGCTTATCGCCCCATTTGGCGATATATCGCCAAATTTGCGCGCATAAAAATTAAGTCGCCAAATCCGTCGCCAACTTGGCGCTATTGCACTATTTGGCGAGTTTACCATTTAAACCAATGTTAAAGCATGGGGGCCGTGCAATGCAGTGGAAATGATATTTAAACAGGGTTGAAATCACATTGATACGACTAAACTTAGAAATGAACACAAATGAGTCAATAGAATAAATTCGTAACAATATGTATATACATATGACAGAGTCACACTATATTTAGTGGCAAAATAGAAAGTGGTTTTCCTTGCAATTTTCCATTCTCTGTAGACTGTTGGTTTATTATTTATGTTTTTGTGACTATTTATTCATTAATTAAAATTAATTATTCCAATAAAATAGTATAGTAAAAAGAAATCACATTTTTAGAGGTGGGACATGAACCCACGACCTTCGGATTAGAAGCACAACGCGCTACCCATTGCACTACAGGATTCCCTTTTTACATTTGGTGTCTGGCTATTATTTTTGTTTGTTACTATTTATTCATTAAATAAATAGAACTCCTGAATTAATATTTGAAAAACTGTATTAACAGTAAGTGACATCCACTATAAATTTTAAAAATGGATTTGAACTTAAGTGGACGAATAAGTGTTTTATTAACAAGTGAAAATTTGAACAAGATATATATATATATATATATATATATATGTAAGGAGAGTGTGTGAATTAATAATAGGAATTGAAAAATAACGCAGTTCTGATAGCTAAAGCCCCTTTCAAAGTTAAAAAAAAATTTTTTTTAGAAAGAGTTCATATTCTTAATTAGGCTTATTGGCCTAGAACTCTAAAGCAGTGATTCGCAACCTTATTTTTGTTCCAGTACACTTTTAACAATTTCAAAATTTGGCGGAACACTAACAATAAAATAAGTTGAAGAGTCTGTGTAAACTATGTAAAATAATGTATGATAATAATTTTCATGCTAAATAAAATATATATGACCATGAAACAAAATGTTTATTGAGTGACAAATTAAAAATTAAATATAAGAATGCATTTTATGGGAAATTTGAACTTGATGATTTTGATAAATTCGTTGATTTGGTCATAAAAATGACAATGATACTCTCATTATGTCTTCTACATTTAACAGTCTCGATCTTTCTTTCTTTTTTTAAAAAATTTTTATGTTTTTATTAATGCAGAAAATTCGAATTTACTCAAAAAAGACTTAGAAAATTCAATCAATATTTTTATAGTATTTTTTTTTGCTCTTATGAGATAATTGTCTCTAATTTTAATCCAAAAGGAATTAACTGACTCTTCCGAATGTTTTGAAATTAAATCTCGATTATTAAATAGCACAATTAGTTTTCTTCCTCATTTAAAGTTAATTCATATACACATGTATCCGTTATCACAAATGGATTACGAACCCATTAAATTTTTTTTATATGTTTAGTCTTTTTGAATATTGAAAATAATCATACTAAATTATTTTAACTTGCAATTAACTTCTAATATAAATTATATTGCCATTATAATTATAAATATTTCTAATTAAAGTTAAAGCAATACATTTTTTTATAATGGAATTTGAATTATGTCCCTATTGCCTATCTGATTCAGTCAAAAAATTACAGAAGAAAAGTTACATGATCAAATGAAGTCCTGGTCTCCAGTTGTTGGTTCTAAATGACTTAAATATTAATAAAATTGCATTATAAAAACATCAAATCATTCTTTTTTTAACCAGGCCTAGCTTTCGCTTCCATAAAAAACGTTGCAAGTCAAGAATATCAACATTAGGACTGCTGCCAATCACCCAAAGCAAAAAAAGGTACAAAAGAAATAGCTTCAAATTAACGAAACTAACAAATTTGATGTTAAAAATTTATATTACAAAACTCCTAACTTTATTATTTTGGTAATCATATTTTAAGATGCCTCTTTTTTATGATGCAATGTTTATAAATACGCTGTAATACTTTTTTTTGTGTCTCAGTTATATTTGAGAGACTAAATTATGTACAGTGATATAAATAAAACTTTAAAATTACCAAAAAAATCTATCTTGTCAATGAATAAATAAACTGTCAAGGAAAGTAAAATCATGAGTAACTGAAATTTGATTTAGTCAATATTGAAACATTTTTGTATATTACATCCTACAGTATTTTTACTTGTAGTGATTTCGTCTTTGTTAATTGATCCGTTTTTTTACACAAATACAGTAGAACGTCGTTTATCCGAATCAATTGAGACCGGACACCGTTCGGACAACCGAAAATCGAATGCGATCCATGCAGTATATGAAACCGGACACTATACGAATATTGAAAATCATCACATGCGGGAAACGTACGAGAAGAAAAAGCAAAATAGGTACAAAATATCGCAATTTTACCTTTATTATGGAAAATAATCACTTATTTTTCACTGTACCATTGTACACCTTTGTTTTTTCACTGCAAGGCTTCTGATTCCTTAAAGCAACAGCAGTTGAGTAGGACAGCACTCTGCTTGTTGTTCGTACCACTCCATAGCTGTCTCTAACGCAGAAAACGGGTCAGCATTTGATGGACTCTTGCTACTTTCGTTGTTGTTGTCCTCGTCTTCATCCGTTTCATCGTCGACAAGGTCGGAGTCATCTTGCACGGAAGTCACAATCTCGCCATCATTTAGTATTTGAAATCCAGTCTTCTGCATCGCATGCCATCCAGGTTTCTACATCTTCTTCATCGCATTCTTGAAATCTTGGGATCGATTGGACAAAGCTGTTAATCTCCTCCATGAGGTCGTCATTGAAGTCTTTTTCGCCTTCTAAATCTGGCTCCACGCGCTTTTCAAGTTCTGTTTTTCGAGCGTGTCCCCGCACTGTTCGAAAACGTATTCATATACAGTACATGTAGTTGACAAAAAAAACTGGTCAGGATATTTGACGCTCCGGATCATAAGCGTTCGTATAAACGACGATTAATTCTACTGCAATAAATTTTTCTGTTTGGAGATTTTATTCTTGAAAACACACACACAATTGAAAAACAAGTTGCTTTTCGTATTGTTTATTATTATTGTTGCACATGTTACAAATTCAAGCCTAACTATTGTAACGTTTATGTGATGAGATAGCATTTAATTTATTGTAACAGGCTAGAAATCTAAAGTTTGATGCTGATAATTCTTAAAAATAATGGATAAGATCCATATTATACTAATTTAAAGCATAGATAAAAGAGAGAGAGAGCACGAATTACTTGTAAATAGAAATAATTGGAGACTGAAAACTTCGGAGACGTCCCCTTGATTCCATCACAGTAGCTCTAAAATTGTTTACATTAACATTTTTGCAAGATACTTTCAAACGGAGTCTTATCATTCCAAATTCGCCACATACATTTCATCGAGCCTCTAATCACGTTTATTTCAAAAAGTTACATGTTTTCTCGCTGGATGCCAAAACAAGGTGCGCGTTTTGTAAAGGATTTCATCGTGGACAAATTTGTGTGTAAATATTTTCGTGTACTTGGGATAAAAATATACTCCAATATGCACTATATATCTACTATTTAAGCAACGTCACGTACGCCGGTTTCAAATTACGTGAAATTACAAGCTATCATCGATATCCTATATTAACTGTACAAACACTATAGAAAAATTTTCAGATCGTATATTCCTGTTTTTACCTTCTTATAAAAGAAAACATGACACTCTTTCCAATGAAAATCATTACAAGGTAGATGAAAAATATTAAAATGAATTGAATAAAAACTCCGCTGAATCCTAGATATTATGAATAAACAAGTAATAAAAAAATTAAGTCAATTCCTACCTTGAATGGATGAACAGAAAGTATTTTATGAACGATTGAAAATTTGAACCATATATATATATATATATATATATATATATACAGGGTGGGCAAAAAGTCCGTAAAAATTTTAAAAATTCATAAAATCCGGAGAAATGAACGAAAAAAAAAAACTGTTTGCAGGATCAGCATTAGTATGTCACGGGATATTTCTTAAGTTAGAAAAAAAAATAATTTGAAAATCATCCGGTAGGTGGCGCAGATGTACGCAAATCAAAGAAACAATGCATAAATAATGAAAAGAAAACTTTCACCACTTTATTATACCAGAATATGTTCCACATGACCACCACCACAGGGGAGAAGACATTCCAGACGAGTGACAAATCCAGCAACGGCAGAGTGCAACATGTCCGGATGTATGGAGGATACTTCTCTGCGGATCGCATCTTTCAGTTCCGACAAACTTGATGGACCGGATAGATACACGCGAGATTTCAAATATCCTCACAACCAGAAGTCTGCCGGTGTTAAATCTGGAGATCGAGGAGCCATGGGTACCTGCAGCACCTACTAACAATTCTGTCTTCCTCGAACGTCTGTATCAGGAATGCCTTAACCGGGTTAGCAGTGTGACTGGTTGCTCCATCCTGCATGAACGTGACATTCGAAATCTGACCTCGTTCAATTAAACATGGCACGACAGTCTCCCGCAGAAGCGTTAGATAACGCTGAGCATTTACCGTTCCCGTTATCCATCCATTTACTGGGCACTGCATTTCAAAGAAGAAGGGTCCTCGTGTACTCACGTGGATTAGAAGTCTCGCAAATGCGACAGTTATGATTGTTAACGTCACCATGAAGCGAGAAATGAGCTTCACCTGTCCACAAGATGTTAAAAGCCCAGGTGGGATCCTGTTCCATTTTAGAGAAGGCCCACTTCTGCAAATGCCTCCTCTGTGTGGTATCAGCTGGCAAAAGTACATGGCACGATTGCAATTTGTACGGGTACAGCTGGATGATTCGATGAAGAATATTACGGACAGATGATGGTGGTAAGCCCAATTGTCTGGCAGCTTCACGAGCACTGCTGGTCCCCTGAAGCTGCTTCGGACGCAATCGCTTCCATTTCGACAGCAATGCAGGGTGCACGTTTTCTTTCAAGCATGGTCGTCCGGCTCGTTCTCGATCTTCCAACTTTCCAGTTTGTTCAAAACGTTTAACAAGCTTTAAGAGACCTGCAGTTGTTAAAGGGCCTTTTCCACTCTTCACATTTTTCTGAACTCAGAATTTACGCAAGACAATGGTCGCTGGTTCCTCGTTCATGTAAAATAACTTCACCAACAAAGCTTTATCCGGCGCACTGAGCAGCCTTGTTCACATTCACTGTTTGTAATGGTGAAATGAATGTGGATTCATTGAGAGCAATGGTTTTATAGTCGTCTAATTTGCATATTTCCACCACAGACGCTTGTAACAGCGCCACCTACCGGATGATTTTCGAATTTTTTTTCTAGCTTAAAAAAATCCCGTGACATACTAATGCTGATCCTGCTAACAGTTTTTTTTTTTCGTTCATTTCTCCGGATTTTATGAATATTTAAAGTTTTTACGGACTTTTTGCCCACCCGGTATATATATATTATAAATAGATAGATAGGGAGAGAGTGAACTAATATAAGGAATTGAAAAAAGAGCATTATTTGTATGCATTGTTGTAACAATGCACACCCGGCTTGGCTAGTTTGGCTGAAAAACTGGTTTTCGACGCCACCTTTTGTCATTGTTTTATTGGTTAAATTGTTACAACATTGGAGAAGAATCTAAGTTGGCGTCAAAAACCAGTATTTAATTAAATTAAATTTAACTAATTAGTTAATACTTGAAAAAACTGTATTAACATGAAGTGTCATCCATTACCAAGTTTAAAAAAATGTACTTGAACTTGACTGGATGAATATAAAGTATTTTATTAACGATTGAAAATTTGAATAAGATAAATATATAAATATATATAGTGAGAGAGAGTATGAAAATGGTAGGAATCTAAAAATATTGATTAGTTTGATTTGATGAAATAGTAATGGTACACACCAAAATGAAGAATAATCTACATTTGAATAGGGAAATTTAAGTTGTTTTAATTGAGGATTATTGGGAAAACTCAGTGTGCTGTTCTTTTTAAAAAGTTACTGTTGTATACACTTACCACTATCGCTCCATTTTCACCAGAACTGTGAACTGTTGCACCAAACCACTGATGTGATTTATCGTCCATGTTTTCTTTTTGGCCTCTTAAATTTATTTGTCCAGGTCCTGCAATACATTATTGAATAAGAGAGACAGGTCATCATAAAATAAACAATATTCACTCAAAATATCACATTCAGCTTTTTAGAGAACACAGTTTGAAAATATTTTAAATTCTTGTCTTCTAGAAAAATGTTTAATAATTGGAATTATGAATCTTCAACACATGCCATGTATCTACTACTCAGGTATTCATTTCCTGAAGTTACTTTTTACTAGATAAAGACAATGTATTATGGCAGTGTTTCTCAAACTGTGGGGCGCGCCCCCTTGGGGTGTGTGACAACTGTACAAGGGGGGCGCGAGCCTATTGAAAAGTTGAAAACAGAAGACTATTTTAAAAAACTTATTAATTTACTGAAAGTAAACAAACAAAATATATTCTGACGTAATAAAAAATAAAATACACATTTACACTTATCGATGTATCAATGCTACACGGTTTATTTTACAATTAATTTAACAATGCTTAGTTAAGAACAAGTTTAATAATAACCAGTGATCCCATTTGATTGTCATATATAAAATTATTTACAAAAATTAAAACTTATCTTGATCCTTTGTACGGTTAATAATTAATCCATTAACTGTCGATTGAAAGTTACGCAATCCGCTTCACAGTTTTGCCAACAGTTCTCCACGTAGGCGCGCGTGTGGGGGGGGGGGGAAGGAATAAAGAAACAATAATCTGAAATAATTAAATTTTTCTCAAACATTGTCAAGATCCTTTTATTGCATTCCAAAGCCTTCGGAAAAATTTTATGGTTAGTAGTGAGCAGAAAAGATCGTTCTTCGGAAAAACGTATATATACGTCCACGAAAATAAACATGTTTGCTTAGCGAGACGTTTATACACGCGATTGCACTTAAAGAGAAAAAAATCGTAACGTAGTTTTAGCGTGAAAGTATGTTATTATTGAATTCAATATGTTGTTGAGGGGGGCGCGATGAAAATTATGATGGAATATTGGGTCGCGAACATGGAAACTTTGAGAAGCACTGGGCAATAAGTCGTGAAATTATAAGATCACAATATTCCTTTCAGCAGGTAAGAGAATAAAGGTTTCGTGATGATAATGCACAAAACGAATAAAATTAATTCCCTGAAATAAGGAATAATGAGTAAAATTTTAAGCAATATTGAGGCACCATTTTTATTTCACGTTAATTAGCTTATTAGCTTATTAACTTTCACTTTAATTTAGCTTATCTCTTCCCCAATTTTAGGGAAGAAGAATGATACCAATAATTCTAAATTTTTGTTTCCGTAAATTGGTGATATTTTTGATTGATCTTTCATTCATTGCAAAATTTCAGCTCGTAGGAGGAGTGGATATGTTAATGCCAGGACTTCGTGAAGGCTTAGAAAAAGAGCTATTAATATTTATGTCTGAACACTTTTGAACTTTGAGGTTATAAGAGAAGCCTAGTAGTCATGGTCACGGGGACGGAGTGTCATGAACCCAAGTGCCACTAAAGACCCACATTGAAGAGGGCTGACGCACGTTAAATATGTCGTAGCTTAAGGTATCCGACTACGTTCGGAATCGTGATTTTGCAAAAGTGCATAAATGGAAAGAATTTATGATATTTAGTGTCACTTAGATTAGGAAACGTATATAGAGTTGTTTTAAGAATAGTATTACAATAAAAAATTATTTCAGAACAATATTTTAACACACAAAAAATGAACATAGAATGACAAATTTTCAAAACATTCTCCTTTCATGTAAAATGCTTTTATTATAATAATATTTTGTCTGTATATAGCTCAGACCACTGTACAGAGGCTGAACTAGAATTTTTGAAATATAATAACTTAGAAGTGGATTTATCCCTATTTTATTACAACAGAGGGGAGAAATTTTAAGAAAAAAATGCGGTTAATTATTTCAATTGGTTGGTAACTCTGAAAATAATGTGAATTTTTCAAAAATCCTAGTTCAGACTCGTTGGAGAAGTTTTTACTTTACATAAGCAAAATATTATTATTATATAAGAATTTTTTTTATAAAAGGAGAACGTTTTGAAAAAAGGTTATTATAAGTTAATTTTTTGCCAGAATATTGTATTTAAACATTTTTTTGTCATAATGTCCTTAAAACAATTTTTTAAATGTATTCTAATCTAAGTGACTCCAAACATCATAAAAATTATCCATTTATGCGTTTTTTTAAATCACTTTCCGAACGTAGTCGGATACTTTAAAGTCCTCATGTTAGTGTTGTGTTAAAATTTTGAGAAGGAGTTGAAAGCTCAGGGAGTTTATTGTCATTTGATCGTGTTTAAAAAATAAGAAATCCGTCATCAATTGTCCTCGTGCAACTTTCAAGTGCGAAGTTAAACTTTTATCCCCCCACTGATATATGGAGATTATCCAAATATAATGAAGATTACTATGGGAACTTAAAATTACTCCACTAACACTGGAAAGGTATTGTTCTTTTAATTAGTGTACCTTAAGTGGTCTACATCTATCGATCCCTAGGGCTCTATGACGACTTGTAAGGGGTCCACTTCAGCAAAACAACAAATTGGCGGTCTATGAAGTTTAAATGGGGGTCTACCAGAATGACTCTAATTAAACCAGATCGTTACTTTAATTTTAAAAGAAAATTTAATCAAGTGAGAGAAAATCAGATTTACAACGTTTTTTGCCAGAATTAAGCTAATGGAGTATAATATTGGACGTTGTTAGTAGTTTTTAATATTGGCAATAACGCTACGTTCAGCATTTTTCTTTATTCAGAAACTTTTTAATGCTTTGACTATGGTGACAGACAATTCATATGGTCAGAATACAAGTGGAACTGAGGCAATCTTGACATTTTGGAAGCAATCTTGACGTTCAGCATTTAAATGTCCTGTTAAATTATTCAGTGAGGAGACTTTGTTTTTTTTCAGATTTGTCCTTTATTCCCATTAAAAACATTTGTTTTTTTAATTTATGTTTCATTTATTTTAAATGTTTCTTAAAACATTAAGTGGGAAATTTAAATCTTTTAAGGCGAATAGCTCTATGCAAGTTGTGAAAAAGACATTTAAGTGTATAAATTGGCAATATATACAATATTAGGTAAGTAGGTGCCTACCCCAAACCTAAAAGCATGACAAGGGGTCTGTGAGACCAAGAAGTTTGGGAACTTCTGGTCTAAAATAAACTTCTTTATTTAAAATAACAGATGCACTATTCGCTAATCTTTACATTGAAAAATAAGAAAACCTCCTTTTTTACATGTTGGAAGCTGAGTATTTCGAAGTAAAATAGCTTTTCCTTACCTGATGTATCAAAAGGAATCATTTGACACATGTTGGGACTGTCAATGCTACATCTGTACACGGCACCACCCTGTTCTACCCCTGGCTGATCAGTCTGGGCCTTAGGAGCACCCACCAGTAACCTAAAGGAAAATAAGGATCTTTAAAGCTGCATCCTATATTTGCGCATCAAAATAGTGCATAAAAAATAATGAGTATTAATTAATGATAGTCTAGAATTCTAGGGGTATCTAAAACCTCACTGGAAATTTCAAGTTGCTGCTGAACTGGACAAATGTGTTTAGACGAATAACCAACCTGATGGTTACATGCACCCGTGCACATGTTAGACCAGTGATCCGCAACCCCCGGTCCGTGCATCAAATGGTGCCGGGCCGCCTAAAGAACATTAAACTATTGCCATTTTATTTAAAGTGGTGCATTTCTCTCGGATTTGCGCAACTTTCCACGGAAATCCCTTTATATTCCTCGTTACATCACTTTTATTCATTTTTGGTGTAACTATATTTTATTCTGAAGGCATATTTAAATGTAACTAAATTAAAATTGTTAAATTAATATAAACAGTCAACGTGTCCCACCCTCAGCGGGCCGTGGTAAAATTATAAAACGTTGACCGGTCCGCAGCGATAAAAAGGTTGCGGAGCACTGCGTTAGACGACGGGGGCAAAAATGAATCCCTATTCGCACCAGTATTGCTGTCTTTGCAGCCCATCCGGTTAGTGGTTTGTGACACTGACTGCTTTTACCGTTCACATTCCGGAGAAGGTATGGATGTTTATAAATGTACAATGCCTTTACGGCATGTGGGTATTCTAAATAGCCATCGAACCACAAGTTCTCTCGTGAGGTTGGTGGAAGGGGAAGATAGGTGGGAGGATTTTGGCCACCTCCAGGGTGTTCTCCCTCAAAATTAGGGGGAACCGAACTAAATCACACTGTTCCCCGAATAGTTCTGAAAGCTACGTAAAACGACAGGTGTACAATTTAGCCTTTGCCGTGATGAATTTCGTGGGCCTCGATTTTGCCTTTGCCAACCAGGTGGCATTATCAACAACAACAAGAACATCGGCGTCCTTTGTGTTTGCGACTTGTGGCAGAAGGGGTCGCTGCAAAGTTCTTTGTGGTACTTGTATTATTATTGTTGTTCGATCGGATTCATGTAATGCATTTGAAATTTTATTTAAATATTGTAATGGAATATTTAAAAAAAATATTAATGCAATATCTATGGCTGTGAGACCTGTATATTTAATCTAACCAGTTAAAATAGTTGACTGAGTGGAGGATTGTATATAAATAACACGCAACTATGAAATTTTCGGTAATTAGTAATGTGTTGTACAGTGAAGTAGTTATATATAAAATAATATTTATACATTGCTTAGTCGTTCAAATGTGCATCTAATTATAGTTTGAACTCACACAACACAATAGTTGGCGACGAGGATGGGATATATTGAGATTCTTTTGGATAAGGCATTGCCTGAAAACTGCTCAAGGTAAAGGAAATTTTTGTTAATAATCATGGAACAGCAAATTGCAGACTTACTCCGGCAGAATCAAGATTTGATTCGAGCGCTGCAAAAAGACGATTTCATAGTCAAAAGTAACTGTACAATTTGACAAATTTGATGAAGAAAATAATTTCGATAGTTTCATTGAAAGATTCGAAACTTACTTAGATTATAGAATACCAATAGCAAATCATAATTTTTGTTTGTCTCTTAGTAAAATTGTACCAGATACTAAAGAATTTTTGCACCTGACATTCCTTCCGACCAAACGTTAGATAAATTAAAAGATGCACTTAAGAAACATTTGACCCCAAAACCTTTAATTATACCTTCTCGTCACAAATTTTTAAACAGAAAACAGACTGAAGGGGAAGGTATTGTACATACATTGCCGAGCTTCGGGCTTGCAATGAATTGTGATTATGATAAAGATATGTTGAATATTATGTTGCGACGTATTTGTAAGCGGGTTGCGGGATAAAATGATTTTAGATCGATTATTTGAGGAAGATAATATTAATCTCGAGAAAACGCTAAATATAGCACTGGCTATGGAAAAAGCTTTTAAAGGGACAAATGATATTATGGGCCGAGCAATAAATTCAATGCAAACTTTTAAAAAACACATGGATAAAAATCCAATTTTACAAAAAGCCGAAAGGAAACATTATATTGTTCACGATGCACAGGTACCAACCATGCAAAAAAGAATTGTAGATTTATTTAATAAATGTAATTTCTGTGGGAAAATTGGGCACATTAAACAGGCATGACTTCGCATCTAAAAAAAGGCAAATGCGAAATCGGTTAAACAAAAACAGGTAACTCTATTAAATGAAGTTGAAGATAGAAATAAATTCCACTATACGAATTAAAAATTCAGGAGGCTTTATATATTACACGAGGAAGAACCAAAACGACCTCCAATTATGATAAATTTAAAAATTGAAAACAAAAAGTTGTTCTATGGAATTGGATACAGCGGTTAGTGTAATGGTATTGGAAAAAATTTCAGGAAAATTTCAAATAAAGAAATTAAACCTACAAATATAGTTTTTAAATCATATAAAGGAGATTCAATTATACCATTAGGATATGTTACTCAAAGGGTACAATATAAAACTCAAAAGTAAACTTGAACTTATACATTGTGAAAGAAAACTTAGATACTATTCTGGGTCGGGAATGGCTCTATAAAATTCATTTAGATTAGCCGGCTATTAAAGCTTTTAGAGCAAAACCGAACAAAATTTAAATAACCTTCTAAGAGAGTATAAGGATATATTTTCGATGATAAATTAGGAGAAATAAACAATTATGAGGCTAAATTAAAACTCAGACATGGAGTAAAACCTTATTTTGTAGGGTTCGAATGTTTTTAAGGTAGAGTTGAAAACAGAAATTGACAGACTTCAGGGTATCATGAAAAAGTCGACAGCTCTGAATGGGCACCCCAGTAGTCCCTTTTTAAATCCGATGGTAGTATAAGACTAGGTGCTGATTATTTAACCCTGAATCAAATTTAATTGTTCCTCAGCATCCTTTACCAAGATTGGATGAAATTTTTGGTAGTTTAAATGGGGAAAACAATTTACAAAATTAGATTTTAAGCATGCATATTTGCAAATTGACAGTCAGAAATTAATGACTATAAATACCCACAAGGGATTATATATTTGTAAAAAAGACTTATGTATGGATTAAATGGGGCACCTGCTATTTGGCAGCGCTATGTTGACGGACTATTTCAGGGTATGGATGGAGTCAAGGTCTTTATGGATGATGCTAGAATAACAGGGAAGAGATGAAATTTCGCATTTTACACCGAATTTTTAAGAAATGTAGAGAACACGGGCTAAAGCTTAATTTAAATAAAAGTAAGTTTTTTGAAATAAATTTTCTTGGGCATAGAATCGATTCAAAAGGGTTACATAAAACTGACGAAAAAGTCTCAGCCGTTGTAAATGCTCCTGTACCCCAGAAATGTTCATGCAGTAAAAGTTTCTTAGGGTTAGTTAATTTTTACGGGAAATTTTGTGAAAATTTAGCTACTATTGCTAATCCTCTTAATATCTTAAAAAAAAATATTAGAATTTTATGGTCAAATTGCCAGGTTGCCTTTGAGTAAATAAAGAGGAAATTTGTTCACCTAAAATTTTGGTGCATTATGACCTTGCCCATCTCTCTTTCTCTTTAACTTTAGCTAGTGATGCATCTCAGTTGGTATTGGTTGTGTTCTGTCACACGTATATCCAGATGGCTCTGAACGTCCGATCGCGTTCGCATCAAGAACTTTATCTGGGTTCGAGAAAAATACTCCCAAATTGATAAAGCTCTTTCAATAGTTTGGGCAGTAAGAAGGTTTTATCTATATTTGAAAGGTAGAAGATTCACTTTGATAACAGATCACAAACCTTCGATAGCTATTTTTGTTCAAAAAAGTGGTTTACCAGTGTTGGCAGCTACCCGACTTTTTTACATTATGCGCTCATTTTGCAGTCATTTGAGTTTGATATAATATTCGTAAAACGATTGAACACGGAAATGCAGACTTTCTTTCTCGTTTACCAAAAACATCCGCAGAGCTTGAAGTTAAAGATGACATCACAATATTTCAGAAAATTGCAGCATTACCGGTTACTTCTAAGGGTTTAAAATAAAGGAGAGCTTTCCTCTTAGAGCCTTAGGGAAGGTAAAGATTTTCAAGGGAGGGAAGCCCAGTATACCATTGAGGATGGTTGTATTATGTACGGACAAAGGGTCTGTATTCGAAATTTCGGAAGGACGTTCTGGAAGAATTTGCTGGACACTTAGGAATAGTAAAAATGAAGGCTATAGCTAGATCGTTTGTCTATTCAAAAATATAGATAACGATATTGAAGAAGCCATGTGTCGATTGTGCTAGATATAAGGCTGATCCTCTCCAAAATCTAAAGTTCATTTGGGAATAGCCCAGTATGCCCTGGGAACGTATTCATGTAGATTTTGCTGGACCAATTTTTGAACACACGTTTTTCTGATCGTTGACGCTCATTCCAAATGGTTAAAGTATACCCTATGAAGGTCTTCAACCAAGAAAACCATCGAATGTCTTCGAGATAGTTTTGCAAGATTCGGATTACCTAGGGTACTTGTCAGCGATAATGGATCTCAGTTTACATCCTATGAATTTCAGCGATTTATGCATAAAAATGGAGTTAGGCACAAAACTAGTGCACCTTTCAAGCCTTCTAGTAATGGACAAGCAGAACGTTATGTTGCTACTTTAAAGCAATCATTAAGAGCTATTGCATAAATACGAAGGTACTATACAGCAGAAATTAAGTACATTTTTAATGCAATACCTAAAAAGCTCCTAATGTAACTACAACACTTAGTCCAGCTATGTTATTCTTAAAAAGACATTAGAACCAGGATAGATTTACTTTTACCTGAATTGAAAACAAAAATTCAGGATAAATTGAAGATAATTTCGAATTCCGAGATAGGAAATTTGATGTTGGAGATCCAGTGGCTGTGAGAGTTTACAGAGCAGCTAATACTAGATGGAAGTTTGTACCATTGTAAACCAGGATAGCGTACTCCACTACAACATTGATGTTAGGAACCCTCGTGAGACGACATGTTGATCAGATCCGTCCAGTGGGGGATAAAGTGATGAAAACATTCCACTTATGCACCAGAGATTTCCATCATCAGAGGTTCGAGAAAACAGCCTGCACTCTAATATTCAGCATGCAGAAACGGCGGAAGATATTTCTAAGGATCTGAACAAGGAATTGGGTTCATCTTCCGTACAAAGTGCCATCAACTGATGTTGCGGTTCCAGATCTATCACAGTCTTCAGCTAAAAGACTACTGTCCACCAGTTCCAGACAGGCCCCTAGGCGTTCGGGAGAATCAGGCGGCCTCCGGAGAGACTTGTTCTTTAAGGAGGGAGGAGATGTGGTATATTTAACTGTAACCAGTTAAAGACTTAACTGTGGCTGAGTGGAGGATTGTATATAAATACCATGCAACTATGAAATTGTATGGGTAATTAGTAATGTGTTGTACAGTGAAGTAGATATATATTAAAATAATATTTGGAAGTCGTTCAAATGTGCATCTAATTATAGTTTGAACTGTACACAATAGAGACCTGTTGTTTGATCTCGCTAAAATAGTTCATCCTTACAGAGTGTAAATTATTTTAATAGTAATAAATTAAGAATTGTTTTATATAAAATGTGCTTATTTATACATTGCTTATGTTTTATAATTGTTCTCTTAATTATTGAACATATCCGTATTTTTCAACTTTTATAACAACACTTTTTCTGTAGTATACGAGTATGTTATAATATGATAATTGGTAATTATTTATAGAAAAAATGTTGTAGTAAAATAAAAGAAAAAAATTATACAGAAAATAATCCATAGTAAAAAAAATTCGTTTAATAACACATAATTTTAGTGTGATATATAGTATTACTTACATCAAATAATCTTTTTTATGAAACTGTGTGTGTAGCAAATTTTTTTATATCCTTTTAAATCATAACACATATCCTCTCACACATGATTTTTAACTGATTGCATTTGTTGTTGCAATGGAATTTGTAAGGAAATAAGTGGAAGGACCTTGCAGTTAAATTTCGAAAGGTACTTAATTAGAACCGTTATCATCAGAGTTTCCGATTGATTTCTCAATTGTACATGTTGCATTAATTTTACGAAAGCTTGTTGCCAGTTGAGGTTCTCGAAAATATATGTTTATTAATAGGACTGCCACTCTCAATGACGTCAACGAAAAGCTCAAAACAAAGCAAGTGTAAGTTTAAGAAAACCATGGTTGGTCAAAATCAGGAAGGCTTTATCTACATTTTTCGGGGTCAGTGTAACAGCGGAAGTTAGAAGTGAGAATAATGACAAATATATTTCACGACACAGAAGGAGGAACAAGAAAAACAAAAAAAAATCATTAGCAATGAAAGATTTATTTTTTACATTAGAAAATCAAAACATGTACCCGTACCTGATTTGCTCGTACTCCGTACGGGCTGCTCCGTCTGCAACCAGTTAGCCCGTATGCTGTACGGGCACTTTTTCTTCTTTCTATCTTTGATTTGTACATACGATTAATTCTTACATTGAGATTATTAGTATTAGTGTTTTTAAGAGATGCAGTTTGTTCATGGTACTGAAATACTTATCATTCGGGATTTTCTTTGGAGTGAAGGTGGGAATTTTTCATCAAAGGCAGGAATTAAGATTATTGAAAATATTCTATAAAGAACAGGTAAGGCAATGCGCATTTTGTTGAAAAGAAATGAAAATGGAAAGATAATTTTAAAAAAAGACAACATTATCACTATTCCTATTGCAATGTAAGGCCGAGTATTACAACATGATTCAGATTGTGTGTACATGTAGTAAAAAAAAACGCAACCGTTTGAAAAAGAGGTACGAGCATGAAATTTTTTTTTGTAAGTATCAGAGAAATTCTTTTCAGATATAGGAAACATTCTTCATAGCATGCAGAGTGTGCATGCAGGAAACATTTAGGGTTTTTTATGTTCCCCAATTATATTGAACTGAACTCAGTGGCACAACAGACCAAGAGGACCAAAGCCTACCTTGCCCATCTCAGTTTACGTGTCCTTAGGCACTGGGGTGCATGTGCAGGTGTTTCGGTCAAGTGGTCAGGGCGACGGGAATACCCCCAGTGTTCAGTTCTCAAGCAAACTTGGTGCTCAATTTGCGAAGATCCCCTTGGATCTCACTTTGAGAACGAGAATAATTTTGAGTCAAAGAAGAACCAGTAGCCATTTTTGTAAATAACTTTCTTTATTTGGTTATCTTTCCCAAATAGAATCAGACTTTTAATAACAAATAATTTAAAAGAGATATAAGAGGTTTAAAATGGACTTTCCTTTGTATTAACTTAAATATTTAATGATCCAATTAATTAACAATATCGATTGCAGAGATTACCGCAATAAGAGATCCCAGAATTATATTCAATAATATTCCTATTGAACATTTAACTTTAATCTCACTCTTAATATAAAGCTTTAATGAGACTTTAATTATAAATCAATATTTACCACACTGCAGCTCAGCTCTTCCTGAGATTAATTTATCCACCTAGGAATCTTCAATAATAAATCTCTAACTTCACTATTATAACTTCCTGCTTCAATCTCTCTCTCCTACTGCCTCTCACTTTACTATTCCGTATGACTTAAATTCTTTATCTAATCTGCATAACAAGGAATCCCTGTCTTCTTTTTGGAGCTGATTGGAAATAGGTAGGGAATTAAATTTCCCTAAAAAAAGATGTCTCAGAAGGTTAGTGATAAAGTTCCGTATAGATTTGTCACAAATTATCGACTCACTGAAGATATGAAAAGCTGAATTGACCTTGCCCAGCCCTGAATGTGAGCCCCAGACCCGTGAGTTGGAAACACGATACACTACTACTTAGACACTGGGCTTCTCCATAATTACGCTGATGTTGTTTCAAAACCCCTTGGAGCAGGAAAGCCTGCACCAAGTCCATTTGATCTTTCCGCATAAGAATGTCACAAACTGGTCGTGATCTCCAAACTACTGTCCCAGAGAAGTGCCCCAGCAGTCCAGAAGATGAGCTGGAGAAGCAGGGAGAGAGCAGGAACATGTAAAGAAAGACTTTGCCCCCTGCACAAAGATCATACCATGCAGACGACAGCTTCTAAAGTGCGCCAGGGCCGTCTGGAGAGAACTGGATCTCCTGCACTGTACAGATAGGCCAGGACTCTAGTAGCTCTTATAATTATTTATATTTTATTACATAGATCTTATTTTATAATTGTGGACCATGGATGGATCCACAATTATAAAATAAATGAAAAAGTATGAAAATTTTAAAACTGAAAATTATATATATATATATATATAATAAAATTCTACTATTTTCGTATTTTGTCAAGTATTACACTTAGTTATATGCAATAAAAAAATGTGCGGTTTTTTTTTTTTTTTTTTTAACATTTTGGGCTAAAAAATTGACCGCTTAAAGGGTTAAATCATATTGTGAGGTAAAAGTCTTAAGGTGTCCGACTACGTTCGGAACCGTAATTTTACAAAAGCGTATAAATTAGATAATATTTATGATATTTGGTGTTACTTAGATTGGAAAATGTATATAAATATGTTTTCAAAATATTATTACAATAAAAAATTATTTAAGTACACTATTTTGACAAAAATTGAACATAGGATGACCCATTTTCAAAATATTCTCCTTTTGTGAAAAATGCTTCTATCATATTAATATTTTGCCTGTTTATAGTTCTGACCTCCGTACAGAGGCTCAACTAGCATTTTTGAAATATATAACTTAGAAGTGGTTTTATAGCCATGTTTTACGACAACAGAGGGGAGAAATTTAACGGGAAAAAAAACGCCGATAATTATTTCAATTGGTTGTAACTCAGAAAATAATGTGAATTTTTCAAAAAAATAAATAATCAGACTCTCTGGAGAGAAGTCTTTACTTTATCTAAGCAAAATATTATTATAGAAGCATTTTTCACAAAAGGAGAACATTTTGAAAAAAGCTTATTCTAAGTTAATTTTTTGTCAAGATATTGTATTTAAATAATTTTTTTTCTCAAAATGACCTTAAAACAATTTTATGCATGTATTCTAATCTAAGTGATACTAAATATCATGAAAATTATCTATTTATGCGCTTTTTTATAATCACGGTTCCGAACTTAGTCGGATACCTTAATGATCAAATGCATACAGTAAGAAAACGCAAATAGACAGAGAAATATAAGACATTCTTAAATACCTTTTTTTTTTCTGAAACCAAAGACGAAAGATAAATTTCTTTTCAGTAAAAAGATATGTTTGTTCTACGAATGGGATTTTTTTTTAGTTTGCTCAGTGAGACATTTCTCATTGGTGTGAGATGATTTCTCTCGTTTTTTTTCTCTGTTTTTTTTTATTTATGATTCTAAATCGGAATGTATATAAAAATGAGGAATAAAAAAATAATATTCTTGTAATTCTAAGTGGAGAACAGCAATAAATTATTTTTTTTATGAAGGAGCATTTTTTTAAAAAAAATGTATGAAATGGATACTTTGCAAACATATTTTTTTAACTATGTAGCAAGCAATTCTGTTAATCTAGACATAACGAATGTCACGTAATAAAAAAATGAAGATGGGGGGTACGTTTAACGCAAAATAATGAGTTATTAAAAATTAGCAGAGTAGAGATATTAAAAATGAGTTTGGCTATTTTAATACGTATGTATTTCACTGATGGACTTAAATATTAAAGTAGGGGTGAAATGAATATAATAGGGCACTCCCGTATTTTACCGTCGGCGTATTTTGCCAATTCGGAAAGTGTTGCCAAATACCGTACTATGCAGTCATAGTGGAAAATCGTTTCCGTCCAAGTGCTATCCTCTTATTGAACATGATAGAAAAATTGTAACGTTGTTTATAATTTGTAAATCCTCCTTGTGAAAAGTAATTAAAATTTAGGACTTATTTTCAATAGAAGCAAACACAGTGAAGAATTTTCAAAAATGTGATTTTAATTTATAATTACAGAAAGACTTGATTTTAACAAAATGGCAAAATAAAATTCCTGACGGATCTACATGACAGTATTTACATTTTTATCTATGTTCAGTGGCATAACATATACCCACCCCTGCAATCTCAGAATTCTAGAGGGCCCAAAGCCTGACTGACGCCAAGCATATATTCTTTGTAAGATCCGGCTTGGGGTCCTAAACCTGAGTTTGCAGAGGGGCTCCAATATTCTCCATTACGCCACTGTCTATGATAATTTATTTCGCGACATCTGCATAAAGAAGACTCATTTGCCTCTACTTTGAATCCAATTAGGGCGTTTTGTCCTCTAAATATTGTAGTTGCATTTAGATCTTTTTTTATTTCAAGTGTACATGTTTTAAAAAAAATATTATATAGTACTTAATTCCTCTAAATCTTCGTTAATTTATTTATGGATACAGAAGAAGCATTCGTTTGTGGGACTTTGTTAGTTCGTCTGTATACGTCAAATTTTAAACAGGATCGGTAGGGAGAGAGGCTTTAGTGGATTGCTGTTTAGAGTATCATATTTTGGAGGTCCCTCCCATGGGTATAGTGATAGGTTGGACAATTCAAATTAAATCGGATTTCTAAGTTTTCTTATGGGTTCTTTGACTAATAATTCGCAACCATGACCACTCTACTACTGCAGCCACCCACTACATGATAGGACCTAACTAGCATCGGAACTTTTGCTTAGAACTCGGCCGAAGCAGTACTGAACATGACTTCTTGACCAAAACAACTTGGCTACTATGGCTCTGGATTAACAGTTTTTCACATTATCACACGCTTCCCTTAAATACTTCTAGAGCTGGAAAAAGTATAGTGGACTTCTAATAGATTTTCACTCGGGCAACGGGTATCGGTGGGAACTATGCATTGTAAGAAAATGTATCGAACGTCGTTTTGGTTACCTCATTGTGGTTCAGAATTACAAAGTAGGTCGTAAACAACTCTCATACAGCTCCAGAACAGCATTAATCCTAACGAAATAGTCATTCCCATGCAATTGCCTTTAATTTTGTTGGTGTATTGCCATATCAACAAATAAAGCAACATCAGGAGAAATACAGGATGATTCTAAAATCATGGGATAAGATTTAAGGAGTGGTAAACCACTCTAAAACAAGAAAAATATAGGCCGAGGTGCTCTGTTGAGGCACGAGCAGAACAAATACCACATTAACGAAAACATAAAATATTCATTAGTAGAACACATAACGAGTTATTCAGAACAAAAGATGTTAAAACAGTTTTAGAAATTACAACCAACAACCACCATGCATGCTTAGCGACCCTTATGGCGTGATCGACTGACAATATTGGTGGTAGCTGAAGCAGCCAAGCGGTACACCAGTGATCTGCTGCGCCACCAAAATCGAGAGTCGGTATGAGTGATTTTACTTATAGCAAAAAGACAGACAAGTATCTAATATATGATGCTGCTAATGGTAACAGCATAGCAGCGCTACGGCTGTATCAGGAATGATTTCCAAGTCAACGCAAGCCGAACCACAAAATGTTTCAGTGATCGACAGCTGTATGTGAATATGGATCCTTTATCGCCGGTACTGATGAAAGGGGCAGATCGAGGACTGTACGACAAACACACCAGGAAGAAGTCATCTTGGACCATGTGGACAAAACACCCGACAGAAGTACAAAAACAATAGCATGTCATTCAGCCAATCATTTGGAGAGCTTTACTGTTAGACTGTTGGTAGATGCAATTTCTGAAACTGTTTAAACATTTTATATACGGAATCACTCGTTAAGTACGTTGCTAATGAACATTTTATTTTTCTATTAATGTGTTATTTTTTCTGTTTGTGCCTCAACGCGCCACTTCAGTCCATATATTTCTGTACAAAAGTTATTCGTTTAAATGAGTTCTACCACTCCTCAAAGTTTGTCTCGTGGTATTAGAATCACCCTGTAAGAAAATCAAGTGTAAGTAAATGAATAACTATTTCATAACTTCTTATTAATAATGATTCTTTTCTAGTTTATAGCTATTAATAGTTGTTATTAATTTATTTCAATTATTAATAGTTATTATTTGATAATCAAACCAAAAATTGGCAAAAAACAATTTAAGAGATGAAGTTTTATGAATTAAATATATTTCTCCAAAAAGTTATAGCTGTTTTAGACAGAAGATAGATTAATGTCAATCAGTCTAAATGTCGTTAAATTTTTAAATAAAAAACCGACACTGACATAAAATAAGAAGGATTTTCTATGTCAGTTCTGCTTCAAATACTGATTCAGTTTTTCGCTTTCAATAAGATGCACAACCCCAGCTTCGAGGTCACCAAAAGAATCGGTCAAATGTGTAAATAGTAGTATCTTTGAGAAAATACGGATACAAGATTCACGTAGCATCCGGCTTAAATTCCACTGCGGAAGTTATTAGATCTAAAAGTGGACACGAGTTCGATATGATCTTTATCGGGAGCAAGCTGAAGTTCTATTGTCCACTGTTCGCTCTCACTTTCGTTTTTTATATGATCGTACAGTTCTAGGTTTATTTATGCAAGCAATTTTAAAGTGATCCAAAATATTAACTGTAGTGTACAAGATTGAACGAATACTAAGTAAATAAAAATAGTTATGCTGTATTTGAAATACTCTTATATTTTACATTCTTTATATTTTCAGTTATGCAAAAAAAAAAGAAACAGGTTTTTAATCAATAAAGGATCAAATTTATTTTTAATAAAGGGGAAAAAACACCTTACATATATATTGATTACTGGAGTCTTTAATTCTGAAAATGTGATTAAAACAATAAATTAAATTGCCATAAGAATTGTGTTTTATTTATTTATTTATAATTATTATTTTTTAAATTATTTCAATACAACTGTGGGTTTATTTTTGGAAATACAATTAACCTGACGTATCGTTAAAATAACGAGTATCAATAGTTCTTTATTTGGTTCATAACCGTTTTGTGGCCACGGTAGTCTAGAGGTCAAGGTCACGAGCCGGCGTGTCATGAGTTCGAATGCTAATGCCTCTAAAGACTCCCATGTAGAGAAGCTGGTGCACGCTAAATCGGTCAAGGCTCAAAGTCCTCCTTTGACGTGTTGTGGTAGTTTGGGTAAGAGGGTGTCAGCTCATGTACTTGTCTCTATCACATGACCGTGATTCAAAACTGAGGATGTGGTCCATCATCAGAAGCCCTCTTGTTGCATTATAGTTCGACGTTCACTCACTCACTCGTAAATATCCCGTTTTTTACACTCAGATTCGATTATAAGTTTTCAAAATTTTCAGCTACTTCTGAAACACATTCTTCGAAAACACAGAATTTTAGAAATCAAAAGTTTCGAGAACTTGAACATTTTCTCTATTTTTATGGATTTTATTATGTTATTTTTAATTCTGCAGTTAGTTTTACTGAAAAACAAAAGCGTACGTGGTTATACACTGCTGGACAATTGCTAAGGACGGATCACAAATTGCTATGTAGCATAACATTAAGCGAGACATGAGGCCTAGTAGGATAAAATGTAGTTGCCACACTGTTCAGACATTAGAATAAAGAATATTTATTGTTCTGGAAAGTACAAAAGCTGTGAAACATCTGAAAGAAAAAAAATGTTCATTTGATCTGCATACGGAGAAACGGAACAATGCATCTAAAAGTCAGCAGGCACCTTAAAGAAAGGTATCAGTACGGGATATGTTCACCGTGGAGTGTGATGCAACATTCCCCACGTCGTACCATACTGTGCACAACATTATCCAGCAGCTGTCGAGGGAATTTATCCCATTCCTCTGTGAGTGCACGCATGAGGGTGTTCTTGTTTGTCGAAGGATAGTTTCGACCAGCAACTTGCCTCCCCAAAGCATCCGAAACATTTTCAATGGGGTTTAGATCTGGAGAACGCGCTGGCCATACGAGACGTTGAATACCCTCGCTGTCTAGACAATCCTGAACAGTGAGTGTTCGATGACATGTTGCGTCATCGTCCATAAAAACAAATTTATCACCGACAGCACCACGGAAAAGAGGACATGAGGAAGTAGAACTTCATCAATGTATCGTTGGCCCGTCATAGTCCCATTCGCAACCACATGTAGGCGCAACACAAATCAGTTGGCGTCTACAATCCGATGACAGACTGAACCTACTCTCATCTGAGAATAGTACGCATGCCCAGTCCTGTTCAGTCCCTTCCCAGTCCTGACACACACAACAGGTCTGCGTGCGTATAGTCCTCCTCCCCTCAAACGTCTGGCAACAGTTTTTCGGGAGATCTGCTTTCCTGAGGCAGCAAGAAACTGATTTGCCACCTGCTGAGCTGTGGTGCGCCTGTTTCTTTTTGCTGATAGGACGATATATCTGTCTTCTGCAGGCGTCGTATTTCTAACACGACCTCCCCGTGCCGTCTACTACACATTTCAGTAGTTTTAAATGACTTCCACAGCCGTGAAACAACGCTGTGAGCGATGTCGAACTCCCTGGCAACATCTGTTATTTTTCGCCCTTCTTCGATCTTTCCAATAATTCGGCAACGCATAAAATCATCTATGTGATGTCGGGAAGACATGCCAAAAATTTTAAGTTCGTCTATTAAATCTTTCCTGTAAAACTTTGACTTGAAACAACAACTGTCCACACGCGTCAAAACCTTTAAAGCTCTTATGAACGCTATCACGTGATGAACAGACGTGGGAAAAATTTTGCATACTCATACTTCTTCTTACTAATATCCCGCACTTAATCTTATTTTCCACATTTTGCTTCCTTTCATTTTGTAGTTGCTATGGATGATAGTGTTATCCGTCCTTAGCAATTGTCCAGCAGTGTATTATCCCCATAACCCAGTGGTTCTCAAACTTTCAATACTCGCGACCCAATATTCAATCTAAATTTTCATCGCGCCCCCCTCCATACAGTGATAATGTTCTGCTGGCGTACGTCTCACTCAGCCAGTGCGGAAATTGCCCATGACGTATATATACTTCTTTCAAAAATACGATCTTTTATGTTAACTGCTATCCATAAAATTACTCCGAAGGCTTTGGAATGCAGTAAAATGACCTTGACAGTGATTGCGAAGGATTTACTTATTTCAGAGAATCTTCATATTTATTCCCCCCCAATATCCCACATACGCGCGCATACGTGCAAAACGGGTGCATTGGGGGAGCGAATCGCGTAACTTTTGTTCGATAGTCAAGAGATTAATTATAAATCGTACAAATGATCAAAATAAGTGTTAATTTGTGAATATAATTTTATATATGACAAGCCCGCTGGGACAATGGTGATTATTAAACTTGTTCTTAACTTAGATTTTTAATTAATTATAAAATGCATTATGCACTATTGATACATTTATCGGTGTATTATATCAGTGTAAATGTTTTCTTATTATGTTAGAATGTATTTTTTTGGTTGCTTTCAATAAATTAGAATTTTTTAAAATAATCTTTTGTTTCTGACTTTTCAATGTGTTCGTGCCCCCTCCTTGGGTTATCCCGCCCCCGTAGGGGGCACGCCCCACAGTTTGAGAAGCACTGCCATAACCTAAGGAATAAATCGCGTTTGAATGATCTGTTCAAATTGTTCAAACAATCTGTTCAAAACAAACCATTCAGCTCCTATTTAAAAAGATATAGATCATGAAACTAATAGTATTGTTAAATTTTAAAATGCTTGACAGGAATATGCACGCGCGCACACGCACTCATGCACGCACACACATATATCGATCACATACGATATATCTTTTATTGACATTAATAGTACGGGTTCTTCTCAAAAGGCATTTACTATATTTAGTCACTCTATTGCGTTGTCATGGTGATGCAATCGGAGAAATAAAAACAACCAATCACAAAACTGAAATGTTTAAAAATTCAGCAATATTCCTAGTATAATGTTTTCAGATATTTTTATTGTAAAAATAGTCTCAGATTTTATATAAGAAATACTTATTTTCCGTTTATTTTACTTATTTAGATAACAATGATGACAGTTAGACTAAATTTCTGCGTTCTGATATCTTCTATTTAATTTCAAACATAGAGAGTTGCAATCCAGGATGATTTTAATGTGTAGTAATGTCTAGTATTCCGTTCAATTTTTCTTCACTCACATAATAATCCATAGCTCAGCTCTTCTGTCACTAAACACAGAGAATCTTTTATGAGATTATAGTATTCCCAAAATATAGAATTCGAAAGCAGAATAACTGATAATAATGTAAATATTGTATCTTTTTAAGAATAGTCTCAATCTATTTTATTAAATAGATTTTAAAGTGACCCCCCCATTTAAGCAGAAAATGTTTTGCGGTAATTCTTTAATTATTATAAGCATCCCAAGTTGTATAACTGCCCATGTCTATTAATTTCAATGAATCCTAAAAGAATAAATGATTTTGAGCCAGAACAAGCGAAGCATGGAAAGAACAAGTGCAGAAAAAGGTATATGGAAAGTATTGTACTCAAAGAAAATTCATCATTTAGTTAAATTACTAAATATATATATTAAAATTAATTAAAAAAATAAATAATTCTGTCATAGATCATAACTTTTTCATATCATTATGTAAATTTTAGGGAAAGTAAAATGCAGTGAAATACTTTTAACGCGAAAACGCTTAACACGAAATAATACGACGGCCCCGACAAACTACTATGTATTTTCCTGCATTTTTTTCTCTTAACACGCCGAAAAGAATTTTTTTTTTTGTAAAAAATAAATCCCATAACTGTTATAATTTTATCACGCTTTGCTTCTGTTACTGTGAATCTTTTTTTTTCTAAATTGAAATTTATCAAACATAAATCATGCGCTCAAACTTAACGCACGAAAACCTGCAACATCAATTACGACACGCAAATACACATGCATTGAGATCGACTTGCAAAAACTAAGTGAAAGAGTTGAGAAACAGATATCTCACTAATTAAATAAATTTAACATTATTTGATCATTGCATTATTTTTATTATACTAGCTATGTTTTTATACATGAAAAACAATGAAAACAATAATAATATATCAGTCGGTTTTAAATTTTTACTCGAACAAATGTTTGTAAGGGATCCAAATTTAATATAGATACATATTTTTATATGCGGCCCGCGGGATTGTAAAGTTCTTCCAAAGTGGCCCGTGAGGTCATTTGGGTTGGCCACCCCTGCAGTAGATGATGATAACGTGTTTACAGCCCCAATTTTATGGCCAAGAAAATTTGGAGTTTACTCAAAACTAAAAAAAATATCAATGATGCAGATTGCGATGTAAAAAATGAAATGAATAATACAGCTCCTATGTTCCCATATCATCCGAAATGAGGAACATCATGAAAAGTATGTTGAGTTATGTTACGACCCGCATGTGCAGAGGGCGCTAGTAGTCCTCTTTGTTTACATTTCGTCAGTATGCTTGTAATACATCCACCGAGCGGACGTACCTACCGTCCTCAATAAACAAACATTTTTAAAGTATACACAGTCCACGCCTTTTGCTTGAGCAGTCAAGTTATACATAACTCAAAGTCTGCTCATAATCCGTTATAGACATTTCTAGAATAACCACACCATTTGTGGTTAAAATCAGAGCTATCGACCTCACCCAGTTTTGTGGTTGGTGTCGAGCCCGAGCCAAAAATCAAAATGGCTCCAAAAGAACTATCGACCTCACCCGAGTTATTTAGACACACGTTCCAATGGTGAAATGAATAACAAAATGGACGAACAGTTTGATGCTAAAAAGACAACACAAAGAAAAATATCAGATTATTTTCAAGATTCAATAAATATTTTGTTTATCAAAGAACTTGAAAATGTTGTACTAAATTTCAGTAAGTTGTTGCGAATGTTTTTATTTAATTGATTTTTATTAAATGCTTGCATATATACACGTATCTATGTACATAAAGTGTGTTCTAATACACTTAATATTTTCGAATATATGTTTCTTTTTTGCAACATCCTTTAACACGAAATTCTTCAAAAAAATATCAAAGTCCCCTCTGTTTTGTGTTAAGCGATTTTCACTGTATAGTATTAATATTAGGGCGTTTTGCTACCAGAAAAAAAATCCCACGCCAGATTAAAAGAAAGAGAGACAAACATAAATATACTACTTTTCATTACCTATGATTGAGACACGAAGAAACTTCTGTTTCTTTTTGTGTCGAAAAAAAGAGAGCGACTGCAAACGAAACCGAATAAAATTCCTCCACCCCTGTTCTGTCACCAGATTTGTAAGAAAACTCCTTCTATCGTCCGCGGAGAAAAAGCAGATGCCTTATCATATTTCCGGCCTTCCTCGCTGTCACCCCCCTACCGAATCCAGAGATCGCGACCTCTCTCCATCATTATTCTTTGCGTGATGGGAGATCTCTGTTTCGGTTCATTTCGGATTTTAGAACGCATGCATGAAAAAAAAAACAAATATCTCGTAAAAAAAGGAAGGAGTAAGGTCTTAAAAACTTCTATGGTAGCTTACAAGATATTCCATAAGATGTTCTAAAACTTCTTACACACACACATATGTAGTATTTTCACTGGAATCAAACGAGCCACGAGGATGTTGACTTTTTTTTTATCTTTTGAAGTCCTTTTAACCCGTGAAAAGGTTTGCCCGTACGCCATACGGGATACTGAAAGCTGGCATCAATCGGTTTTCACATACGATGTATGTGTGGGTACTGATATTTTCTTTTTTCTATCTTTTATTTGCGTATATTTTTATTTATTATAGTGAGGTTATTACTGCTAGCGTGTTTTTAAGAGAAATAGTTTGTCAATGGTACTGAAATACTTCTCAAGCTACCATTTTCTTTGGGGGTGAAGGTGCGAATTTTTCATTGAAGGCAGGAATTTAGATTCGTGAGAATACTCGATAAAGAGCAGAGATCGGTAAGGCAATGTGACATTTGTTGCTAGAGAAGAAATGAAAATGGAAAGTTAAGACAAAAAAAACCCGCTGATTTTATCTTTATCCCCATTGCAGTGTAAGACTTAGTATTACACCATGCTTCAAATTGTGTGTGTATTTATATATGCACAATCACGCAACCATTTGACATGAAATTCTTGTAAGCATGGGAGAAATTCCTTTAGAACATGAAACATTCGTTATAGCACGCAGAGTGTACTTGTATAAAGCAAACTTTGGGGATTTTGTGTTCCACCATTAAAAACCAACAAATAGTATTAAAACTTTAAACTTGGAAATTAAAATAAAATTCCTCTATTTACGCATTTTGTTACGTATTACACTTAAATATATGAAGTAAAGAAATGTGCCCTGTTTTTGAACATTTTGGGCAAAAAAATTGACCACTTAAGATGTTAATCCGAAACAGTCTGTAAGGGTGCCCCCCTCGGGTGCCTTCTCCTTGATTATCAGCGTGAGCTAGAGGTGTAGGAATAACGGAAGAACTAGAAGCTGCCATGATCTTAAATTGACTTTATTAAGATCTTAAAAAAATTAAACGTCTAACAGATTAGAGAATGCTAATATATGTGAGAGAATCTACGGTGGCTAGACACACAATATATCTATATAATACCGAAATAACTTAACCCGGACCACTATCAATAACTGACTCGCCTAAACTCAATTCCAATACTTTCACGGATCCTAATATTAAACAGTCCCTCCTACCTTAATGTCGATCAAATCTTACTGGAAGTTGCGTGTCTACTGGAGTGTAATGGTATGCACCTTGACCTAATGGCTATATGTTAGGAATAACATCTCTTAGCTGTCACTTAATCTTTCTAAAAACCCCTTCACGCTTGAATCATAGATTATCTATACATTCATCAAATTGCCACCCCGCTTACTCTAACTTCTGTTATTTAAAAGCTTCCTAATTCGCATCTTTCCTTCACGCTTCACTTCTTGGGTTTGGTTGGAAAAGAGTTGCCATTAATTCTGGCCTCAAAGAACCCAAAGGACATGTTAATGAAAAGACGCGTGAGCTCGTCACAAGTCAATAAAAACATTAAAAAGCAGTTAATAATAACAATAAATGCCAAAGTAGCCAAGTGGTCATGGTGATGAGCTCGTGGTTTGGTGTGTCATGACCCTGACGACTAGTTCCACTGAAGATTTCCCCGTACAGAGATACTGATGCACGTAAATCTGTCGCTTCTGATTCTATTCCCTTTGGTGTGATAGTAGCTGAAGGGTGGTTAAACCTCAGGTGTCTTCCTTGTCACTCGACTAAGGTTCCAAATTATATGGTCCGTTGCCAATAGCACTCGTGTTGCTTTATAGAGTGACGTTAACCCCTTTCGTACTATGTAATCACTAATGGACACATGCTATGTATAGAGCAAAATCCTGAAGGAGATTAGAACTCGGCACCTTCTGTTCCGTAAGCAGATAACACAAAAACACTATACTAAAATGATAATCTTAGTACGGAGGTTAATACTGGCTTATATATGTACCACCGCCACACACTCCCCTACCAGTGAGTCGATAGATGGGCGAACGATTGATACGATAGTTATGGCGAGCGTGTGAGTTGTTGCGTCAAGTGTGTTTTGACAGCCTGTTTTGTTTGAATTTGACGGTTTGTTGTACTGTGCAATACGTATCTGACGGCTTTTGATTGCTCTTGCGGGGGATAGAGGGCACCACGTCTTCTAAGCGAAGTTTGCGTTGTTTTTAAGTTCAGCCAGGATCACCAATGAGGAAGATAGAACTTGCAACCTTCCGATCCGTAAACACATAACATATCCACTATATTAAAATGATCATCTTAGTACGGAGGTTGTTACTGGCTTATATAGATACCATTGCCACAATCCCGTTGTAACTTCATGTGGGATACATGGCTTATTTAGATGTATAACCAGTGTAACCAGTACAGGAAAAATCACAAGTTAGATTTCTTTTTATGGGTATTATATAAAATATTAGAAAAGTCAAGCTACCAAATTCCTGGGTTAGAAGAATTTGAAAAAAATTAAAAAAATTAGAATATAAAATTACAAATTTTTGTGAAATTGCTCGAAATATTCATTGGAACATAAAGTTTTTCAACTTGCGTTACATAAATGAATTGTCATTTTTGCTCTATTTCTTCATCTTCTTCATTACAAATAGATAAATCCGTATCAGTGCCACTGTCGTATTAATTGATTTTCGACTAATATTTAGTACCACTTTCGTTGAGATCCAACGATGTTGGCAATGAAAAGTAAAAATAAACGACAAAAATAGCTATACGAACATTGGAAAGGAAACGAAAAACGTCAGAGTTAAAAGGAAAAATGAAATGTGTGTCGTAACGTCAAGGTCAGTATCCCCAATAAATCCCGGATTTTTGGGGATACTGACCTTGGATACTAGATACTAGAAATCTGGATCTGGGGTACTAGAAAGCCCAGAATGGTACGCAAGAAGTTAAATAACAATTACTACTGGAAAAGGAACTACATTATCAAAATGGTTTTTTAAAGAATTATACGAAAAAAAAAAGAAACACAAATTCTCTACATTCCACACTTTCAATAAATGTTTTGACGGGTGGTTTTGAAAAATTTACGTTTAATCTAACTCTCTGATTTGCGCTGTAATGGAATACGTTAGTTAAATTTATGGAATTTTTCAAACAATAATTTTAAAAAATCACGAGTTTATTAGGTTAAAGGCAATATAAAACTTATAACTAATCTTTTCAATTTTTTTCATATTTAAGGTATCCGACTACGTTCGGAACCGTGATTTTGCAAAGCGCATAAATGGATAATTTTCATGATATTTAGTGTCACTTAAATTAGAATATATACATAAAATTGTTTTAAGGACATTTTGGCAAAATTTTTTTTTATTTAAATATAATATTTTGGCAAAAAACTTAGAAGTGGATTTATTCATACTTTATGACAACAGAGGGGAGCAATTTTAAGAAAAAAACGCCCATAATTATTTCAATGGGTGGTAACTCTGAAACGAATGTGAATTTTTCAAAACTCCTAGTTGAGCCTCTGTAGAGAGGTCTGAGCTATATACAGACAAAATATTATTATAATAGAAGCATTTTTCACAAAAAGAGAACATTTGGAAAAAAGATTATCTAAGTTAATTTTTTGCCAAAATATTATTTTTAAATAATTTTTTTTTGTCAAAATCTCCTGAAAGCAATTTTATGCATGTAGTCTGATTTGAGTGACACTAAATATCATGAAAATTATCCATTTATGCGCTTTTTTAAAATCACGATTCCGAACGTAGTCAGATACCTTAAATCGACTGCCTGGCTTAAAATGTCTTCCTTCTTTCTTTTTTCTTTCCAGGAGTAATATGAGAGCTATCATAACTTTTTAAGACAATAAAAAATGCTCCTGTTTAAACATGAAACGTGTTTTTCTTGAGAACACTAATTATGGAATATTTATGATAAATCTCTAACATTAAAAATCAAGGGTAGATGATGTCAGTTCTTCCGAATTAAGACACACATTCCCAGTTATTGCAGAAAAGTATTTCTACTAATTTGGGGAAAAAAATTGTGCATGTTATTAATACTTAAATCTTCCATGGATCTTTTGTAATTATGTGAATAGCTATTCATTAAACATATATACACTTTATTAAAATGTCCTCCTATAATTTGCAACTTTACATATAATGGGGAATTTAAAGTAAGCTACTTTTTTCTTGTAATGGATTTAGAAATTCAATCCATTATTTTCAATAGAATTTCACTCAGTGTTACTAATAGAAAGGGGGTTAGATGGCAAGAAAACTGTTGAAACCCTACTTTTATATAAATCATTTTTATATATAAGAGCTGTCCTAAGTCAGCAATGTTTATAATACTGCAACATTCATACATATATTTTTAAAAAAATTCTAATGTTTTTATAAATTTTTATATTTCTAAATTTTAATATCTTTTTTATATTCCAGTATCTGTTTTTGTATGTTTCAGCTTTAATGTTCTAATAATTCATGTCTCTATAGCAGAGAGAATATTAACTTACTTATAAAGCTTATATCTAGTAAGAGAATACTTTTTTATTTATAATTATAAATTCCCCTCCTAACATAATAAAGAAATTTTGCTTTATACAGTACTATAATTGAAAATTTGATATAAAAAATAAAACAGAAAAGCGCTGAATATTATTTTTTATTTCTAATGGGCTGCGGAGGAGTGATTAATTACTGTGCAGACTTAGTATATTCCCCGGAAGCTGGTATCTCTTTTTAGTGCGGCACCATATAGGTAGATACCAATCACCTCAGGTAATTTTGATACCCAGTGATCCCCAAATCCTCCCCAAAATGAGGCACCTGATCTGGCAATGCGAACCTGTACTAGGATTTAATTTTACCGACAGCATCCAAGCCAGACAGACACTCTAGGGATCTTTTACATGCCGTATAATCATACGACATGGCCATTGTCGATTTTCTGCATCATGAAAATCCACTGACTTGGGCGGGGGGTCGAACCTGCAACCTTGGATGCAAAAGGCCAGAGACAAACCAACCACACCACCCAGCCGGTGCGTTGAATATATAAAGCAAAATATAATAAATAAATAAATATTATAATACACACTGTTGGAACCCCCCTGGGTTCCACCCTGGACACCAAGATTAATTTGAGGCAAAGAATCACTAAGAGCCATTTGTATAATAATAACTTGTATTTATTATATCAAGTCTAAAAAAAAAAAAACTCTAATGACATATAATATTTCTATGTTACGTCAAACAAAAGGGATTTACCTTTAATATTAAATTAAATTACGAATTATGAAATTAATCAATATCTACGCGCAAGATCAAATAAGATCTACCGAAATAGGAGGTCCGAGAAATACACGTAACTCGAATTATTAGCTTTCATTAACCTAAACTAATTTTATTAAACTAGCGATTGTTTAAAGCGGTAATAAACGATATTATATCACCTTGCAATATTTTGGTATCTTCAAAAGAATCCTTCGTAGATTACTAACAGTAACTCTCCAATAACGTAATCCAATTGAATCCTCCAACTTGAGGCTACTGCAGTTGGCTCAATAGCCTTCATCTTTGCTTGCTTGCAACGCTCTACTTAAATACCCTATCTACTTTGCACATCCCGTTCACTTTTTGGAGTTGATTGGAAATATACGCGAATTTATAATCCCCAAAAAGACGCCTAAGAATATCAGTGGAAAGGTTCCGTACAGATTCGTCACAATACTTTTAGAATAGTATATTGATTCAGTTAAAATCTGTACCAAAGTAATTCAACGATACTAAGTGTTAAACTTGCCCTTTCGAAATAAAATTTTGTACACATGTAACATTGAAAAGAATTTTTTTGGAGGCTTTTAAAATAAGCCCAATCCAAAGATTTCATAAAAGGGGTGAGACTTTATATTGGCTATAAATATTTAAGAAAAATAACTTTTAGCTGAGACATAAGCATTTTACTCATAATAATGAAAGGATTTTTATAAAAACAGTTTGAAATCGCCTTAAATATGTTTATCCCATCTCGTGTATCGTTATTACATTTTGTAAATCGTTTCCACCCCTTCCACAAAAAATGCTGTATTTATATAATAAATTATTTTGTCACATGAAATAATATCATTTATCTCCTGAACAGATAAGCAATGATGAAATTCAAAACAATCCCATCGTTGTTCTCTACCACCTTCAGTCTTCCGTCTACAATTTCTTCTCAAATCATCCATACACCACAGCATTGTAACTATCCAAATCCCTTCCAAAAGAGCCGGTTCCATGTAAGGCCAAACGTCAAGCTTTAGTCATTACTCTCCCGCTCGTACGAGACATAACAAAACGCATTATTGTCGCAGACAAATCCTTACACCTCAGTCCGTAACAAAAGCAGCTGTTTGGAATGCTCCCCCCTCCCCCAATCCTATACACAAGGAGGGCTTTTGTTCCTTGTTCTATGATTCACGCTTAAATTCTGCCAGAAATATAATGCGATCTGGCGTGAGAGGAAACGTCAACAAGCCAGGATGGAACGATCTGATAGCGTTACCACAAGTGTGCTGTGGATGATGGATAGGGATTTGCGGGGCTTATAAGGGGATTGGCCATGATTTAGCTCAGTATATAATCTCTGTAGAAAGGTTTTCGAATAATATTGTCCCTTCCGAGCCTCTGTCTCTTGAATTTAGTAAGTTTGTGTCAGTTTGATCAATAAAGCAACGTAATAAGTTAAGTTTGGGTTGACTAGATACTAAATCTTCATAACACCCGATATCTCAAGTATCTTATCATTTGAATAACTCAATTCTTTTACTTGGAATAATGCAGTACGTTGGAAGCACAATGTGGAAAGCCCCCTCCCATCCGACACACGCAGAGGCAATGACATTTAATTCTGAAATGTAATCAGCGCATGAGGACACCTAAGCCAATACCTTGCTACTCGAAAGTTCGCACAAATCTCTTAAGATTTTGAATTCTAATTAATTTAATCATTCTCTCAACATAGCTTCAAATATTTTAAAAAATGTTCACAGGAAGAAGCAACTCTACAAGCCAGATTACATATGTTTATATGCATAACCATATATAACTTTATGTGGCCATATATATATAAATATATACACATACATACATACATACATATATATAACTAATTCATTATGATCTGTATTGCCTCTTGTTACATTTCTATATATTATTAGTACAATTCAATACACTATAATGATTATATATATATATCTAGAGAAAATTGACGGCTTTTAAAATCTAATTTGACCTTGTGATCTTAATTCTGGGTCTAAAAATTTGGTAATGTATTATTCTATCTAGACATTTTACTTTTTTCTCTGCACTGTCTAGCTTTTTATTTTGCTTTAAATTCAACTTATAGTAATTTAGCACCTTCTATTTATGTACATATAAATAATTATAAATAATGTTTTACAGTGCGACGTATATTAAAATAAAATCGAGTCATATTTATAGTATATATATATACTGTCCTTTTTTTCACACGTTAAGGTACAACTTTTTAATGTGTCTAATCTGAAAATAAATGAACATATAAGGAAGAAATGCACTAAACAGTTTCTTATAGAATATGACACATATATATTTGCACAAGTTCAACACAAACTTAATTTACAAAAAAAAAAAAGCACTGTAGAAAGAAAAATTCATTTTTAGTGGAAGCAAAATATCCCAGATTTATGAGGAAAGATGTCTTGGAACATTATAAAAATGGGCTATAATATGTCCATTCCTAAATGTAATGCATTGATGGCTTCGACATTTTCATGCTACCAATTAAGTTAGTGCAAGGTTTGTTCCATATCAATATACAGCCTTTTATGCCGAAGATGCAAAATTTGCCTTCATCAGAGAATATCACAGTCCTCCAGAACTCCGGAGGCTTATGTATATGCTCTTTTACAAAAGCTATCCGTTTAAGCCGGTTGGTCATTGAAATAGAAGGCTTTCTGCGAGGCACTCGACTACGGTATCCTGCTTTTTTCAAGATTTTTCTTGCAGTATCCGCACAAATGTTTTCGTTAAACTTCTCGTGAATGTCTGTTGCTATTTCACATGCATTCAAACGCGTATTTTTTTTCACTAAGGATATCAAACTTCATTTTTCTCTGATAGTGAGTTAAGATAGACGACCTGAACAAAGTTTGGATGTGTAAACTCCTGTAGATTTAAAGTTATTAATTACACACTGGATGGATGAATATTGCCGTCCAACAGATCTAGCTATACCCCGTCGACCTTTTTTATCTTTCCACATTTTCACAATAATTTTACATTCACTGATACTAATTTCTTTCCCTTTATTTTCGATGTTCTTGAAATGCTTCGTCTTTTACGAAAAACGTAAGAATTATTGCGTCATAGCTTTCTTAAACTATTTTACTTGATAACTGAATGCAAAAACTCTGGTGTTTCTCAAACTGTGGGGTGCGCCTCAATAGAAGGGCGTGTGACCCTCACAATAGGGGCGCGAGCATATCGAAAAGTCAAGAATAAAAGATATAAAAAAATTCAAATTCATTGAAAGGAATCAAAACAATATAAATTCTGACATAATAAAAGTAAAATACACATTGATACTGATATAATATACACTGCTGGACAATTGCTCAGGACGGATCACAAATTGCTATGTAACATAACATTAAGCGAGACATGAGGCCTAGTAAGATAAAATATAGTTGCCGTACTGTTCAGACATTAGAATAAAGAATATTTATTGTTCTGGAAAGTACAAAATCTGTGAAACATCTGAAAGAAAAAAAAATGTTCATTTGATCTGCGTACGGAGAAATGGAACAATGCATCTAAAAGTCAGCAGGTCCCTTAAAGAAAGCTATCAGTACGGGATATGTCCACCGTGGAGTGTGATGCAACATTCCACACGTCGTACCATACTTTGCACAACATTATCCAGCAGCTGTTGAAGCAATTTATCCAATTCCTCTGTGAGTGCACGGATGAGGGTGTTCTTGTTTGTCGGAGGATAGTTTCGACCAGCAACTTGCCTCATTAAAGCATCCCCACATTTTCAATGGGGTTTAGATCTGGAGAACGCGCTGGCCATACGAGACATTGAATACCCTCGCTGTCTAAACAATCCTGAACAGCGAGTGTTCGATGACATGTTGCGTTGTCGTCCATAAAAACAAATTTATCACCGACAGCGCACCACGGAAAAGACGAACATGAGGATGTAGAACTTCATCAATGTATCGTTGGCCCGTCATAGTCCCATTCGCAACCTCATGTAGGAGCGTGCGGCCATTGATCATGATGCCGGCCCACACCATGATACTGCATGTCGGATATCGGTCCTTTTCCTGGATATTTTCTGGACGATAAGCAGTACCACTCTCGCGCCAGATCAGTTGGCGTCTACAATTCGATGACAGACTGAACCTACTCTCATCTGAGAATAGAACGCATGCCCAGTCCTGTTCATTCCAATTGTGATGCTCACAACACCATTGCAAACGGGCTGTATGGTGCTGTCTGGTCAATGGGACACACACAACAGGTCTGCGTGCGTATAGTCCTCCTCCCCTCAAACGTCTGGCAACAGTTTTTCGGGAGATCTGCTTTCCTGAGGCAGCAAGAAACTGATTTGCCACCTGCTGAGCTGTGGTGCGCCTGTTTCTTTACTGATAGGACGATATATCTGTCTTCTGCAGGCGTCGTACTTCTAATACGGCCTCCCCCGTGCCGTCTACTACACATTCCAGTAGTTTTAAATGACTTCCACAGCCGTGAAACAACGCTGTGAGCGATGTCGAACTCCCTGGCAACATCTGTTATTTTTCGCCCTTCTTCGATCTTTCCAATAATTCGGCCACGCATAAAATCATCTATGTGATGTCGGGAAGACATGCCAAAAATTTTAAGTTCGTCCATTAAATCTTTCCTGTAAAACTTTGACTTGAAACAACAACTGTCCACACGCGTCAAAATCTTTAAAGCTCTTATGAACGCTATCACGTGATGAACAGACGTGGAAAAAAATTTGCATACTCATACTTCTTCTTACTAATATCCCGCACTTATTCTAATTTTCCACATTTTGCTTCCTTTCATTTTGTGGTTGCTATGGATGATAGTGTTATCCTTCCTTAGCAATATTGTCCAGCAGTGTATTTATAAATGCATCAGTAATATATTTATAAATGAATTTTCTAATTAATTTATCAATACTAAGTTAAGAACAAGACTAATAATCATTAGTGACTGTCATGGGCTTGTTATATACAAAATTATATACAAAATATAATACTTATCTTGATTATAATTTGAGTGATTTATAAAATTAAAATCGTATTGTATTTTTAGCGTCAAATACACATTATTATTGAATTCAATACATTTTCTTGTGTGGAGAGGGGGCGCGATGAAAATTATGATTGACAATGGGGTCTCAAGTTTGAGAAGCATTGTGTTAATCTAAAACGTCTGTTGATAAAAAATTCCAGGATTCAAGAATATTCAAACAATGGACGCACACTTTTTCTGCCTAGCAATTGTTTGTTTTGCTACAAAACTCCTGTTATCTTATGTAGTTTTAATTCAAAATTAACGAGAATTCTTGCATGCTCAATATTTAAATAATCGTAAACAAATTCATGAAATTTTGTGATCTTTAGATCATGGACTTGTGCCACCTACTAATATTTGAAAAAAGAATCAGCATTTTGTATAATCACAAAGAACTCATATTCTTTTGTTAACTAAATTCAAATAACTCCACGATCCTTTTTAAAACGAACTCAATAAATTCAAATGGAATTTGAAAAAATAATCACGGAATTAATTAAAATAGTTCTAATTGCAAAATATCGCTTTCACATCATCAGTGTTAAAGAAAAGTAGATCCATAATCAAGGATGCCCGCAATGTTTACAAACGAAACAATTTGACAGCTACCTCCAAAAATCTGGAACGAATTTAATTACGGCGTCACTGACAGATGTATCAACAAAATCTGCTCCTTAATTGAAGGAGCAGGGCCGATGAGATATATATCAAACTGCGCTCCCGTAATTGCTGCTTTGGGGAAGAAATATTTGGGTGGTTCTTTCCACAATTCCCTTACCCATGGATAAAGGGGGGCGTGTCTAATCTTATCTTCAACGAGTCATAAATCACAAAAGGAGATAAGGCTCTGAAATGTTATTTTTGATACTTGATCGTTTGGGTCTTCATACAGAATGAGAAATTTAAGGGGGATGTTTCATTCTTTGGAAGTAGCATAAAAATAATATTGCTAAAGCAAACTCATTTAAATACAACGCAGATACTTTTAAAACTGTTGTGTTTCTGGAGATGAAAACACTTCTTTCACACACATGTAAAAAAATGTAATAAAGACACAGTCAGGCGAATTTAAAAAGAAAATATTGATTTAATCTGATCAAAATTTTAATAAAGACTATCTGGTATACACGTTCTTAGCACGAGTGAATTGAAAAATTAAATCGAATGGTTCAGATTGAAGGATAAAGAAGCCTTTCATGAATTGGCTTTACTTAAATAGTATATTAAACAAAAGTAGCTTTTTGCATTTCTCAGCTGAACAAAAAAAAAATATTTGTCAAATTTTAAATCTGCAGATCCAATAGCAGATAAAAAGATTTTTTATTTATTTATAAGGCCCCATAACTCTCTTGTGGCTCAATTTTTGAAAACACCTACCTAAGCTGATCTCTGCTCAGCAAAAGTAATACATTGTCACAAGTTTTGTGTAATGAACGCTTAAAATAGTGTAAATAATTTTATATCTGGATATGTAATACGTTAATATTACTTTCTGTCGTATTATTTTATGTTAAAATTGTAATATATTCGCAAGCAACGCCGTTAATTACATTATAACAGCGATATAATGGAAACATAGCGAAATGTTAGCGATACAGCCAAATTGGCATCATTTTTGGCGACCCTGTTGTCAACTTGACGATTGATTGAACGTTGCAGAAGTTGATATACTGTAGCGTGATCTGGTGGGGAGCTGTAACAAAGAGGACCACACAAAAACCGTCTCTACAAACAAATACATATGTATCCTAATTTTCATAGTGATTGGTCGAACGGTGTTGGAGGGAAGCGAGGTCATATACACAAACATCCATTTTTATATATGGAGATAAAAGTAATTTTTGCAATTTTTTTCCAACTGTGAGCTCTGGCGGGCAAAAAAATCCACCGATATGATTCAGCTTGCCACGCAGCTAGGACATTTTTGAAAATTCAGTTGCATGAAAAGTTAGCGAATAGAGGTCAATAATAAAGATATTTATAGTTTTATTATATACATATTAGATTTGCATCCTTTATAAAGATATTTCTTAACATAAAAATAAACAGCATAAAATAAAACTATTTCTTAAACGAAAACAGAAGAATTAAAATTGTTCATATATTATGCATTTTTAAGCATATTTATTAAAATAAGAAATATGTAACACAAAAATATAAGCATTCCCTTCATTTAGTTAAATAAAGAGATCAATAAAAACTTTTATTGTGAACCTAGTGCTTCCACCACTCTACTTTACCATTTGTTACTTTCAGTTTGACACGATTCTGAGCATTCAGTTGTAAAACAATTTCTTTGCGGACTCGAAACATTTTTCAAACGAGGAAAGAATTTTTAGATCCAAAAGTGGAAAGATGAGTACATTTAATTTTCACCCTTCAAGCAATCAAATCTCCCCAGAAACGATATTCAATAATTTACAAAATAGCTGTAAATTTATCTTAAGAGTTATCTTTCAGATTTTTTCGTGAAGATATTTGTCAAATAAGGTCCATTACAAATTTATCAACTTCTAACCACTCAAAAATAGACAAATATGTAGAGCAGTGAAGTGTGCCTCTCTGAAAATCGTATCGCGTGCCGTAGGCTGCTGACCCCTGATCTAAAAGCATATTTTTTTTGTTCGAATTTAAAAATTGAAATAATTTCTGAACAAATATTACTTAAAAAATAGTTTTTAAATGCGACAAAGAAATTTTTTCTTGCAATTCATCCTTTTTTATAGAATATACATGCCTTGCTAAAGCGAAGATTATGAAATATAATACATGCATACAATTCCTAACCAAATCTATATAAAATCCTTTGAAAACAAAAACCTAGTCACACTGACGATCCACTGTGTAGAGAGACTGATGAACGTTACATTTGTCGAGGCTCAAATTCTTCTCGTTGGCGTGGTGAGGAAGTTTGATGAGGGGATGATCAGCTCAGTTATTGTCCTTGTCACTTGACCGTAGCTCAAAGATACGAGGTCCATCGACAAGATCCGTTTGTATGTGTACTTCTGTGAAAAGGTAAAGTAAGTATATTTTTTTTTCAATAAAGCCTGAACGTATGGAGGTGGTTATTTCTCAGGAAGCTTGTTTATGGCAGGGCTTCGAATCGTAATTTGTTTTCATTCCGGTTCAACTAAAAAAATGTATCGGTTCGGTTCTCTGGTTTTCGTTCCACCAAATATAACGGTTTTCGATCAGTTCAAACAAATAGTTTTTATTTTATGTACATCCTTCTTTGTACTAAAAATGTGATTCGATCATAAACAAAAAAAAAAAAATGTAATTCTATCATAAACAATTTTATCAAAATTTAGGAGATATTTTTCGTTTTTTAATTGTTACATTATGTGAATTGATACAATTAACCAGCAAGTACGAAACGAGTGGAGAGCAGAGAACGGTGAGAATTGGCAATGTTATTAATTATCAAAATTGCATTTGACAACTAAATTCATGATTCTGGTTTGTCTGTCTAAACAGTCTATACAAACATCCATGCTGAAATGCGAAAACCTTCATATTACGAGCCTCTATATTGCGAATTTTTCTATATAGCGAACTTTTTCCTGGAACCAAGAACATTTCACGATTTTCTTCTTAAAATAACTTCCCAATATAGCGAAGTGAATTTTCTATATAACGAACTTTTTTTATTGTGATTCAATTTTTTCCCTTCTTTTTTAAAGATAATTCTGGGCATTTCAAGGTATTTTTTCTGTTATCTCAATTTATGGTGGTCATAAATCTTGAACTGGTTTCATTAGGTACTTAACTCAACGAGAGCAATAGTATTCTGGGTGCATCCTCCAAGGAGTGCATTTTTTAACCCCCATCCTCCAGTTCACTGGAAACATCTTCGATATCCCCTTTCACCCTCAGTGGATTGTCTTGTATCCCCATGTCCTTGAACCAGCCTCTGTTCATTTGTAGTGTTGATCAGTTGTTCTAGTAACTTTGTATCTTGTAGCTCGAAAATGTCAAAACGAAAGTGTTGGAGCATCAAAGAAAAAAATTAATTCTTCAGGAAGTGGATAAAGTCGGCAAGAAATTTTCCTTGCAGCTTTTTCTTTTTTTCTTTTTTTGATAGGAAATATATATGAAATAAATATCTATTAGTTTTTACAAAAAGGTGTGAATAATTATTTCTTTTTAACATATAGTGTTTATATATTTAAAATTCGCTTTATGCGTTTATAAAGAAAATTGAAAGATGAACCTCTATATAACTAATTTTCCATATAACGAACTTTTTTTCGGGATTTAGTGACTTCATTATGTAAAGGCTAGACTGTAATTATATGGTTGACGATTAAATTAGAAAATACGGATAAGGTGGTTACAGTAACAAAATGACTGAAGATATATCGAACCGAAATGAACTGATATTTTTTTTTCCGGTTCAATTCCAGTTTTCGTTCGGACCAAAATAATTGTTTTTTTCCGGTTTCTGGTTCAGTTCCGGTTCGAAGCCCTAGTTTGCAGCTTTAAAATCCCCTTCGAGTGCGTTCAGCTCCTCAGGGTATTCTGACAATAGCCCTCACGTTGCTATGGAGTGTGAAGTTGATAAATACTCATTTACCAATTTAACCTCATTCTTTTCAATACGCGATGCAAATTAAACTATTTAGAAAGATTGTGAATGAGAAAATGATGAGAAATAAAGTATTTCAATTTCTGTATTAATCGAGGGAAAAGTACTTTTTCTTTTTATTATGTCTAATAAAATTAAAATGCACAGCTACTTTTGAGTTAAAGTCTGCGCTCACTTTGACTCAGAAGTAATGGTTAAAAAGGTCATATGTCAAGTGATAGTTTTCATAGAAGTGATATGTCAAGTCAAGTGATAGTTTTCTCTTCAGTGTAGAGTTATCAATAGCTCGTAAAAAATTGAATAAAGTCTTTTTTTTAAAGACATGAAAACATTAAGAGGAATCAAGTCATTTAAAATAAACCGGATGTGGAAATGAAAACCGGCCTGAACATGGAAACATTAAGATTAGTTACGACATCGCAATTTTTTAATGTTATAATGTGTAATATAATAAATTATATATATATATATATATATATATATATATATATATATATATATATATATATATATATGAAACAGAAACTGGAATAATTATGAAATGCGAATGCATGTGTAAATGGATAAACAATATTGATTCCTGATTGGGTTAATTCTTTCGGTACAACACAATGGACTCTTCTTAAATTATAAATTTAAACTTTTCAAGAAAATGACAATGGGAGCTATTAAAAAGAATGAAAACATTACTAAGAACAAGTAATATAATTTTTTTTAAAAGTTAATACCTACTTAGGCCAACAAAGAAAATGGTTATTTTAGTTACTTTTTATTAAATGATTACAATGAATATAAATATGTAATACATATGACATAATCACAATATTAAGTGGCAATAAATTGTTATTAATTATCATTAAAAGTATCATATTGTCATCCCAAACAATCGTGTATATAAAATTTCAGTTCAACTGAAAGCTTTAAAACTTGAGGAAAAAAATCTCTTAAAGTTTTGGCCCAAGTCGCTAAAGATGATACAAACGGGTCTCTGTATCTGTCATTGTTTAAATAATTAGTTTCGGTCAATTAATTTTAATTACCGTAAAATACAGCGTATAACGCGCACCCATACTTTCAAGCTGATTTTTTTAATTTTAAGGTATATTCGCTGTATAACGCACACCCTCTTTTTAACGAAGAAATCTGAAATATTAGTATACATTGCTTTTGTGCTTTGAAATCATTTATTCGAGGTATTGTCCAAGACTTTTGAAAGAAATAGTATACTTCTAGAACTCTTTTAGTTATTAAGGCCAGTCATTTCTTTAAAATAAGCAGTGTTTCGATACATGTAGAAGTAATTTTTTATTCTGCTAATCTGTTTTGTTGTTTTTAAAGCTATCGTTTTATACCCGGCGTATAACGTGCACCCTTAAGTTTCGATCTTATTTTTTTGTGTTCAAAGTGCGCGTTATATGCCGGATTTTACGGTAATTATAATTAAATTATCGTATTGTCACCCATAACAATAGTATGTAGAAAATTTCAGCTCAAAGGAGCTCTTTAAAATGTGAGAAAAATACCTTTTAACATTTTGACACATGTTACCAAAAATGATGTCAACGTGGCTGTATTTGTAATTCTTTGAATAATTAGTTTTAAACAAATAATTTTTATTAATTATAATTCAATTACCGAATTGTCATCCAAAATAATAGTGTATATAAAATTTCAGTTTAATGAAGCGATTTAAAATGTATTTTATTGACGATTGAAAATTTGAACAAGATATGTATATAAGAAGATTGTGAAATATAAAAGCAGGAATTGAATAAAAGAGAAAGTGTCCTAAGATACTTAAGAATGAGTGAGTAAGGGTTTATTAATATCACATTATAAATCAATATGAGAGCTATTGGCAGTGCACCTCACAATTTTGCACCTCCGTAAAGTGACGAGAACGACACCTAAGCTGGCACCATCCTCTCCGAATTTCCACACTACGCCAACGAAAAGACTTTGAGCTTCGACAGATTTAACGTGCATCAGTCCCTTTACACCAGCGATACTCAACTTGCGGCCCTCGGGCCCCATGCGGCTCACTGGGCCTTTTTAAGTGGCCCGGTCATGTCCCATTACTCTGAGAAATTCATTTATTTATGAAAATTAGGTGGGAAATTCTTTGTTAAGAAATCAAACATATCAATTTTGCTTTTGCTGTCGATGTCGTGTGGGTGCGAATCAGTAGTGCACACAGAAGTTTTCCAAGGGGGAGGGGGAGGTCCAGGGTCTTGTATCATGCTCCTTTTGATTTTGTCGATTTTGGGGAACAAAAAACAGTAAAAACTAATTATTGAATAAACAATTAGTATTAATTAATAAAATTAATCATTAAAAACAAATAATTAATTAAATTTTACGCATTATATACTTAAAATTATAATCAATCGGGAAAAAAATCATGGACTTTGGAGGGGGGTTCGGACCCCTAGGATAGCTTCCTTGTGTGCACCGCTGGTGCGAATTGATATTTTTTTCTGATTAATGATAATTGACAACAGTGGAGTTGCGACCATTTTATGGGTGGAACTAATTTTTAATTATTTTTCATATCTTGCAAGCGAAAAACATTCGAAGAAAATAGGTTGTTTCAAGACGATCGGGAAGTTGACTTTCTTGTAGTGAAAAACAAGCATGGATAAGTAATTGTTTGATTTGTCACGAAAGTAAATTTAAAAGATACCGATGAACAGGGATCGTTCAATGACCCTTTTCCTCGAACATCTCTTTCAAGAGGTGATAAATAGGCTTTCTTGAATAATATCTACAGCAGCAAAAAGTAATTTGTCAGTGGTAATGTCACAGCGGTAACAAAGGCACCCTGTGGAATTTGTTGTATTATTGGTAATCATATGAAACCGTTTACTGATGTAGAAATTGTGAAGGAGAGATTCTTAAATGCTTCCGCTTTAGCAAAATTCAGTGACAAGAATAAAGAATTTCAAAAATAATAATTATAAAAAAGCAAGATAAAAGTTTTAATATTTTGATCAATTTTCCACATTTCAGTCTTGGTCCATTTCTCCCTACCCCCCTCCTCCATTAATCTTCATGTTGCGGCCCGCATGAAATAGCTAATAAATGAAAGAAAAAAAGGTTGACTTTACACGGTGGATCTTCAGTAGCACTAGAGCTGGAACTCCAACACATGACATACTGATCACGAGTTTGTGATCAGAACCACAAAGCTACCATGGGTACAATATATTTAGGAAAAAAGTTGTGTTTTAAATATTTTAATGCGATTTATATATAAAAAACTACTCGTAGATAATTTTAACAATAATATTGTCTCCTTAATAATAAGAAATAGTACTAACTTTTGCTCGAAGAGGCTTTAGGGTTAATTTTTAAATTTTATCGAATTTTTATACCCTATGCTTTATAAAAATCTTTATTAGCTTAATTTAGCATCTAACTCCATAGGGATTTACCCTCCTTTTTAATAGTTCAGTACTTCAGTTCAGTTGATGAAAAGGACATAGATAGTTTTTCACAAAGGATGAGATAAATTTTCACAGCGTTAGAATACACACAACTTCATCTGAGAAATTTTAAGATAGCTCAATTTAACGTGCAGAGAGCAGCTCGCAAGATTTTCTTAGTCGTTCACTTTACTTTTATCCCTTCATTACCAAATATACTATTTTTGTCTCTTACAATTTGAACAAAGTGCACTTGCTTATCTTATTCTTATATTTTTTTCCATACAAAAGTTAACACGATTTTCTCTCACGCATTATAGTATAAAATTACTAATTATCTTGAAGTGGTGTCAAAAGTGTAAAGAGTTAATTTTAATTTTTACTGAAGTTTCTGAAATACGCCTACGCATGTCCTTCGAATACTATCAACACAAGCTAGTATTATTTATTAAGCAAATAGTTAATCGTGTTCCACTAACTGATTAACCAGATATGTTGTAGAGGATGCAGTTTATCAAGATTCTATGATGTTGAAAGCAATATTAAGTATCTTTTTTTATTTATTAAAGACAGATAAAATAATTCCCGTGCAATACAAATATCTTACAGAAGTAAAACAAGCAAAATAGGATTAGTAAAATGAAAAGCAAATAACAAAGCAAAAGTTACGAAATAATGAAATTTTTTAAAAAAATAAAAAAAAAGTTACAAAGACAAAATATTTATTACAAAATAAAACAATTACCTTAATATCCGGCGTGTAACGCGCACTTTCAATACAAAAAATAAGACCGAAGGTTAGGAGTGCGTGTTATAAAACAAAAATTAGACTTTTAAAATGAAACAAAAGTAATATGAAAAAAATTAAATCAATTCCTACTTTGAATGGAGGAATAGAAAGTATTTCATCACGATTGAAAATTTGATTGAAAATTTGAACAAAATATATATATATGTGTGTGTGTGTGTGTGTGTGTGTGTATTAGCGATACATTAGTTATAATGTATTAGTTAGCGATAAAGCTAATATATATTTAAATCTTAATAACTTTATTAAACAATGTATTGAACATGGATATCCTACTAACTTTCTTTACAATTACATCTCTAATAGTTCTCAGTGATATACAATTGCATTAATAATTATTATTGACATTATGTTTTAGTACTAGTATTTTTAACTAATTACGCAATTATGCAATAAATGGCACCACATGTTTAATAAATTAATAATATTATTATTTAAATATTTCACCTAATCTTTAATTTTCCACAAATATTTTTATCAATATTTATTTATGGTTTTTTAAACGTACATATATATATATATTATTCTATCATAATTTTTAACTTTATGCGGTACTGATATTATCTGTCGTATTTATATATACATAACCAGTTATATTATTCTATCATAATTTTTAACTTTATGCGGTACTGATATTCCTCTGTCGTATTTAGCGGGTAGCATACATAACCAGTTGATATACACACTCACACACACACACACACACACACACACACACACACACACACACACACACACACACACACACACACACACACACACACACACACACACACACACACACACACACACACACACACACACACACACACACACACACACACACACACACGAAGTAAGCCTTACTATTTACCTTTTACATCGACTTTAAGTCTATACTGTGAATACTAGTAGGCTATACTTTTATCGTTATATTTTAATAGTATAGTGATTTTATTCGTAATATTTAAATTTCTCCTAATATTATTCTTTCCTTTTCCCTTGGCACATTGTATAGACAAACTACAGGTGAAGATTGGCTAGCTCTAAAACTTGTTTAAACCTGTAATCTTGGTTCCTAAGGCCAGGAGTATGTTATTGTACTACTGGGCCTAATATTTCCAATCTTGAACAGTTATACTTAGTTTCTATAGCTATCTGTATATATATATATATATAGTCTAATTCTCTACAAACAAGAGAAAAACATCCATCAATGACATTCAAAAACACATAGACAGTAGAAAAATCACACAATGAAGGACAAATGAGCAACCGAAATTAAAAATTATAAAATGGATGCTGAAGTACTATGAACATTGCTAACTTTGGACAGCTAGTATATAAAATAATTTATATAAAATTGGGGCTGAAAATGTTTTTAGCCAGCCAACCTTCCCTTTATGTAAATAATACTGAGCAAAAATCTGAAGTGATATGGATAGGAATATCTAAATCCAAATATATATATATATAATATATATATATATATATATATATATATATATATATATATATATAAAGAAAGAGAGAGAGAGAGCTAATAGTAGAAATTGAAAAAAAGTGAAAACATAGAAAAAGTTAGACTTTTGCTTACATCAGACTAGTATTCATGTAAAAGAAATGACATTTCTTTTTAACTTAAAGGGTTGTAGTTCTAGAAGTATACTATTTTTTTCAAAAGCTTGGAATAATACCTCGAATAAAGGCCTTCAAAACATAAGATCATTGCGTATGTATATTTCAGGTTACTTCGTAAAAAAAAGGAATGCGCGTTATACGGTGAATATACCTAAAACTTAAAAATTGCAGCTTGAAAGTATAGTTTGGCGTTTTACAGCACTTTTTATGGTACGTAATAAAACCAATACAATGAAGTTACAAAAGCAGAGAAATAAAATATTTACAAAATCAAATCAATGAAGATACAAAATAATGTGAACGAAGCTTTACTTGAAACAAACAGAAAAAAATTAGGAGGCCAGTTGATTTTAAGAGCATACAGTTTAAATATCTCATGCATTTTCTTTCTTCCATAAATTTTGAACAAAAAAGATGTTCAACACTTGGCTCACCACCAACATAGCAGTCACAAAGTTTGGAAGGACACAAGTTAAATAAATCTGGTGAGGAACACTTTAAAACTACCATGACCAGTAATGAATTGTGAACTTTTACCATTTTTAAAAAGTGATCGCAAGACCGTCTCTTCGAAATGGCTTGAAAAATTTCTTTTTCAGAAAAGAGTGACTGTGTGTACTGAGTGTTCGAAAGAGTGGCAATATTTTCTTCAATTTTTTTTTCTTGTAAAACGATTTCGGAATATTAACTGATGTTTCAATCTCTCACTTGATTGCGGATTTTGCCAAGAAACCAGCCTTTTTGTTTCCGAAAATTCCAGTATAGCTACGAACAAAAGTATAAAAAAAACCCTCTAGGAAATTTAAGTCCTGAAGAATTTTAAGATTCTTCTGAATTTCCACCAGAATATGATTGCAAGATGAAATATTTTGTAGAGTTTCTAAGGAAGAAAGAGAATTTGAACTAATCAAATATTTAGAAGAGCCTTTATGCTGCATGATTCATTTTAAATTGTGGTTGATGCTATAAAATTAAGTATTATTTTAGTTTTTCATATATTTTAAGTGCTTATGTTATAATAAAAAAATTAAGCCAACAACGCTTAGTAAATTGTTAAGTTGATGTACTTTTGGGATTTGGAATTACCAATATATAAAATTTGGAAATGAAAAATTTCAAATTTTTTTTTGCTTGTATTATATTAAAAAGACAATGAAATGTAATGTCTTTTTGAAGTTTAACCATAGTTTTTAATATTATAATTAAAAATTATGCAGTAATTGAACCCAAACCGTTTTCATTATTTCTTTCTCTTTATATATATATTAAAATCATTATTTTATCCATTTTTAATGATCCTAATGTTTTAAGGTTACAATAATTTAAAAATTTATATTTATATCTCAATGTTCATCTTCATATAAGTGAAAAATATAATCTATATTTCTATACATTAAGCCTAAATTTGTTTTTGTTTTTATCGGACCACATTAGAACGGCTATTAGTTTTGTTCAGCGATTGAGATATACTGTACTATATGTGTTTTTTAAGTTTACATGATTTTATATAATGCCAAAAAGTGCACAGATGTGCAAAACGATATTTTTGCATCTGTTTTCGTTCATGCCTGTTTTCATCAATAAATAAATAAATAATTTTCAAAAATAAATTATGGAAAATATCACTTAATCTTTTTAGCGGTTAAAATTTAAATAACCACGCAAAAATTATCCAACTTCTTATCTAACGGTTGATAAATTGCTTTAACTTATCCAATAGTACATTAAGTGGATAAAAATAAAATTAAATTATTCATAATTTTAAGACAAGATTGACGCTACCATTTTTATTATACGAAATTTTCAAATTACTTTTTAATTTGGTATATTTTTTGGAATGCTTTTGGAACAAAAATAAATTTAATATTACACTGAACTCTCAATTTGTGAGCTCTAAATACTTTAAATTTCTTTAATAATTCTTTATCTTCAGAACGTCTTTACATAACAATAAATCCGCATAAGAACCGAAAACTGATTTTATAATTCGGCTTTTTGACGTAGTTTGTTAAGCTGGACATGGTATAATTTATAAGAAAACCTTTGATTTAATGGTTTTTAAAATTTTTTTGTATGTAACGAATGTATATGGATTACGTAAATCAATGTTTGCGATCAAAATTCTGTAATACTATCTGTCTCTTCGCTACCTCGACTTACGCGATTTTCAAATCTCGTCGATTCGTCTTCGTTTCAGAAAAATTAGTGAAATGAGTAATGTAATTGAAGAAGTCGTCGATCTTGGCCAATAAAATTTAGAAGTGGATAGTGATGGCATTCAAGAACTGCTACATTACCACGGTCAGGAGCTGACAATGAATGAGCTCACAGAAATGCAAGAGCAAAATCAAGAAACTGAAAAACTTGCGTCCTTAGACCTAGTTCAATCAGAAGATCGAATGACGGTTGAGAATTTGACAGAAGACATCAGTTTAATTGAAAAAGGGTTACAAATTTTAGCAAATTTAAACTCCAACGATGAACGCATTTTTCGACAAAATAAAGAATAAAAAAATTATTAGTATGCTATGAGGAAATTTTGAGCCCGCAGACTGCTTTGTTAGATTTTATGAAACCTTCTACATCAAAATAACTTCGCTTTGCGACTTGTATTTGTGTTATCTAAGATCATATATTAAACCTTTTTTCTCTCTAAATCATTATTGTATTTAGACTCCGGTCTCACCAAAAAGTAATTGACATGTATTTATATGAGAAATTTTACCCCGACTTACGCGGTTATCATTCGGTCCCACTTATTGTGTAAGTTCGGGGTATTATTGCGCTACAAAAGACAAACCATTTAGTTTTTTAAGGAAAAGCTTAAAAATTTATGAAAGAATTTTAAAATTCTACTTTTCCTACAATAATTGATGCACATACGTATGAAATTTGATTTACAATTACGTCAAGTTATTTATAACAAAAGTTGGTATGAGTTTTCTACTAGCTTGTGATTGATACAAAATACTTTTTTTTCTGAATATTTATTGAAAATACCTTAAAAAATGTGCAAACACTAAGTTCAACTATTTTTTAAAATAATAAGTATTGCTTTGATTCCGAAATGCATACCATTTTTTTACAAGTATTAATAGCTATAGGTGAAAAAATATTTCAAAGCATTTGTCACAATAGATAAAAAGCCTTATAATTTTACATGAAGACAAATGAGTTATTTTCTCTTTTTGAGATAAATTCACTTAACGTATTTATGTACCGTTGGGATGTGAATAAAAGTTGTTATAACTTTGAATTTTTTTAAATTTAGGGCTTTCAAACTTTGTGGGAATACAGAAAATCATATAAGAAATAATTTATTAAACTGTTTTATTTAAATTTTTGATCGATTTTTTTGTCAATCGAAATGTACTGTGCCTCCTTAATTATCAAATAAATTTTATACTTTGTACAGTTAAATATTTTAATTGTATATGGGAATTTCAGCATTTATAAATTCATTCAGAATATTTTGTAAATGAGGGAATATATTAAAGCTCTTTCTTTTCATTTCCTTTGTTTATTAGTAAGAACAAGTATATATTTGAAAAAAAAAATTAACTTTTGGAATTGATAGTGCATTCATAAGGCACAGTTTCTAAAAAAAATACTTAACTCTTGCACAAATCTGGATATTTCTGCTAGTAAACATTTATATTTCGATACAATTTAAATTCAAATAAATTATTTGAATAAATTCAAATGAACTGAAATGTACGTGAGCAATTCTCTTATGTTTTGAAGTCGTTTATTCGAGGTATTATTCCAAGCTTTTTTTAAAAAAAATTAGTGTACTTCAAGAACTACCACCCTTTGAGTTCGTAAAGAATGTCAGTTATTTTGTAGAAGCATTGTTTCTCGATATGTATAGATGTCTAATTTTCGTTGTGCTCCTCTTTTTTTTTAAGATTTCATTTTTATAACTGGCGTATAACGCGTGCCCGAAAATTTCGATTCTATTTTCTGTGTTAAAAGAACGCGTTATGCGCCGGATTTTACGATATGCATTCAAATAATAAATTTTTAAAATTTTGTTTACATTATAAGAGAATTTATATCTTGGGTTTGTATACCAGAAAATAACTTTTCAAAATGCGTCTTTAAACTGTTTTAAATTTGTTCTTTTCTTTAAAACAATGCTTTTAAATTACAGGCTCAAAAGAGCCATTTAAAAAAGTAAATATTAAGTGTGAAATTGAGGGAAAACCTTGCAGAGAGAGTGACGAAGCGCATTGCCAACGATAAAAAAGTTTTGTTTTCTTTCAACGATGACGTCAGAAGAGAGACGAGGAGTCTCTCTCTCTCTGCAGGGGCATCTGTTTAGTTATGGTTTGTTGTTTTAGCCTTAAATTCTCAAGGTAGTGACGTTGTTAAGGGTAGGGAGTACAGAGACTGTGTTTGAGAACCCCTTAAAAATTTCTAGGAAAAGTTATTTCCATTTTATTGGAGAAACCGATAATAGTTGATCTTTTTTTTATTGGTACATATATATATCCTCTACGAAATTGCAACATTTTTTAGGACAAGCGTCTTTTTTTAGAAGAGCAACCTTATTTCTGAATATTAACAATTCCTGACAAAAAAACTACGTTTTTTGAAATACTCCAGATAGAACTAAATTTCCTGATTGAGTATTTATTAACATCGCACTTAAATCAACACGAAGATGATTTTGAACATTTTTGAACTGCAGTCAAGTGCAGAAGACGATATCTGACCAGGCATTCCCCCCTGTTCCTAATTTCCTCACCAAACCAACATAAGGACTGAGACACGAAAGCTTTAACATGCATCACATGCTTTATACGGCGGGTTCTCAGTGGCAACAGGACGCGAACCCGCAGTTCGACAACGCCGGTCCACATGCTCGTGGCCATGACCACCAGGCTACCGCGGCAACAGTAGTAAAAATTGCACCTAGTGGCTTAAATTTGTTATGTCATTAGTTAAATGGAAGCTCTTTTGTAAATCTAATTGGTTCAAATTGTAATTGCCTAGCCAGATGATGCTTTTGCTTGAATGTCCCCTAAATTTTAAAATAATTTTAGGTGTTGTTGTTTTGTCCATGTAGAGAAATCAAATGGCGTCGAAGACGTTCAAAGCAGTCCTTGGAATGTCGAAGACCTTAGGCGAATAAAGCAGTTAATAGTTCGTAGGGCTTAGGTCTATGTTGTGAAGTTTAGCCAGTATAAAAGGACAATTAAAAATATTATTAGGAGAAAGTTGAATGCCAGGACAGTGATGACTAGTACCGAAACCTTTTTGGCCATCAAGGGATATTTTCATCCCCTTAAAGCAGGGGTATTCAACCTTTTTTTTCTGCTGGACCATATGCATATGTCAGCTATTTCATGCGGGCCGCATACATATATTAGTTATTTCCCGTGGGCCGCAAGATGCTGGTCGCAAGATGACGATAAATGGGAGAAAAAGGAAAGTGTGTGTGGGGGGGAGAAATGCTTTAAGACCGAGATAACATCAGAAATTTAAAATGCGGGAAATTAATCAAAATATTATAACTCCTGTTTTGCTTTTTTAATTATTATTTTTTATACTTTTTTACTTTTGTCACGAAGACTAAATTAGAAGCATTTAAGAAACACTCACCCTCAATTTCTGCATCTCAGTAAACGCTTTCATATGATTTCCAATAATATAACAAACTTCATAGAATGTCTTGGTTACCGCTGTGATATCACCGCTGACAAAACACTTTGTTGCTGTTGGAAAAATTATTCAAGAAAGCGTATTTATTACCTCTTGAAAGAGATCTTCGTGGAAAGATGTCATTGAATGATTCCCGTTTATTGGTATTTTTTAAGTACAGTATTTTCGTGACGATTCCTGATCCATGTTTGTTCTTTACTACAAAATAGTCAACTTCTCAATAGTCTGGAAACGATTTATTTTTTTTTCGAATATTTTTCGCTTGCAAGATATGAAAGATAGTTAAAAATTAGTTCCACACATAAAATTGTCACTACTCCACTGTTGTCTGTTATCCCTAACCATTCCAAATAGAAAAAAGAATATTAATTCGTACCCGTACGACACCGGCAGCAAAAAGAAAAATAGATATATTTGGTTTCTTGACAAAGAATTTTCCACCAAATTTTTAATACAATGTTCTTAAATAAGTAAATTTCTCAGAGAAATGGACCATAACCGGGCCACTTAAAAAGACTCTGCCACAGGTTGAGTACCTTGTACGTAGTCTGGCTATGGAGGTTGAAATTACTCGGATATAATGAAGATCTGGAATGAAGTGCTTCTTAACTGGAAGGGAGGTGAGTTTACGTCTGGCTATTGCATCAGCATCATTAAGAGTAAGGCTAATGGCTAACTTTAGATGAATTATATAGTTACATAGAGGGATATTATGTAATAGTATCAGAATGGAACAGGATGATATCAAATATCGTATACACGCTTAATCACATGTACGACTCAAAGCTGCGGGAAATATGTAAAAGGACAAACGCTGGTTAATAGAAATCATTATCCTTTTTTATGTTTATACAACTTTCACAAAGTGAATTCATGCTAGAAATTATACAGTTTTTGAATATCTGTGGAATTCAATCCTACTCCTCTCATAACTCTATTTTCAGGTCTTAGAGGAAGAAGGTGAGTAATAATCGTTCTCTCCAGATCAAGCCAGATATACTTTATAGCCGTGGTCTTCAAACTTTTTCGATTCATGGAACCCTTAGAACTATAAGGTGTTTTCGCGAAACCTCATTCTACTCTCTCTCTCTCTTAGAAGAATATATTTTAAAATAATACAAGTTTGACGATCAACACGTTGTGTATACTTTTTGTAAAGATAATAAAAAAGTATTATATTCGTTACTAAAATTTTTATGTATAATGTTAATATAATTTAATCATAAATAATATTAAGTTATACTCCAAGTGCCACTTCCACATACATTATAATTAGTAAGCTTATATTTTTTTATAGTCTGGATCTGTTGACATTATAAGCTATTTCATTTAGTTTGCTAGATGTAAATTTTTTTTGGTAGCCACTCACGTTCTGAAAAAAATTGTCATTTAAATACGTTTTAAAACATTAAAATGATCAAATCCGTATGAGAAATCCTGTGCATTTTGCAGGAATTTGCAACCCAAAATTTAGGATCTGTTCTTTCTTAAATTTAGATTTTAACGTCGAATCTGTTAATATGTCGGTAAGTTGTTCCCTTTCTTTCCTTATAGGTGTTTTTTTACCAGAAATGAAAAAAAAGTGAGTTTTCCCACGAAAAAGTATTTAGTTTTGTAAAATATTGTAAGTATAAAATCAGTTTGAGGAACCCTAGATGGTAAACAAAATATTCATATTACAGTAGGCAATATATATAAGGAAAAAAACATTTTAATATTTTTTAAATTATATTATAATAACATTTAAAACAGTACTACGAAATAAAGTTATTAAACATAAAGCGACAATTTTTAAAACTTGTGTTTCTATACAAACTTCATAGAGAACTTGAATCCATTTTGCTTACAAATTTATAGTTATCTCTTTGATTTTTTGGTGTGACTCGTGGAACCTCTATATATACGTTGCGGAACCCGAGAAGCCGCTGCTTTGTAGGATTATGGTACCGATTTATGATTAGCTAATCCATCCTTAATGATCCAAGAGAACCATGCTCGCCAACAAAGGTTTGAAATTCTGAGATTGGCTCTCTCTCTCTCTCTAAATCCACACACCGAGTATATTCCCCTTATAGAAATTCGTCAGCAGAGGAGACTTATGTCGATGAATATTATCATCCATAAAAATGAAATCAAGGCCTACTGCACTTCTGAAAAGGCTAACATTGATTACAAGTATGTCCTTCCTATATCTCATAGCAATCATATAGAGCAGGGATGGCGAACTACTGGCACGCGTGCCATTGATGGCACGCGACACAATATTTTGGGCATACCACCGATCAAAATGGTTTGCATTTTAATTCAAAATAACAAAGTTCAGTATGAAGCAACAAACAAACGAGAGTAATCAGTCGCAGTTTTCAGGGAGATTTTCTCAGTTCAAAGAATTATCGGAAACTTTCAAGTTTTTTTATGTACCCTGATGTGATTTCATTTAATAGACTGAATTTGTCCCAATTCGATTGGTTAGAAATTGAAAATTTTTAAATGCGACTGATTAATTTCCAGTCTAGTTTAATATGGATTCAAAAATTTGTTGAAAAAAGGAGAAAGTTGAAATTATATAATTGAAACACAAAGAGATTAACAAGCAATACAAGTAAAAATGCTAAGAATAAAATTTCGAAATCATAGAATTCGATTCCAGACACATTTAACTGTTTGAAGAAGCAGAGTCATCTATTTTCACCATTTTTTCATCTACCCATGTCTGCGAGTCATTATTTTCAGAGATGAATAGCATCAAAAACTCGCTTAGAAACTGTTGACTCCGATTCAGCATGTATTCTACTAAAACTAACATCTTACAATCCTTATATGTTGTTTTTCATCTAATCAGCAACGACAGAAATCACACTAATGTTACTTTAATTTGAAGTACACGTATAACTAAAATATTTACTAATATAAGGTGCAAAATGTATTTTTTCGTAGTAAATAAAGAATTCTGAGTTGTTAGTATTTTTTTTTTTATTATTATTATTCCAATAATCGCAAGTCACAATTATTTGACAGGAATGTCTATACCTCAATAAACTTTTTTTCAGAAAACAATGGCACGTTGATCCACAAAGGTTCTCCACCCCTGATATAGAGTCTATGTTAACTGCTCATTATCATGCTTACCTAGTCCTTTAAGACCCAGGCGCACGTTCGTGATGCAACTTTCTACCTTCCAAGAAAGTAGCAAGAAGTCTTTTTGTTATTTTTCAAGTGTTATTGGGGTCAGCATAGTGTTAATAACCAGAAGAATGGGACATTTAAAGATAAAATAATTTCGGGTCTTAACCCCTTACCGGATTCATTACCGGATTACCGGAAACGTACCATCCTGGCACATCCCGAATGTAGCTCGGGCACTGTGAAAATTTACACTATGCAATCGATCTCTCTCGAATTAATTCACATGGGCTTTTTATGGTTTCGAATAACTGAAAAATACCACTCGGTGGAATTTCTACAAAAAAAGGATGTCCTTCTGTTGAGAACTCTCCCCTTCAATCTTTTCTGAAAGACACTTTGTTGACTACATTCCCCCAACGGAGAAGGAAACTAATCCAACACGACAATGTTAATATTTTATGCTCAAAAAGAGACAAGTAACGGGAAGAAGGTAAGAAAAGGAACATGATTCTACTGTCTAGATTGCGATGCTGGGTGATCTGCATTACCATGTTTTTGAATTTATCATGCACCATCCAATTTGGATTAATAAAGGGTGTTTTTTTAGAGGTATAGAGCTTTAAATTGCAATAAAACAACGATGACATGATTTCGATTGACAAGAATTTTTTTATTCGAAAGATAATCTTGTGGCATTACATTTTAAATATGATTTCTGGCATAGGACTGCCACGGCTGGCTTGGATGTAGTCCAATCTGGACGTCCAATTTTCGATGACTTTTTCCAACATTTGTGGCCGTATATCGGCAATAACACGGCGAATGTTGTCTTCCAAATAGTCAAGCGTTTGTGGCTTATCCGCATAGACCAATGACTTTACATAGCCCCACAGAAAATAGTCTAGCGGTGTTAAATCACAAGATCTTGGAGGCCGATTCACAGGTCCAAAACGTGAAATTAGGCGGTCACCAAACGTGTCTTTCAATAAATCGATTGTGGCACGAGCTGTGTGACATGTTGCGCCGTCTTGTTGGAATCACAGCTCCTGGACGTCATGATTCAGGAATGAAAAAGTTAGTAATCATGGCTCTATACCGATCACCATTGACTGTAACGTTGTGGCCTTCATCGTTTTTGAAGAAGGATTCCACCAGCCCATAAAGCGCACCAAACAGTCAGTTTTTCTGGATGTAACGGTGTTTCGACATACACTTGTGGATTAGCTTCTGTCCAAATGCGGCAGTTTTGTTTGTTGACGTAGCCATTCAACCAGAAGTTTGCTTCATCGCTAAACAAAATTCGCTTATGAAAATCGACCATTATTTTCGAAATAAAATTGCACAATTTGAAAGCTTTGTTCAGGCGTGAGTCTATTCATGATGAATTGCCAAACCAAACTGAGAATAAATCACTTGACAGCTGTTAAATCGGTCGCCATCTTGGAAAGTAATGCCAACTTAAACTTCTATACCTGGAAAAAAAAACACTCTGTATTTATAGTTAGGGGGAATTGACTCCAAAGTCTAATGATATCTGTCCTACAGAAAGCCAACTTTACGGGCAAATTGCTCATTTATTTAAACAGATTTTTTCACATTAATTTTTTGGAAATTTTGTATGCGAATAATGCAATTATGTTTAAAAAGTAATGATTGAAAATAAGCATTATATGTAACAAAACTGACATTTTTTGTTTCATAATCCAGGATAAGTAGAGATTTTGACGGATTTGAAATGCAAACTATCTTTTGAAAGTTTGATTTATTAAGTTTTAGATGTCAGTCAGGCCAAAATTATAAACACGGTTATCCGCATGAAAAAAGGTCAAGTATAAGTGGTCTTCTAAAACGAGACCAATCAAGAGATGGTAAACATTTACCAAACATATAGAGAGCATTATTACAGGAAAGGGTTGAGAGGTTTGATCTCGCTAACCCCATTTATTAAGTAAATATTTTTAGTCTCAGGCGACAAAAATGATAAGGAACTCTACTTATGGACATGGGAAGATAAAAGTAAGAATCATCTTTCTTTCGCGAAATTCTGCAGTATGAAATGAAAGTAAAACTACGTTTAACTGAAAGGAAAACAAAAACTTTTAACTCAACTTTGCTGATGAATTTATGGAGTAGCACCTGTTGAATCAGGGTTAAAAAGGGAATAAGATATCAAATGCAGTAAAATATTTTTTGAAAAGATAATTAGTCATTATAATTATATTTTTTCTTAATCCTGTAATATTATTCAAACATGAAATTTTAATGAATCATTATTGACAAGTAGTAAATAATTAATAAAATATATATTTGAATTTATAAAAAAAGAAAGAAAATATTTTAATTTTGTCACAAAATATCTAGTATACTACTGTTACTTTAAAAATTATATAAATTTTTATTATAATATTTTAAAAAAAATTTTGTATAATTTTTAAGTATAGGAGGCCATGGGACTCAGAAGGCGGTAGGTCACAAGTTCAACACTGCATTCTTCTAGAAGAGTAGTGCAGCGTGGAAATGAAATTTTTTCTCTACTTCGCGACAAATCCAATTGCATTTTAGAGTCATTATCATGTTTCTTCTAATTATGAGATTCATTTCTAAAAATCACTGGCACAATTATGGTGCAACAAATAAGCAAATACAACACAAGGTACCCGACTACTTGCGGCAACTTTTTTTTAAAATAATGGATATATGGAGATTTTTTTGTGGTTTTTAGATTTATTTAGTACATTTAAAGAAAAAAAAGACTAAAATTAGGAATTAAAAAATAAATTATTACTACTAAAATGGGAAAAAATGGGTAAAAATTGACAAAATATTACATAAACGGGGCCGCTCTGTGCACAAATAGTAAGTGAACAAATTCTCAATTTTTCAATTTTGATGTATTACTTTGCTATTCCTTTTTGAAGCGACCTTCAGGAAAAGAGATATTTTAATTTTTACAAAAACTAGAGTACTTTATCTTAGTTGTTATATGAAATTGCTTAAAAAACAGTGATTATATTCACATAAAGAAATGTAAATTTTTAATAAAATAGTGATTAATAAATCTGTAGGTTAAAACACTTCTACTGTTATACAGAACATACACAAAAAATTTCAGCAAATTATTTTAAAAACCTTTTGAGCAATCGCTGTCCCCGTTTGAGTTTTTCGAAAAAAAAAACACATTTGGCGTAAAATGCATTTTAAAGTTTGACCTCTTATGTAAAGTTATGGCATCTGCTTTTACTGAAACACTTGTAATTTTTGTTCTAGTGAATGGAAAATAAAAATCTTGGTATTTTTATGAAGCTAATAAGATGGTCTATAAAATGAAATTATCAAAAAATTTGTCCATTTTTAAAAAAAAAATCATGATTTTATGGTAGTCGGATATCTTACGCAAACTAAATTTTTTTCAATGAAATAATATTCAAAACGGAGAAGAACATGGAATGCAGGTATATGCTTACCCTAGAAATAACAGGAATTGTAGGAAATATATTTCAGATTATTTGTTTTAAATTTCTATTCTTTGATATTATGAATTTCGGATATCTTTTCGTAACTGAAAATACACTCACTCACTTCCAAAAGTTAAGCACAGAGAGGAAAATGCTAATTTCCGGAAGCCAATAAGAATTGAAAAGGATGCAATTCGCTGCAGAGGTACATGGAAGTATGCAAATATGCTAGGTAACAGCCAATCGTGCTTTTATGTCAAGAAATATGCAAAAAGGGCAGTCTTATAAGAAGCCCGCTTTATGAAAGGTTACAGAAGTTGATTGTAAGTGCTGATAGAAGGTGTTTAAAACTTTCGTACAATTTGTTTTCAATACACACGTGTTTTTATGACTTCCAGAAAACGAATGAAAGATTCTGAGCGCGGTCGTGCTGTGGGGCGCATTGAAACAGGACAGTCGATCACAGACGCTGCTCTTTTCTTCGGCGTTCATCATTCTGTAATTTCACGTTTATGGAAACAATTCCAAACCACACAGACAGTTATCCGAAGGCCCGTAGGCGGTCGCCCAAGGGTTACAACCCCTGTGAAAGATCGATATACTGCTATTGTAGCCAAGCGGAATCGCAGAGCGACCTCCACACGTGTGACATCTATGGTTACAGCGTCCATTGGTAAGTTGGCGAGTTTGTGTTCCTCTATCCGTCCAATCAAGAGGGGCACAATTAAAGTGGTGCCGGGAACATGGCAATTGGACTGTGTCTGACTGGGGCAATGTAACGTTTACTGATGAGTCAAGATTTACTCTGGAGCCAGATGACAAGCGTATAAGGATATGACGTACACAAGGAACATGTAATCCACCCCAAAACATCACCGAACATTACGCATTCCGAGGCGGAAGCATTGTGGTGTGGGCAGGGATTTCATTAGTATACCGCACCGACCTGAACATCTTTAAACGGGGTTCTGTGACGACTGTCCGGTATTGAGATGAAGTCCTGGAACCTATTGTGAGATTTTACGCTGCAGCAGTTGGCCCTACTTTTGTTTTAATGGACGATAACGCACGTCCCCATAGAGCTGACATCGTCAATGACTACCTGGAGAGGGAAGAGATTGCGCGTATGGCGTGGCCAGTATATTCGCCCGACTTTAATCCCATTGAAAATCTTTGGGATGCTCTCGGTCGTGCTGTATCTTCACGTTTCCCACCTCTAGTCACTCTTATTGAGCTGGAAACTGCTCTACAAGAAGAATGGCGATTGCTTAGTTCTGCGGTGGTTGACTTCCTAATTGAAAGCATGGTCAGAAGGTGTAAACTTTGCATTCAGATGAGCGGGATCACATAACCTATTAATGTCCTTTTTTTTCCTTTTATGCTGTTTATTTTCACTTTATACATAATTCTGTTTAAGTCTCTAGTATGACATTATCTGATAACCTACAAAAATTTAATATTGTTTTCATTTCTATATATAATTATTCATTTTGTTTATGTATAAATATATATGCTACTTTACGGCCAAATTTTGTGTCAATCAAAGCAGTATTTGTTGATTTTTTTGGCATTTTACATCTTCGTGCTTAACTTTTGGAAGTGAATGTAAATCACTGAATGTCGTCACTGTTAATAACTTATAGCGAGCTAAAGTATGATTTGTATATATATATATATATATATGTAGGGTTGGATATGTGCAATGGACAACCCCTCCCCCTGTACTTAGGGTGGAGCAGTCCACACTGACGTCACACCCCGTCAGGAATGTTCGACTAAAGGACACGGGAAAATATGTAGACGGACGTTAGGGACACTAAGCTTTAGACGTAGCAGAAAGACAGGATAAGATTATATTTTTTGCTGTTCAGGATATATATATATATATATATATATATATATATATATATATAATCTAGATATTTCATCTTGTTAAATAAAGCATTCATCCTCCTTAGGTTGTAGTCATTTTCCCATATTTTGGGGGCTCGACCTTTCTCTTGCATATTAAGGAAAATCTCCTCTAGACGAGAGAAAATTTTTAAGACGCGTTAATATTTTTCTTCAGTGGACGCTACATTGCAAAAAGCGTAAAAACTTGTTGCTGTTGGAATTTCTTTTTCTTGGATTCATTTAATGCCTCAACTGGTTTTGGATTTATTGTACGGACTGCTCCCCAACCCCAGGTAGGCAAAATTTAATTAAACGTATTTTTTTGTTTGTTTATTTTGGCTTTAAAATTACTGTATTTAGTAGTTTTAACTCAGAGTGTGATAGGAAAATTTTGATTACAACCTTGCACCGTCAATAAATTTTCAAAGTGATTAATTTTGTATATTAAGATGTCCTGTAAAAATATTAAATTTGGCGATATTCCTGTAATTACTAATTCATTAAAATGTGGTACAACTCGTGCTGTAAAAACATTAAATTCTATATTAGGATTCACCGAATTTGACCGTTCTTCGCGAAATAAAATAAGAAATTTTTCTACATTCCCTAAAGAGTTTAGAGTTGAAGAACACAAAGAAAAAATTTTAACCGAATTCTCATTGCCTGATTTTATCTCAGTCGCTAATTTATTGCATTTAGACGTAGAAACAAATGAGCAAAATTTATGCAATAGTATATTGAAAGCTTTGACGAACTTAGATGAATTCCAACTAACATAAAATAATTCGGAGGCATCCTTTTCTGAAGGCGAAAACGTAGTTTCAAAAACGAATCACGTTAGACAGGAATTTTTCATCGGAAGGGACAGACCAGCACTCCCCTTTTCAACATCCGGTCAGTAATTCTTCCCTACCCAGAGTTCAAGGTTATTCTTTCATGCCGGTACATCAAAACGTTTCATCTCTTTGTACACAAAATATTTTTCCTCCCTATTCAAACGATGCTTCCCTTACAGAGATGAATACCCAGTTTTGGACTTTATTGCGGGATATTTCGGCGACTAGTAGAAAATTTACCGGGGAAGATTTTTATTCTGTAAATAGTTTCTTTCACGATGTTGAAGAAAATTTTGATTTATTCCCAGCTATCAGTTCTTCTCAAAAATTAATTTTCGCGAAACGTCTAGTATTTGGAACTGCTAAATCATTTCTTTTTTCACAAAGAAATTTAAATACATACGAGTCATTCAAATAAGCTTTAATTGAAGAATTTTAGGATTCAGTTACTTCAATAGCAGTTCACCGTGAATTAGAAAAAAAGGAAAATGTATAAAACCGAGACTTTAATGCAATATTTTAATCCCATGTGTGAATTAGCAAATAGACGTGATTCAAAAATTGACGAAGCATCAATTATCCAGTAAGTAATTAATGGAATTGATGGGCCTCGTTCAGATAAAATAATCCTCTATGGTGCAACCTCATTTTCCGAATTTAAGCAGAAATAACGTACCTATGAAACTGTCATTAAAAACATGGGAATACATAACTCTAATTCACCGAATTTTCGTCATTCATATGAAAGCCGAGGACGCGAATTTAATCAACAAAGCTTTCAACGAAAACCCACAAGATTTAACGTTTCAAACGCAGCTAAAATCCCCAACGTTGTTTTAATTGTAATGATTAGGTCATCTATCAAAATCTTGTCCTAATCATTCACGTGGCCCCAGATGCCTCTCATGTAATCTTTATGGTCACAAATCATTTGAATGCCGACGAGCTAATTTAAATAACACTTCTACACCACCTTCTGGTGTAAATGCTGTGCATGAATTGCCTTCTCCTATTAATATGTGTAAAGACGTAACAATTTTTGGGCGTAAACTTAACGGGTTAGTAGACACAGGCAGCAATTTAACACTATTAAGAAATTCTACTTACATAAATATAGATGCACCGCCACTGAAACAAACCAACACATTATTAACAGGTTTTGGTTTTTCGCGAATTAATGTGATAGGAACTTTTGATTCTGAAATTACTATCGATGATCAAATTTTTCCTGTTACTATTTCTGTTACTATTTCTTGTACAAATTATGACCTTATAATCGGTTGTGACGTAATTAAACAAACACAACCAAATATATCGCCTACAGGCGTAAAATTTGCACGAATTTTAAGGCCTTCTGATAATGCAAATGAAAATTTTATTATGACGATTTCTGACGGTTCACCCACATTTGATATAGGTCCAAATGTTTCTCAACATAATCGAGCTGAAGTCGAACAACTGCTATCGACATACACGCTTAAAAAAACAAAAACTGTAAACATAGAGCTTGATATCGCTCTCACCGACGACGAACCGATATTTCATAAGCCTCGAAGTTTGCCATTTGCTGAACGAGATATAGTGGACGCTCAAGTTGATGAATGGATTAAAAATGCAATTGTTGAGCCGTGTTCATCCCCTTACGCTAGTCAAGTTGTGGTAGTAAAGAAAAAAGACGGGAAATCAAGAGTTTGCATTGATTATAGACGCTTAAATCGCAAACTTATTAAAGATAACTATCCTCTTCCTTTAATTGACGATATTTTAGATTGTCTCCAAAATGCTAAAATATTTACTACTCTAGATCTAAAAAATGGATTTTTCCATGTCGCGGTAAATGAAAGGAGCCGTAAATTTACTAGTTTTGTTACTCACAATGGTCAGTATCAATTTAGACGAATGCCTTTTGGACTAAGTACTTGTCCTTCCAACTTTATGCGGTACATAAATGCCATTTTCCGACATCTGATTTCGAAAAGTATTGTTCTCCCATATATGGATTATATCGTTATTCCCGCTGCTAATGAGTCCCAAGCCCTTCAATATCTAAAAATTGTTCTAGAGGTAGCTTGTGATTACGGACTTGAAATAAATTTTAAAAAATGTCAATTTTTACATAATACAATTGAGTTTCTTGGCCATATTATAGAAAACGGTAGATTGTTTCCTTCCCCTTCAAAAACTAAAGCTGTTATTAATTATCCTGATCTTAAAATTATTAAAGACGTTCGCCGATTTCTAGGTCTTACTGGCTATTTTAGAAAGTTTTTACCCTCATATTCGACCATTGCAAAACCTTTGAGTGACCTCCTTCGTAAAGACTCCCTTTTCCAATTTTATGCTGAACAACAGACAGAATTTCAAAAATTAAAATACTTACTTTCCCAACAACCCGTTTTAAATATTTTTAACCAAAATTCTCCCACTGAGATTCACACTGACGCGTCAATCGATGGTTTGGGTGCAGTCCTACTCCAAAAATCCATACATGACAACCAGTTTCACCCTGTATTCTACATGTCAAAAAAGACATCAGACCATGAAAGAAAGTACACTAGTTTGGAACTAGAAGTCCTTTCATTGGTCGAAGCACTTAAAAAGTTTCGCATCTATGTACTAGGAACATCATTCAAAATTATTACTGACTGTGACACCCTCGTCAAAACACTAAGTAAAAAAGAGCTTAACCCCAGGATAGCCAGATGGTCACTTTATCTTCAAGAATTTAATTATACAATAGAACACCGTACAGGCTCAAAGATGGCTCATGTGGATGCTCTCAGTCGACCTGCACATTGTATGCTAATCCAAAATAGTGTTCATCTTCAATTTCTCAAAGCACAACAGGCTGATGACCAAATAACAACGATAAAGACGCTTCTAGAAACAACGCCGCATGACAACTATATCGTAAAAAACAAACTTCTTTACAAAACAGTCAATGGCACCGATTTACTAGTGGTACCTGACGAAATGCAGGCTAACATCATTAAAATTGCACATGAACGTGGACATTTTGCTGTTCTACGCACACAAGGTTTAGTTAGCAAAGACTTTCACATCCCACGACTTAAAGACAAAGTTGAAAAATGCATTCAAAACTGTGTTACATGCATTCTCACAAACCGGAAACGTGGTAAACAAGATGGCACGCTTAACCCTATAGAAAAAAACGATTTACCACTCCATACATTTCATCTAGATCATTTGGGTCCCCTAGCGACAACTTCTAAGAAATATAAGCATGTTTTCGCAGTGATTGACGCATTCTGTAAATTTACATGGCTGTATTCCACTAGATCTATGGACGCTGCAGAAGTCATAAATCCATTAGAAAACCAAAGACATGTCTTCGGAAAACCCGCTACTATTATCACTGATAAAGGATCCGCATTTACTTCCTCCCCATTTGAAGATTACTGTAAAAAGCAAAACATCCTTCATATCTCCATTACAACTGGTCTCCCAAGCTCTAATGGCCAAATTGAAAAACAAAATTCCACCATCATTGCTGTGCTGTCAAAACTTTCAGTCGACGATCCCGAGAAATGGTATTCTCACGTACCCCACCTGCAAGAAATCCTGAACTCAACTTTTCAAAGAAGCATCAAGATGACTCCATTTGAGCTCCTTTTTGGCACCAAGATGAAGTCTTGCCTGGACATTGAGATTGTCGAACTTCTTAACGATGAGATTACAGCTCAATTTCAAGAACAACGTGATGCTCTCCGTCAAGATGCCAAAAAGCAAATCTACAAAGTTCAAGATGAGAATCGCCGCACGTACAATCTCTGGCGCAGACAAGCTCATAAATATCAACTACATGACCTAGTAGCAATTAAACGCACTCAGTTTGGTCCAGGCTTGAAACTTAAGCAAAAATACCTCGGACCATACAAAGTTACAAAAGTCAAGCACAATGACACTTATGACGTAGAAAAGTGTGATTTTGTCGACGGACCATCAAAAACGTCTACTTGTGCAGAATTCATAAAACTCTGGCCAAGCCAAACTAACTCTACTTGATTTCTCCATTAAAAACTGTTCACAATTTTTCTTCCCGTGAAAGACTTTCGTTATGAACATTAACAACAGACTTTTTATCTATTTATTTATCTTTGATTCCATTTTTATTGAATGACTTTAACATTTTCTTATTTCATTTTAGTACAAATTTAAGTGTTTAGCAGTAGGAGCATCTTGCTTCAATATGTTCCTGTTCCTTATTCCAGATTCTTATTTTAGCCTTGATCTTATTTGTATCGTTAACATAATTTGTTTTACCCCAGTGGTAATGTATGAAATTTTTTCTATTTAAGAAATATTACTTTAAATTTGTTCATTTTTCAGTATTTTTGTACTTTTTCTTTGATGATATTTTGTGTTGTGTATAGTTCTTTCATCTACTGTGTAACTGTGTACATTTTTAATATTTCATTACTATGTATCTGTACATTTTATCATTGTATGTAATCAGGCGAGGTCGCCTTGCAATGGACAACCCCTCCCCCTGTACTTAGGATGGAGCAGTCCACACTGTCGTCACACCCCGTCAGGAATGTCCGACTAAAGGACACGGGAAAACATGTAGACGGACGTTAGGGACACTAAGTTTTAGATGTAGGAGAAAGACGTTCTCCTTTGCTGTTCAGTATAATCTAGATATTTCATTTTGTTAAATAAAGCATTCATCATCCTTAGGTTGTGGTCATTTTCCCATATATATATATATATATATATATATATATATATATATATATATATATATATATATATATATATATATATATATATATATTATGTGTGGGAGACAACAAGGGTAAAAAGACATTTGTCTTTCTTCTGATTTATTTAAAACTTTTTAAAAAATTAATTAAAAAGGTAGCTATTCTAAATTTTTAATTTCTAACAAATAGATTTCCATGATATGACGAAGGGGACGCCTGCTCGCCCAATCTCTTTCTCTCCCTCGTTTTTCTTCAAAAGACAAATTTTTTGTTTCACATTGGATCGGCTGCGCGCGAAGACTGCGTGTTGTTTTTTCCTCTGGTGTTTTGTTGAGAGATTCAATTGGATGACGACTCCACAACCGATTCCATATATATATATATAAAATGTTTGGATTCGTAAAACAAAGGCTGTATCCAGGATCAAGGTTTTTTTCAACCTTACGAACTCAAAGAAACTATTTGATTTTAAATATATTTTACTTAAGAATAATTTTTTTCCCCTTGAAATGTTTGCACTGTGATTTTTTAATCCCTTGCGTACCCTGTAACTACTGAAGGACACATACTATGTATAAGGTAAAGTCCCATTGTAATCTCATGTGGATTCATGGTTTATTTAGATACACAAGCAGTCTAACCAGCACAGAAAACATTATAAGTTAGATTTTTTTTATTGAGATTGAATAAAATTACAAAAAGTTTGGCTAACAAAAACTTGAAAAAATTTTAAAAAATTAAAATTACAAATCTTTGTGAAATCGATCGAAATGTTCTGTGGTACAAAAAGTTTTTCCACATGCATTACGTAAGTGTATTGTCATTTTTTGCATTTCTTCATCTTCTGCATCCCAAACAAATAAACACGTATACATAGTCACTGTCTTTTTCATCGGTTTCCGGCAAATATACTCCACAGTATCACTTTCGTTAAAATCCTACGATTCCATATTGGCATGTAAAAGTAAAAATAAACAGCAAAATTAGTTATACAAACTTTAGAAAGCGAAACGAAACATGGGTAAACGTACGCTTTAGTCGGTGTTAATAGGAAAAACGAAAGTCAAAGTCAGTATCCAGTTAAAAGTTCCAGTTATTTAAAGATTGCTAAAAAAATTATTTTTAGTTCATCATAAAAGTAAACTACGTTTTCGTGATTAAAATTAACTGATATCGAATGAATATGCAAACACATATTTCGCAAAAATGTTCCACAATTATATAACACGAAAGTTATTGAAACATTCTCGTTTTTGTTAGTATTAACATTTTTCAACCATATTGAGTAAGAATAGAATTATCATACTGAACTAGACTGCGTAGCTGCAGATGCCATTATCAGGGTTTCGTAATCTCGACACAGAAAAAATATAAAATCAAAATAATAAAAACAATTTTGAAAAAATAAAATTTTTTATCTACTTGTAAAATTAAGTATTTGATCTTTAATTTTTACTTTTTTGTTCAAGTACCTTGAGCATTAAAATAAGGTTTTTCCTTATTTTAGGGTATTAAATTAAGAATAACATTTTGTACTCTAAGTTTTTTGAAATTTTACTATTTCATTTTAAAAGCAATTACAAAAATTGGATTTTAATTCAATTTAAAATAAAAGACAATTAACCCGAATTTTTAGAAGAACTTGTACACAGATTTGTCCTCCTGTAGTAAAAACAATAATGTAAACATGTGATGGGGCTTTGTCGCGCCTTCTCACTAATCCTCTTGGAAAGTCTTTGGGGCCAGTATGGCATTATTTCAATCCAACCCTCTCAAGAAGAAACCGCTATATGCAGATTAGTGAGTAGATATATAAGGTAGCTTTAGCATTCGCGAGTTAGTTGAATAGAAGTTGGATAGAAGCCGGATAGTAGAATAGAAGTTGGATAGTAATAGAATGGAAGAATAATAGTAGAAGAATAGAATACAAGAAGAGACAGAAAGTTGAGGTGCTGATCGCCGTGAGATATTGGTAAGAGATTAATTATAGAAAGGTAATTATAGAACGGACTTTAGCTTATTAAGGAATCTACAGTAGATAAATATTCTGAATTTAATTTCTCATAAAGATAGTGAGTAGGGTTTCAGACGCTGTTTACTTAGAATTGTTAATTACGTAGCATCACTCCTGATCAGTAAGACTGATCAGGAGTAGACTAGTGTAGTAAGACTAGTAAGACTTGTGTTGCGTTGATCAATATACATTTAGACAATAATAAATTAGATTTATCATGGAGAATTTGAGTCATTAATCATTTATTCCTACAAATCTAGGTCGCATAGATGAAGAGATGATACCCCCGGGCCTCGGAGGTATCACAAATATGCCAGCTAAAAAGTACCAAAAGTAAGAAAAAGGTAAAAAAACTTTTCATATGTATTTTACATATATATTTAAATAGTAGATTTTTTTAGAGTTCTAATGTCCCTCCCCCTTAGTAAACGCCTTTGCATATAATTCAAACGCCTTTTTAAGCTTAATTTTAATTTCGATTTCTATTATTAAATCTTTTAAAACTTTTTGCCTTATTAATTTTGAAAAATTCAATGCAACCACATTCTTTGGATTAATTTAGTTTAAAAATTATATAGAATAAATAAAAAAAGGCAAACTGACTTTTTGCAATTGGAATATAAAGCAGTTCTAAATTTGAGTGTAATTAAAAAAGGGGGGTTAAAAGGAAGGATATTAAATTTTTGAATATAAAAATTAAAGTCGTTTTAGTTCTGTCTGTCATGTATACGTGGGATACTGAGTTCAACTGAGGTCAACTGAGGATACTGAGTTCCTTAAAAATAAAAGCCTACAAAACAAACATTCTCATCGCATATTGTATGGGGGTAACCCAGTCTGGACTTAGACCAAATTATAGACCAAAGATAAAAAAAATTTGAATTAATATTGGAACTAACAAAGTCATTGTAGATGTAAATGTTTATTTCTGTCTTGGCTCCTAGGACATGAACCTAGGTTGGCCCAACTAGAAACAAATGCAAAAGTACATTTTAAAGAATGTGCCACACAAATTGCTCAGAAACCATCGATTCCAATATCAGGATACTCGATAAAGAAAATAGATTTTTGGTGTAGTGTGTAGAAAAAATATTTCAACTCTGTAGCATGCTTAAGGGATACAAAAATGCAGCTATTCCTCCCGCGATATCTTAGGGAATTGCGAAATGACATTCCACGATTGTAAGATTAATGTTATACTTGTAAAACGTGAAAAATGAAAAAAAAAATCTTCAAACTTTTCAAGATTGCAAATAGTGTGGCATATTATCTTATATTGCAAGAACATTATAATACTTAAATGATGAATTAAAAATTGTAGTAGAGTAAACTCTACTGGTGGGGGCAATAAGTCTCGTATTTCAGCTTAAACGGGTACAAGCCTTACCTTAGGCAAGGATAGACAAACATCGCATTGTTGCTTATTAGGAACTGCATAGCGTAGTTTATCATGAAGACCAATGCATATGCAACTGCTCAGTTGTATTAATATTTTATTTCACATTGCAACATGAAAATAAAAAAATAAAGACATTTTAAATGTATTGCGTTTAACCCTCTGGTGTATAGAGTGCACAACAGGTAACATACTATCCAATCGCCTACCTAATTCATTGAATTAATTTTACGATGTAATCATGCACAATGCTACCACAAGGAAAACAACTAGACGATGCTGCTTTTCGCAATGGGCTAATAATATGTGACGGCACAGACACGTGATATTAAAAAACACGTGTTTCGAGCCAATTAGTTTATAAATTCATATATGACGTCATAGTCATACAATAAATATAATAATGTGTTTCCAGCTAATCAATTCATGCTCTTCGTTGTTGCCAACTTTTGATCTTTGTAAAAACTTTCTTTTAAAAGGTCAATGTTTGTCAATAATAATAATGTACGTGAGTAAGCAAAATATACATAATTTAAAAGTACACGATTAAAATAAGATTTTTTTAAAAAATTTAACATCTTTTGGGGGAATTTTTTTTATTACATTTAAGCATATTTACACAATAAGGAAATTTGGAATTTTACTAATAGAACAACAAGTACAAGTTTAAAAATAAATCGCAAACACGAGATTGCCTTTATCATGAGCCGTTCATGAATTGAGCCCATTTGAAATTGGTTATTCCGCTATTTATATTTGTGAAAAGTACCGGCTGGCTGTGAATTAAAAAATGAATAATAAAATATAGTACAGAATTGCTTCAGAAACTTTCATTTTTCGTAACATTTGCAGCTGTACTATAGATTTTGATCTCTTAACTCAGCATCTCTATATGTAACACTCTTCAGTTTTGTAATTTTTTTCATAAATAATAAAAAAAATTGTATATCCAGAAATACGTGTATTTATTTTATTATCATTATTATCGCAAATCCAAACGAATGAAATAAATCCGAGATAATGAGGGACAAAGAGTTACTAATGTTGTTCTTTTTTTTTCTAATTGTTCTGTATGAAAACTGATAATAATTGGTGTAGATTCTCTATTGACTGTTTCGCTATTCTGTGAAGTGAATAAAATTAAGGTATTACCTTAAAATTGGGAATTTTCCCAAACATTTACACATTTTTTAAGGGGTGTTGGAAAGCTAAAATCTTATTTTTTTGACAATTTGAGATTTTTACATTTTCAAATTGTATAGACTTTAACCTTTTTAAAAATACCTTACTTTAACCTCTAGGGTATTTAGAAGCCCTTAAAACGTATTTTTAAATAATCATTGAATTTGGACCACGCCCATTTTAATGGCGAAAATTGTAAACGAATTACTTTGTTTTTGCTTAAAAGTCTAACGACCGATATAAACCAAAACTTGTATCTTTTATTTTAAATTGAGCCTTTTATTTTTTTATTTCCTAGCCGATTAGAAGTCTCACTGTATACATTAAAATCAATTTATCTCAAAATGTAAATTTTAATGTTCGATGTACCTTTTCTGAGAAACTACTGTTCACAGGTATGTAAATTTTTTATGAATTATTTATAATGATGTCTAATATATACTAAAATGAGCTTTTTGTAAAAAACTCAAAAATTTAATTTTTACAAATTTTTTAAGTAAAAAATGGGTCAAATTTCGCAATGTTTGATAAAATCTTTCGTAATTTATTAAAAAATTCAAAATTAGCTAAAAGCTCATTTTAGTATAATGAGAGAGGTGTACTTTAATAGTATGAAAAATTTCAAGCATGTACATAAAACAGATTTTGAGAAACGGTACATCGAAAACAGCCAATTTAACATTGTCAGTATAGATAAAGAGAGATGTTTCCAACTCCCCTTAATGATTTTCTTTAATAGGCTATCTTATTAGCTTTATAAAAATATCAAGTCTGCTATTTTCCGTTCACTAGGGAAAAAAAACTACAAGTGTTTTAGTAAAAGCAGATGCCATTACTTTAAGCAGGATGTCATACTTCAAAATGCCTTTTACTCGAAATGTGTCTTTTTTTTTTAAAAAATACTCATACGGGGACAGTAATTGCTCAAAAAGAGAGAGAGTTTTGAATATAATCAACTGAAATTTTTTGTGTATGCTCTGTATAACATTAGGACAGGCCCGCATTTCCGCTTAGGCACGCTAGGCACACGCCTAGGGTGCAAAAAATTGGAGGAAGAAAAATTTAAATTACAGAGAACGCGTTTACACACACACACACACACACACACACACACACACACACACACACACACACACACACACACACACACACACACACACACACACACACACACACACACACACACAACCACCTAGTGTTTTTTAAAAACCCAATTATTCTCTTTCATTTTTATATCTAAATTATCAAATCTTCATTTCGCTATCGCCCAAATTATTATGTATATCACTTGGCTTTTCTTCCCAAATCATATTTTGTTTCATTTATACGGTTATTAAATTGTTCTCAAAATTCGAAATAAAATCTTTATAGCAGCATTTCTCAATCTGCGGGGCGAGTCCCCCTTGGAGGGCGCTATAACCCTAGTGGGAGGGGGGGGCGTGCATATCGCGAAAAAATTAAAAAGTTGATAATTAATAAGTTCATGCAATAATGTATATTCTATACTGTAATTCCATACGATTATATTAATTTACTGTGTTTATTTACAAAAGGATGGGGGGGGTTCCGTGATGCCAAATGGTAAGAAATTAACAAGAGCGACCAAACCATATCACTCTCTTTCCTTACGGCTGTCGGTTGCCAGTCCGTGACACGAAGGGTCCATAGGTGGTGGATAATAGAAGGACTCTCCATTAAGAAGACAAAGAAAAGGAAAAGAGTAAGAGAGTTGAGGGAAAATCCCTCCCGAACCAAAACTGGCAAGAAAAGAACTGAAGAAGGGGGAGGGAGTTCTCTGGAAATAATGGGAGGGGACGCAACAATTTGAAGTGCCTAGAGCGCCGGGGAGGTTAAAAACGGCCCTGTTCGGATGTATCAGTCACTGTTTTATAACAAAATTTACAGTCCGTTATGTGGAAATAATCACTGTTTTTTAAGCAATTTAGATAAAGTGCTTTAGTTTTTGTAAAAATTAAAATAACCCTTATTCTAAAGGTCCTTTTAAAAATGAATAACATAGCAACACATCAGGATTGAAAATTTGTTCATAATCTTTCGGTATAGAATGGGACCCGTTTATATAATTTTTTTACCAATTTTTGTTCCCATTTTAGTAATAATAAATTCTTTTTCACTTCTTAATTTGAGCTTATTTTTCTTAAAGTGTACTAAACAAATTTAAAAACTACAAAAAAAAAATCCCCCATATCTCCATTTTTTTAAAAAAAAAGTTGTCGCAAGTGGTCGGATACCTTGAACCTAAGCACGTTACATCATGTCATACGTCACGAGACGTGACGTCAGCGTAATTCAACCTGATGTGGTTCTGTTACTATTATTCCTCCTACAGTGCTGCTAATTAAATCTTTTGAAACCCTAATTAAGGCATCATTCTATTTGAAATTTCAAATTCCTTAGATACTCCAAAACGATATCTTTTTAACAATATTTATCAGAGTTCCACAGCATTATATTCCCAACTAATTATCTAATCTATCTAACCCTCAACAAATTGCAGTGACTCTATCCACTTAGTTCACTATCTTCATCAGCTTCGAAAACTCCCCATTAGAATCAGCCCATCTGCAGCACAAGATTCCGAGCAGCGTCCTGAACAACCTCTTCTTTGTCCGCCCCTCATTCCCCACCTTCACACATCGCGGAAGGGCACAAAGAGACCCTTTCACGAAATTTTCGGAAAAGAGTGGACGGAAATGGAACTATGTCTCTTGATATTTTCTTTCATTCTTTCCCGTTATCGTCGTTTTTAAACGAGGATTTTTGCACTCTTCGAAAAATTATTTTTAACGTTTCCTCTCCCCTCCTAGACGCACACGTCACCAGCGGTCAGTCGCTGATAAGGACGCGATGAGGTTTTTCATTCATTCACGAGTTGCGAACCCGATAATTTCCGGTAATGGTTGCTTCACTACTATGTTACGTAAAAAAAGAAGAATAGTTGACAAGAAGTATCGTGTATCATCAAGTGTCTGTCGTTGAGCGTTGGGGAAATAAATTCTTGCTGATAACTGGTCCCGGAAATTTTTGTGATGAAAGCACTTAGAAATGTGAGTGGATTAATGTTATGAAATGAAGTTATATGAATTTCATAAAAGAATGAATGTATTATAATCTGTGACGTAAAAGGTTGGAGTGAGTGAGTGTTTATTAACGTTACGCTAAGCTAACCCTAAGCGTCAACACTAGAAAGGAACTGGTAATTTTGAATCGTGGTGAAGTGAAGAGGACGACACCAAAGCTGTCATCCCATTCTTCTAACTATCTCACAATACCTACAAGAGTACTTTGAGCTACGACAGATTTAACGTAAATCAGTCCCTCCAAACGGAGGGCTGTACAAGATTGGAGTAACAATTAAAAAAAACCAAGGTTCTCTAGGGCAGTTGTTGTTACCTTGAGTGATTTCATGATGAGTACGAAGTCACGCACACATACATCTTTATGTAATACTAACTCCCCGGAAATATACTACACTGGTGTGCAAAAATTAAGGACGAAGTCGAAAAATTAGCATATCAGCTGAACGAAGAGGCAGAGCGGACAGAAAGACCAATCAGGAGATTCAGTAAGGTGATGTACGGTAGCACATGCGCAGATATGCAGGTAGACGTAATGGGGGAGTGTCTGAGTAGTATAAAGCATATTGTCGGTGTAAGATCAGTATTTCTGGCAAAGAGATTGCACGCCGTATAGCAGTTAAAATCACACCGAGTTGCTGCCTCAGCGAGAAATGGCGAATAATCAATCTGTTAGACGACATCTGGATGCTTTTACCCGAGGTCGAATCATTGGGAAGTTGGAGGAAGGCCGCAGTGTGACAAGTGTGGCTGCAGAGTTCGGAATTGCTCACAGCATCGTTTCACGACTTTGGAGACAATTTCAAACTACAGGAACAGCTATCCGGGGTTCAGTAGTGGTCGTCCACGAGGAACCACACCCGCAGATGACCGGTACATTGTCTTACAGGCCAGAAGAAACGGGCGGCAGACAGCGGGAGAAATCGCTAGACACACGACACAGGCGACTGGACGACCGGTATCGCGTTTTACCGTGGCCAGAAGACTGCACGGTGGTGGTCTGTTTGCACGACACCCTGTAAGGTGTGTACCTTTAACGCCTGCCCATCGGAGAAGGCGTTCTCTGTGGTGCCGGGAACACCGGAATTGGAGAGACAATGAATGGGGACAAGTACTCTTTACAGATGAGAGCAGATTCAGTTTGAGTAGCGATTCTCATCGCATACTCATCTGGAGAGAGCGGGGAAACCACAATCATCCCTCGAACATCATTGACAGGGACAGGTATGGAGGTCGCGGTGTTCTCGTTTGGGGAGGCATCATGCTTGGTAGTCGTACAGACCTTCACATCTTCAACGCAGGTTCAGTCAACGGGACCCGTTATTGTAACGAGATTCTTCTTCCATATGTGCGTCTTTTTAGAGGCGCTATGGGTCTGCAGTTCCTTTTCATGGACGACAATGCACCATGTCATCGCACAGTAGCTGCCGAACAGCTCTTAGAGAGTGAGGATATTGAACGTATGGATTGGCCGGCACGATCTCCGGATCTCAATCCCATCGAGCATGTATGGGATTTTCTAGGCAGACTCTTGGCAGCTCGTACCTTACCACCAATAACGATTCGGGAGCTTCGATTGGCGCTGCAAGACGAATGGGCAGCAATGCCTCAACAACTCATTGACACCCTCATTCTCAGCATGGGCAGACGCTGTGAAACCTGCCTAGCAGTCAGGGGAGATCATATCCCCTACTAAAGACCGGATGTTTCTTGCTGGACACCCATCACAGGGATGTTTCGGCCTTCAGTCGCATTGCGCTCCATGCTACTTTTTCAATCAAGCTTCTTTTTATCCCTCTGATTTCTCTTTTAGTAAGTGTTGCTTACATTACACATCTCCTTACGTATTGGGAATCTTACGGTATTAAATGTGTTGATTTGGAAAGCTTTTGTACAAAGTTATATTGAAAAAACCGTCTCGTCCTTAATTTTTGCACACCAGTGTGTGTCTGCAATGGGAAATACCAATCCTCAGTCCCCATCATGTGTATGTGTGACTTTACTCATCAGCATATTCCAGCAACAATCTGCTATTGATTGGCATTTATCATTGCAGACCTAGTACATTACCCGTGAGCTAGTATTACTTCTTGGTAAACCAATTACCGCAAGTAATTTTGACAAGCATACGACATGAACACTTTCGATTTTTTGCGTTATGAAAATTCACCGACTTGGGCCGGGGATATACCCATAATTTTGGGCTTAAAAGACCAGCGCTAACCCAACTACGCCAACCAGCCGACATATGTATACATGAATGCATATACATGGTGTTCCCGAATGAGGTGTACACTCTTGGAGAGGAGGTAGAGAACATTGTGATTAGCCATAATTACATCGGAAAGCATGGGCGGAAACAGACAGGTGGCGCTGTACGCGAGAAATCATGGTCGGCACTTGTGGTTTCCTCATTTCAGACACGGACAGCGAGGGATGAACATGACTTGTTATACGAAAGCCAAATTGGTGGATATCCACTTCATCTAAAGCCTACCAAACGGAAACGGACGTGTTGCTTTTCGGTTGCATGGAGAAAGATATCCAGCGAGGTGGCAATCGAATCCTCAAATGTTCATTGGAGTGCATCAGAACCTGGCAGAACATTTATTTTTCAAAGGCACGATTGACGACACGCTCGTCAATTCTGAAATGAACCTGGTGGCACAATCTGCATGATCACTGCTGCTATACGATCCGTGAAATGCCCGGTGTTTTCGAACATGTCCAAAACTCCATGTCACGTCAGTGTCATGCGTGGATACATGCCGATGACAGTAATTTCGAACACCTCCTGGGATGCTTTAATATCACACTCTTTATTTATTATTGTTCTTTTTTGTGTAATAAAGCGTGTGACGAATCTATACGGAACTTTATCACTAACCTTCTGAACCGACCTTTTTAGGGAAATTTAATTCATTGTGAAGGTCTCTAGGAACCTCACTTTGAGAACTAGAATAATTATGAGTCATAAAAGAACCAGTAGCCATTTTTATAAATAACTTTCTTTATTTGGTTATTTTTCCCAAATAGAATCAAATAAACTTATTAACAGTAATTTTAATAATACTATGAGGTTTTAAAGATGATATCCTTTAAATTAACTCAATTAATTAATGATCTAATTAATTAATTTATTAAATAACGATCACGCAGAAATTACCACGATAAGAGATCCCAGAATTATATTTAATAATGTTCTTATTGAACATTTAACTTTAATCCGACTCTTAAAGCTTGAGTGAGACTTTAATTTCAAAATGATATTTACCACTCGGAATCTCAATTCTTCATGAGGTTAATTTATCTTCAACAACAATATTTCAATTCAAAGTCACTATAACCCTATGTTTCAATATCTATCTCCTACTGCTCTAACTTTACTATTTCGTTTGACTTAAATACTGAATCTAATCTGCATAATAAGGAATCCTGTCCGCTCTTTGGAGTTGATTGGAAATAGGTAGGGAATTAAATTTCCCTAAAAAGGTCGGTTCAGAAGGTTAGTGATAAAGTTCCGTATAGATTCGTCACAAGCGTTTTACACTACATTCTATATTGTATCGTAACTGTCTTTTTGTCTCTTTATCCCGTTAGGGTTACATACATCGGGAAACCCCTCTGGTCAAGTAATAAATACAACTTTAAGTTACCTTTTCATTAATAGGAAAAGTACTATGCTATCTTTCATAGTTTAGAATGTATTTTGTTTTGGTTCCTTTCTCTAAATTACTAACTTTTTAAAATAATCTTTTATCTTCAACTGTTCGATATGCCCCCAGAGGAGGGAAGTGCCCCACAGTTCGAGGAACGTTGAGTTAACAGCATACTACATTGCATAAAAAATTACTCCCATTTTAATTATTTTATATAGACATTTAGGTTGTGCGAATAGTTGTTCTATTGATTTAAAACCAATAAACATTGCCTCTGAAATTTAAGGTAAAAAAATCCCAACTATATCAATAAAAATTATTAGTCCCATCTCTAAGGAATTTATTGATAACGATAGTGGGAGTGAGTGGGCATAATTATGTCTTAAAGTTTCCTTTTGATATCAAAATTGGAGGATGAGGCTTTGACCATAACTAATTACAAATCTATGCGCTATTTACTATTTAGAATACAGAGAGTTACGATTTTGGAGAAGATCTAATTTAGAACTCTATAAAAATTGCACAAATTTACATATAACAACAAAAAAAAAACAAATACCTTGAAATTGTAAAATTCATCAAATAAATGTGCTGGTCATCTGGCTAGAATATGAATGAAGACCGTTGCTTCAAGAATATATTTCTGGCAAAGCCCATGGATAATGTACCTCGGGGTAAGTCCCCTGCTAAGATGGATTGGTTGTATTTAAAAAGGTTTTAATATTTTAAAGGTTAAAAGCTGGATAACAGTTGCCAACAACTAGATATAGATGCCTAGAAAAAAACTCCTGGAGAAGGATGAGGCCCACTCAGGGCTGTTGAGCTGTTTAAGAAGAAAAAGAAGATTTATTATTTTTGTATTTTATAGACTTTTCAGAGCACACCCCCTCAACACCCCGGCAACCCCAACATCGTGGGAAGGGCAAGGATTCTAGGAGCCTAAAGCTTGACTGACACCAAGTACGCCTTGGGGCTCGAAATCTGACTTTGCAGGGGGGGACTAATATTCTCGATTACGCCACTGAGACCTTTATAAAATTTTGGTCACTAAATTTCACTTGCATAATTAATGAATCAAGGTTACAACCCTTTTAGGGAAAACATATTCAACCCCTCCCCCTCTAAACCCTCTATATGTTTGGATATAGGCATATTTGCTTAGGAATAGTCTTTTTTCCCACAATGTAGTGAAAAAAGTCTAAATAGGTCACCCACACTCGTGTAATTTCGATATAACTTTAAAAAACTAAAAAAAATAATAAATAATTAAACTAATAAAAATACATTTTAAATATGATCAAGCAAGGCGTAGATTCGTCAAATGGGCCCAAAACGAGATTGCCGTTGTTCCAGATTTTCATAAGCGAATTTTGTTTAGCGATGAAGCGCACTTCTGGTTGAATGGCTATGTCAACAAACAAAACTGTCGCATTTTGAGTGAAGCTAATCCACAAGTGTATGTCGAGACACCATTCCATCCAGAAAAACTGATTGTTTGGTGCGCTTTATGGGCTGGAGGAATCCTTCTTCAAAAACGATGAAGGCCACAGCGTTACAGTCAATGGTGATCGGTATAGAGCCATGATTACTAACTTTTCATTCCTGAATTGAACAATCATGATGTCTAGGAGCTGTGGTTCCAACAAGACGCCACAACATGTCACACAGTTCGTGCCACAATCGATTTATTGTAAGACACGTTTGGTGACCACCTAATTTCACGTTTTGGACCTATGAATTGGCCTCCAAGATCTTGTGATTTAACACCGCTAGACTATTTTCTGTGGGGCTATGTAAAGTCATTGGTCTATGCGGATAAGTCACAAACGCTTGACCATTTGGAAGACAACATTCGCCGTGTTATTGCCGATATACGGCCACAAATGTTGGAAAAAGTCATCGAAAATTGGACTACATCCGAGCCAGCCGTGGCAGGCATATGCCAGAAATCATATTTAAAATGTAATGCCACAAGATTATCTTTCGAATAAAAAAAATCATGTCAATCGAATAATACATCGTTGTTTTATTGCAATTTAAAGTTCTATACCTCTAAAAAAACACCCTTTAGTTTTAGTTCTAGTGAACAGAAAACAATAAACTTGGTACTTTTATAAAGCTAATAAGAGGACCCATAAAATAAAATCGTAAAAATATTTTCAAATTTTGGCTAAATTCACAATTTTAGGGTAGTTGAATACCTTAAATCACAAAACGGTTCCGAATCTTGTCAAAATTCATCATGATTTATTATTGCTCTAGAACTGAAGCACCAAGCCTTTTAGTACTACTGGTTCAATGTAAATTGATTATGCAAATAGAAATAACTGAATGGATGCAGAGCAAAATTAAAACTACTACCGGAGACTTACTTCCACAGGAAATGCACACTTATTTGACATTGACCATCGATAGAGCAGGCCAGACGCCTCGCATACCAAGGGACTAGCAATGGTGTCGACAGGCTAGGCGCCACCCTATCGAATGTTTATTTAAAAGCAATGCCCGTTATTAAAAAGTGGCAGACATTTTTGATAAGACTGTCACACAAAGATGAGGTCTTATCGGGCACCAAAAATTGGAGCATCGAAAGGAAGAGAGTGAAGAAAGTTATTAGCTGTATAAAAAAGTTGTGAGAAACGAGATAATGAATTCCCATATATCTCGAAGGAGCTATTATCTAAGACCAAAAATATGAGCTGAAGTTTAGTTGAATGTTGCCTAGAGTTACGAAGGGTTGAATTATATATATACGAATATTTTTAAGTTGTTTAAGGATCTCATGGGTTTTAACTTTGTCTCAAGTATTGAAAATACAATTAATTTTCGATTACATGCAATTACTTGATCTTAAAATTAAATAATTCTATTCATTTACGCATTACTTGTAACGGAATGGAGACTTAAAAAAGTGTAAAATATTTAAAATCTAATCAGAATTTTAAAAATTATAAACATATGGCAATAAGAAATATTAATTAAGTTTCACGTTGCGCGTGATATTTTCTAAAATAATAGCTCTAATTACAAGTAATAAGTTGATTTATAAAGTTAACTATATTCTTATTACGTTGTAGCTTTTTTCATATAAATATAATAATAAATCATATTTTTTAAGAAATAAAATAAAAACATTAAATTTTTTTTTAAATTTCAATATTTTTTAAATATTTTGAAATACAAAAGATATATAATACTAAAATTAAGAGTAGGGTTTATAGATCCTACATTTTATTATTCTATAAATTTTTATACATCAGAAGTTACAAGTTTAGAGAATAGCATGTACAACATAAAATTTACTTAATATTTATCAAAGACATGTTTCTTATTTTCATATGCTTATAATTTTTTAAATTATGATTACGTTTTAAACATTTTGAACTTTTTTGAAATCTCATTCATTAATAAATAATGTGTAAAAGAGCCGAACTATTTAATTATAATTTCAAAGACTTATAAAGGGTGTTTTTTAGAGGTATAGAACTTTAAATTGCAATAAAACAACGATGTATTATTCGGTTGACATGAATTTTTTTTATTCGAAAGATAATCATGTGGCATTACATTTTAAATATGATTTCTGGCATATGACTGCCACGGCTGGCTCGGATGTAATCCAATCTGGACGTCCAATTTTCGATGACTTTTTTCCAACATTTGTGGCCGTATATCGGCAATAACACGGCGAATGTTGTCTTCCAAATGGTCAAGCGTTTGTGGCTTATCCGCATAGACCAATGACTTTACATAGCCCCACAGAAAATAGTCTAGCGGTGTTAAATCACAAGATCTTGGATGCCAATTCACAGGTCCAAAATGTGAAATTAGGCGGTCACCAAACGTGTCTTTCAATAAATCGATTGTGCCACGAGCTGTGTGACATGTTGCGCCGTCTTGTTGGAACCACAGCTCCTGGACATCATGATTGTTCAATTCAGGAATGAAAAAGTTAGTAATCATGGCTCTATACCGATCACCATTGACAGTAACGTTGTGGCCTTGACCGTTTTTGAAGAAGGATTCCACCCGCCCATTAAGCGTACCAAACAGTCAGTTTTTCTGGGTGTAACGGTGTTTCGACATACACTTGTGGATTAGCTTCACTCCAAATGCGGCAGTTTTGTTCGTTGACGTAGCCATTCAACCAGAAGTGCGCTTTATTGCTAAACAAAATTCGCTTATGAAAATCGGGAACAACGGCAATCTCGTTTTGGGCCCATTCGACGAATCTACGCCTTGCTCGATGATCGTTTTGATGAATTGCCAAACCAAACTGAGAATAAATCACTTGACAGCTGTTAAATCGGTCGCCATCTTGGAAAGTAATGCCAACTTAAACTTCTATACCTGGAAAAAAACACTCTTTATCTATTTGAAAACTGTTTTATATTTTCAGCTCTCGCGACAAAATTAATACCCTTGAAACCTACCTCTTGATGAATGATTACGTTCGGAACCGCGGTTTTGAAAAAGCCTATAAATGAATAATTTTTTAAATATTAAGTGTCATTTAAATTATAATATACGTATAAAATTATTTGAAGAATACTATTACGAGAAAAAATTACTTAAAGGTAATAATTTAGCAAAAAATGGAGAAGGACTCACATATTTTCAAAACCTCCTTTCTTGGAAAATGCTTTTATAGTAATAATATTTTTCCTATGTCAGCGTTTCTCAAATTGTGCAAGGAGGGGCGTGACTATTCTACGAGAGGGGTGCGAGCATATTGAAAATCCAAAAACGAAAGATTATTTAAAAAATTATTAATTTAACGAAAGTAAACAAACGAAATGCATTCTGATATAATAAAAAATAAAATACACATTTACACTAATATAATACACTTATAAATGTATCAGCACTGCGCAATGCATTTTATAATTAATTTAACAATGCGAAGTTAAGAATAAGTTTAATAATTACCAGTGACCCATGGGCTTGTCATGTACAAAATGATATACAAAAATTAACACTTATTATCTTGATAATTTGTACGGTTTATAATTAATCTTTTAACTGTCGATTAAAAGAGTTAGGCTATTCACTCCTCAATGCCACCGTTTTCCACGTAGGCACACATATGTGATATATTTGGAGGAGGGGAGGGGGGAAGAAAAGGAATAAATAGGCAAATCCTCTGAAATGTGTAAATACTTCTGAAACACTATCAAGTTCCTTTTATTGCATTCCAAAGCCTTCGGAATAATTTTATGGATAGCAGTGCACAGAAAAGACCATACTTCTGAAAGATGTATACATACGTCCGGGACAATTAACACTTTGGCTGAGTGAGACGTTGATCTACGCCGATGGCCCTTAAGAGGTTAAAGTCGCATTTGTAGCTTTAACGGTCAAAGTGCATAATATTTCGATATTTTTTTTTAATTGGTGAATTTGTTATTCACGTTGTATTTACATATCATACTTTAGAGTTTCAAATATTTTTCAGATTTATTATACATATACTCATAATTAATATCCCATAATAACGAATAAAAATAACTTTAAAGAACATAAAAAAATCAGTTGATAATATGCTTCGGTTTGGTTTTATTATTTATGTGATGAAAACCTCAGACCACAGACTGAATAGTGATATTTACACTTTTTGTGATTTAAATAAAGAAGATGTTCCTTTACTTTTTTGTGATTCTTTTTGTATTGGTATGATTTATAAGTTACACATTATTTTTTGTGATATTTACACTCTCTAATAAAACTGGCAATAAAACTAAAAGAAACACCTGTTTTTTTTCCCCTTCTTTTTCTGAAATTTCTACTACCGGTATTAAAACCGGTATCCCGGTATTAAGACCTTAAGAATACTGAATACCGGTATTGAACTCTTAGTCCGATATTGTAATCTCTAATGCCAACGGAGTTTACATTGGACGTAAGTATGTAAAATATAAAAATAATTTTTACATTACGTCTTGCAACGGTACTTCGTATCCAATTTCGTTTCTTCCTTCAAACAGTTAAAATCCTCTTATTAAAGTGTTACCATTGAGTAACCTAGAGTCATGAATTTCTTACTGTTGTATGATTACTTTAAACTATTTTAAATTAATAAGCCACCCACAATTTACTTAAAATCTGATAAGGTTGTATTTAAGGGAACTTTTTTGCATCTAACTGAACTCATTGACCGACTTGACAAAAAGGATCTTTAGAGGTCAGTATCCCAAGAGGGCATTATTATTTCCTTTTTCAAGTTTATTGCAAATATGACTTTAAACCGGCAGCAGCGGAGGCATCTGAAGACAAGAACTGGGTGTGTATTAGCATGAGCACCACTTGTGTTACAGATGACACAAGAAAAGCTGCTGTCGCACGCTTATGTTAACAAATCATGACTGTCTAAGATCTTATCTCTTCTGTATCGGCGTATTGTCGACTCACCGGAATGTACTTTTTTGACTCTCATCAACCAATGCTATTTAGATATGTGTTTTGTACTAAGTGGTTTAAACTGATTGCTGAAAAATACTGGAAAGCTCGTGTATGATGACATAAGTTTTAAATTGTATCTGATATATGTTAACACCTTCCAGGCTCATTTTGTATCTGGATCATGGGTAAAAAAAAGTCAATTTTTTCAAACATACATATTTTTTAAAACATAATAATACCATTCGCATAAAAAATATCCGAAAAATTAATGTAAAAAAACATATTTAAATAAATGTGAAATTTACCTATTAAGTTGGCTTTCGTATGGCAGAAATCATTCGGCTTTGGAGTCAATGTTCCCTGACTATAAATATAAAACTTAAAATACCTAGCTTTTATTTTGAATTACAAATTTTATTTACATCTTTCACATTTCCATAAATGATCATGAAATTATTAATCAAAATTGGATCGTGTATGATAAATTCGAAAACTCGGTGCTACACAAAACCCAACATCGCAATCTGAACAGCAGAATCTTGTTTTTCTTCTTCAATTCAATGTCTCTGTTTGAGCAGCAAATAATGCACCGCCGTGTTGTATTAGTTCTCTTCTCTGTTAAGGGAATGCAGTCAACAAAGTGTATTTCAGACAAGCGTGGGGAGCGAGATGCTCAGCAGAAGAACGTCCTCTTTTTACGAAAGCTCCACCAAGTGGTACTTTTCAATTATTCGATATCATAAGAAGCCCTTGTGAGAAATGATTCGGGAAAGACCGATTACACAGTGTAAATTTTTATAATGCCCGAGCAACACTCTGGATGAGCCAGGATGGTACGTCTCGCATGCCCGAGCTCAGCTCCGGAAAAACCGGGAAATGGTTAAATAACATGCATCAGAAAAAAAATTTAAGGATTACTACGGCTACACTTCTTCAATTTTGGAACTCTTGAATTTTCAATAGTCTGAAAGACTGTAATACTAGTAAAAGAAACGTAGATAAAAAGCCTCGAAAACTTTTTCGAATTGTGTACGAAGATAAAAAGCATTGAAAACCTTTTCGAACTGTGTCATTGCGCGCTTTAAACAATACTTAAATGTTACAGTAAAAAATTTGAATTAATTCTTGTTCTTAGTAGTAGATATCGATTGCTTAACTTATTTTGTTTTGAATATAAACATGTTAATTAAAGTTAGAAAAACAACTATTTTATCATATATTAAGAATATTTCCATAAAGACGAGTTAAAACTTTCAAAGTACTCTGAAAACGAATGAAGAAAAACAAATATATTAATTTAAGTGTAACAAAGATATAAATGAAATTCTGCGAGAGACCAGAAATGAGAGAGATTAGTTTCAGAAGTACAACTAATCTAAAATGATGCTAATATTTATATTTATAAAAATTATTAGATTGATATAATTGAACAGCTGGTACAACTTTGTCTTTAATCCATTCTGCTGATTCTAAAGAATCAATATTAGACGAGACAAATCAGTTTCATTTTTTGGGTATATAATTTGCTTACAAAATCCTAATTATATTTTTTCTTGCAGTAAGTAAAATAAAAAATAATACTTTTGCAATAGAAAAGTTCATGAAAAAAATATTCTTTTTAATTTTATGGAATTGTTACGTTCAATTTTCAACTCAAGTAAAGAGAATGTGCAAACACTGAAATACTTTCCACATTATTTTCATTTTAATTAGATCATTGTAACCGAGTTGTCACTGTCGTGAACAAGGGATTGGCGTTTTTTCAATCAAGTGGTGAGTTTTAGATCCCACTTAAAGCTATGAAGCTCGTTAAATCTGTCACTACGCAAAGTCCTCACGTTGGCCTGATAATAAAGTATGGATCAGTGGCGCACACAAGGGGGAGGGGTCCGGATCCCCCTCAAAGCCCTTGATTTTTTTTCTCGATTAATTATAATTCTAAGTATGCAGTACTAAAATTTAATTAAGTATTTGTTATTAATGATTAATTTTATAAAAAAATGATAAATATTTATTCAATAATTAGTTTTTTACTGTATTTTGTTCCCGAAAATCGACAAAATCAAAAGGAGCATTATACAAGAATGGTCAACTTCCGACCCCGACCTTCCACCCCCCTTGAAAAATTCCTGTATGCACTTCTGGTATGAATAATGGGTTTGTCAGCTCAGGTGTCGTCCTCGTCACTTGACCGATTAACAAACTTACCAGGCTCGTCGCGAATAGCTTTCATGTTCAGGGGCGTAAAGGAGAACATTAGGGCCCTCCTGCAAAGTCAGGCCTTGGGCTCCAAGTCGGATCTTACAGAAGATTGCAAAAACATAACCTTTAGGCCCCCTAGAATCCTGGGCACCCCCGTGATGCGGGAACTGCGGAGGTGCACGTTACGCCACTATAAGTGAGTGAGAGAATTATATTAAAGTTGCACTATAAAGCAGAACGAAGGCCATGGGCGGTGGACCTAGTAAGTCTGACCCATGGTCAAGTGACGAGGACGACACCTGAGTTGGCGCAACCCTCTCTCAATTTCCACACCACATCACCGGGAGGACATTTGAGCCTCGACAGATTCAACGTGCAGTGGCTCCCTCAACACGATGGGTTAACGAAGCTTCGGATTGTGACATTAATAAACAATTCAATCTCAAAAAAATAAGCAGCACGTTATTTCACAGAAACTTAATACGTCGTCTGATTAATGAAAAATTTTAAAGGATAATCATAAACACCTTCGTAATATTTTTTTCCAATTCCTACTATTAGTTCACACTCTCCCTGTATATATATATACATATATATATATATATATATATATATATATATATATATATATGTATATGTATATATATATATGTATATATATATATGTATATATATGTATATGTATATGTATGTATATATATATATATATATATCTTTTTCAAATTTTCAATCGTTAATAAAATACTTTTTATGCATCCATTCAAGTTCAAATACATTTTTTAAAACTTTTAGTGGAGGACACACACTTGATGTTAATATAGTTTTTTTAAAGTATTAATTCATTAATAACGTTTAATTAATGAATAAATAGTAACAAACAAAAAATAATAGTCCAGCGCACTACATAGAAAGGAAAACGGAAAATTGCAAGTAAAATCGCTTTTATTTTGTGAATTAATATTGTGATTCTGTCCTATGTATGTACATATTTATATTAATTGTAACTATTTGATAAAAAAGTAACTAAAATAAAATTTTATTTTGTTTTGACCTAAGTAGAAATTGAGTTAATTATTTTTAAAATTACTTGTTAATAGTAAGTTTGTTAAAAATATAAGACATGATTAGTTTTAGTTTTTTAACAAGTCACAGAACTGAAATTCAAATTGTTACTTTTTATGGACATAAGTTTTTTAAGCACTTTCATACGCACCGAGAAATAGAGATAAAACTTTCGAGTGTCTCATACTTTGAGCACTAAGATGTATAGCGTTACTCCAAATGTAATACAAATAAATGTAATTGGAGCTTTTTAAAACCACTTCCTACTTTTCGCTTTCTTAGAATTGAACAAGCATATAAAGATAGAATTTAACTCTTAAATTCTATCTTTATGCTTAAGACGATCTTTATGCTTTGAATATGCTCTTTTATTTGTAATATAAAAAAACTTATCTCTGAAATTCTAAAAAAAAAATGATTCTCCTTATCATTTCAACTACTATATTTATCCCAACTTCATTAAAAAGAATGCCGATTCAGACCTTCCGCATCACTAGTTTTGACCTTTCGGGTCATATTAAGTTCGCTTTCTCACGTGGACTTTCTTTTAGTGTTAAAATGATTGACATATAGTTAATCCAATGAAGAAACAGAATTTCGCACCTCCTATAATCTCATGAAGTCAATATCTTCATAGATTGTAAAATAATCAGATTCAATAAATTTTTCAGATGCTCAGCATTTTTTGTTTTGTTTAATTTATTATTTCAATTCTCCTCGGTAAGAATTAATTTTCCTATCTACTTTTCTTGTATATATATAAATACAGTGAAGATAAGTTTAACGCGAAAACGCTTAAGACGAAATATCGATTAACACGAAATAATACAACGGTCCCTACAAACTACTACGTACTTTCATGTATTTTCTTCTCTTAATACGAAATGAAAATCGCTTAACACGAAAAGAATTTCCTTCGGGGAATGAACAAAATTCGGAAAACATCAGCTGGATTGGACTGTTATATGGTATCATTAGAAAAATTCGTTGCAGTAGATGATGATAATGTGTGTACAGCGCCCACATTTGGAGTTTGGTCAAAGTTCAGAAAATGTCATTGAGGCAGTTGTGAGGACAAAAAGGAAATGGATTATGCAGCTCCTCTTTCCTCTTCATCCGAATTGATTAACATCATGAAACGTATGCGCAGTTATTTAGACGCATGTTCCAATGGCGAAATGAATAACAAAATGGACGACATTGAACAATTTGTAGACAATTTGATGTTGAAAAAGACGACGTAAGAAAAAAATACCAGATTATTTTTTACAATATCAACAAATGTTTTGTTTTTCGAAAAAACTTGAAAATTTTGTATTAAATTTCTGTAAGTTCTTGTGAATGTTTTTGTTTCATTGATTTTTTTTAAATACATGCATATATACATGTCTATGTAAATAAAATAAATTTTTTTTATATAAATTGCAATATCCTTTAGCACGAAAAAATATTTCAATCTCTTCAGTTTCGTGTTAAACTATTTGCACAGTATATAATTCTTGAATTCGTGACACAAAGCCATGGTTGATACATATTAAATACATCTTATATATTCAAAGTGGTTTAGTGAGAATATGGAAGCAGAAGTGTTACACATATTCCTCAAAACTGAAAAGGAGAAATTTCAACACCATGAAGAAGTACACGTAGCTAAATGATATTAAAGGGATAGGCAGTTGTGGTGAAAAACATATGCAAATAATTAAATAATAAATGTTTCTGGTTACAGGATATAAGTTTCTCGTTGGATAAGCCAAATGCTGGTTCACTCAGTACATTCTGTCTTCAAAGGATTGCAGCGTCGGAGTAGGTCTGTTTAATGAATGTAGGATATGCCTGTGAGAGTTCAGAGAACTGAATATCAGCAATTATCAACTGCGGAATGCGTATCTATGCGTACTCTGGAACTGCCTAACCTAGGCTTATCGATGTGCGTAGTTGTTACTCCTGTTGGATGGAATATAAGAAGAAATCAGATGAGTGTGGCAAAAGGGAACTGCACGGATGCACAACAAATTGCATTGACAGGCAGATCTATCGAATAACTCGTTGAGACCCGTTTGCCATATGCAATGTTTAAAACCACCTACCATCACCAGTGGATGCTGCTGTCAGCACCTCTACCTTTAGCAACAGCTTGAATGAAGGATGGGAGAGTGTATGATAGCCAATCACTGTGGGAGAATCCCCCTAGATTACCCCCTGGACACCAAGATTGATTTCTGGCAGAGAATGACCAGACGACATTTTTACAACAACAAATTATATTTATTCACTTGAATCAATTATCAACCTTCTAATTACAAAGATTAATCAATATGTCTACCACAATATGATTGACCCTTACTATTAAATTAAATCACGAAACATGATACTAATCAACTATTAGACTCAATATCGAACGGGATTACCGGAATAAGAGGATCGAGATATACACACAATTTGAATTACTAGCATTCATTAAATTCCCACTAACTTTATTATATGTTTACTCTTATGATCCGATAATCTAGATTTAAATCTCACCTTCCTCTTACTACCTCACTTTCCAGGCGCATCAAACTTTCCAATTGTAGATCACTGCCTAATGATCAGCGAGACGCTAATCGCACAATCAACTTGAACCTTCTTAGAACTCCGTCTACCTATCTCTTGGCGTAATAGCATACTGTCAGTAGCGTACACATGAATTTTTCAAGGAGTGGGGGGGGTCCGGTGTCGAAAGTTTACCATTCTTGTATCACGCTCCTTTTGATTTTGTTGATTTCCGGAAACAAAACACAGTAAAAAACTAATTTTTGAATAAATAGCTAGCATTAATTAATAAAATTAATAATTAATAACAAGTAATTAATTAAATTTTACGTACTATATACTTAGAATAATAATCAATCGGAAAAAAAATCAAGGGCTTTGGGGGGTCCGGACCCCCAGGACCCCCTTGTGTGCACCACTGCCTACTGTTAACTTACAACACTCTCCTTAAATACTTTGCTTCTTCTTTTAGAGCTGGTTGGAAATATACGTGAGTTTACAATCTATTAGTCAACAATTTATTATTTTAACAATTTATTTATTTATTATTTTTACGATCTATTACCTGGTAAATGAGTAGCCCAATTGCCTAAAGACTCTAGTTTTCCACCAGCAAAATTTTGCCACTAAGACGCCTAAGAGTATTAGTGACAAAGTGCCGTACAGATCCGCGTCACAACTGGAATATTTTAAAGTTCTCAACGCAAGACTGCGTGCCATATCTGGTGGTTAATGTTATACCCCTGTACCATCGAATAACATTAATTAAGATGAATCTCGGTTTTGTTCTTGAAATGTTACGGTTTCATGGTGAACGTCGCCTGCCAGCCAACGTTCTCGTGCGTCAACCTAGTTTCTCACGAATCTTCATGGTTCGGTGTGGTACATTCTTGGACGGCGAATATCTTTTCTGCTCATCACCGACAGCTTAACATAAGACCACTGCACTATTGAAGTTGTTTCTTTTGTATTTTTTGGACATTTGTGCATGAATTCCTCAGCACGTTGTTGCAGCAGGACAATGCCTAGTCTCGTGTAACACGTTGATCTCTCAATAGCTTGAATGGAATTGGCAACCTCTCCCAATCTCTCTGTCATAGAACAATCCTGGATCATTTCAAGAAAGCGATTGTTGCTGTGGTTGGTTATTCAACAGAAAACAAAATTCCGCGGCATTTTCGACATTTAAATTTCACGATGTTTGTTGTTGTTGTTACCAGTAGCGCCCACAGGAATTTTTCGGGGGGTCCGGGGTCGAAAGTTCACCATTCTTGTATCATGCCCCTTTTGATTTTGTCGATTTTCGGGAACAAAACACAGTAAAAACTAATTATTGAATAAATAATTAACATTAATTAATAAAATTAATCATTAATAACAAATACTTAATTAAATTTTACGTACTATATACTTAGATTTATAATCAATCGGAAAAAATATCAAGGGCTTTGGGGGAGGGTCCGGACCCCCAGGTGTCCCTTGTGTGCGCCACTGGTTGTTACTTATGCCACCTAATCCACAGTAGCATCAGATAAAGGTTCACGAAATTTATCGTGGCAAGGGCTATATTGTACACCTGTCGTTATCCGTAGCTTTGAGCACCATGCAAGTGGCAGTACAATTTTGCTGGGTTCTATTCCAATTCTGAGGGAGAACACCTTGGGGGTAGTCAAGGGCCTCCCACCTCTCTTTCCCTTTCCACGAACCTCACAAGTGGACTTGCGGCTATTTATATCGAGATATTTAAAAATACCTAGCGTAAAGGATTGCGAGTACAGTAATTGCAAGTACAGTAATACTTCGACTTATGTGAAATTGGGGGGGGGAGTAAAATTGGTAATGTAATTGGAGAAGTTGTCAATTTCCCCTGGAAAATACATTTAGAAGTGGATAGTGATAACATTGAAGAAATGCTGGATTCCCACAATCAGGAGTTGACAACACCAAAACATTTAAGAGTTCAATCAGAAGATCAAATGACAGTCGGGAATGGGACAGAAGGCTTCACTTTAATTGCCTTTAATAATTGAAAGAGGGTTGCAAATTTTAGAAAATGTAGACGCCAATGACGAGCACATTTTTAAACACAACAAATTATTAGAATGATTCAACTCAGAGGAAATTTAATGGGCGAAAAAAAAATCTTTGAGCAGGCAGACTACCTTTTTAAGATTTTATGAAACTTTTTATATAACAAAATAACAACGGTTTGCGATTTTGAATTTGTGTTATCTAAAATTTTATTAAGCATTTTTTTTCTTAATTATTATTTTCTTTCGTCACTAACCCCAACTAAAAATAATTTAGGTATATATATATGCAAAATTATATCCCGACTTACGCGGTTATCACTCAGTCTTACCCAGTAAGTTCGGAGTACTACAGTGCATCTTAGAATTATGAACAAAAATAGATACTTTTGTGAACTTGATTTCCATAGAAATATTCATTTTTATTTAATACGTATGGTATTGTTATTAATAAGAAAAAATTTGGTTATTTATAGAGATCAATAATATTTATTGAGCTCTAACATAACCACTTCACGTTTGAACCCAAACTCAAAATGTCGTGGAATGTATAATAAAATAAGATTAACCCTAAACCCCAATAAAAACCTTTTAAACTCTTTATTCGTATGGATAATTACTAATTTAAGTCAGGATTGAAAGGTAGCAAGTGTCCTGATTTGATACTCAGTACATAAAAATATAAAGTGAGCAACAGTTATTATCTCAATCCGTAGCGCACACAGGAATTTTTCAAGGAGGTTCCGGGGTCGAAAGTTCACCATTCTTGTATCATGCTCCTTTTGATTTTGTCGATTTTAGGGAACCAAACACAGTAAAAAACTAATTATTGAATAAATAATTAGCATTAATTAATAAAATTAATCATTAATAACAAATACTTAATTAAATTTTGCGTATTATATACTTAGAATTATAATCAATCGGAAAAAAAAATCAACGGCTTTGAGGGGGACCCCCAGGTTCCCTCCCTTGTGTGCGCCACTGATCTCAATACGTTTTATACATATCTTAGCTTTGTAAGTTCAGTAATATCATCAATCGTTGCTGTTATTCACAAAAATTTGAAATTTCATTTTTACACTGATATAAATAATTTTCAGACCGCAAATGAACACAAATTTAATAGGAAACCGTTCTTAAAGGGATTTATTTTGAGATCATGAGAAATATATTATTTATATGAAATAATATTTCTTTTACGTTATGAAATGTTAAAGGTTCATCAAGAAGTATCTGCAATAATGGATTTTGTTAAATCGTCGTTAAAATGTTTTTCTTAGAATAAAGTGTCAGAAATGGCGTCATTTCAAAATTTAAAGATTTGAATTTATATCATTGAAAAATACACGAAATTTTAAACAAAAAATCCGACTAACGTAAAAAGATACGAGCGTTAGAAAGAGTTAGAAGCGCTAGAAGTGTTTCACAAATATAAATTGAAACTGTTTTCATTTTTTCTTCCAAATACGAAAAAAGTAATTAATTTAAAATGTGCGATATTATTTTTAACGGAAAGATTAAAAAATTCATCAATTAAAAATAAAAAATAAAAAAAATTCGGAAAAATATAGTGCTTGGAAATTAAGATTCACTGTAAGATTTTGTGACTCCATGTTTAAATAAAAAGCTCATGGTTTTGTGTTTTCTCCTATTTTTAAATGTCTTGATACAATTTCTCTTTTAGAAATATTACTTGAATTAGACTTATATAGATTTAAAGTACAATTATTACTTATTATCTCAAATTTTATTGATTTTTAGAATATCAGTTATATATTTGGATGAATTAAATTGAAAAGTGTAAATTCTATAGGTTGTTGATAATAAATTCGTATTACTCAACTACTTTTTATTTGTTTTTGTTGGCGATGGTGTCGTTGTTGCTGTATTTGTATACTTCTGACATACATTTTAAGAAAGCACTAATTATTTCCTAAAATCTTTGATGGATTACTTTTTTTAAAAAAATAATTTATAAATCGTTCTTTTCTTTTAAAGAAAATCTGAAGAGTTTTTGATCCCACAAAAATTTATTATTCGGCAAGTATAAGTTTTCGATAATTTCTCTATGGTCTCGTAAAAACTCTATTTTAAAATATTCCGTCGTAAGTTTTCTAATACTTTTTCTAACGAAATGTGATATGTCACAAAATAAAATATGAGCAGATGAATATTACTATGACAAAGGTTCCTTCATTCTATAATTATATAAGATCACATAATTTTCATCGGATGAATTTATTACTTTCACCAATAACCTCTTTTAACTTGTTTATAGTTAACAATACTTCTATTTAAAAATTTGTCTCTTTCGTATGCTTTTAGGAAGAATAGGATAAATTATTTGAATTTCTGACAGCTTCAAATCAAAGGCCTGAAAATTGATTATTATAATTGATTATTGCAATTTATTGGTAAAAAAATGGTATATATTCCAAACATTCTTCTTTTACGGAAAATGTTCCTGTAATAATAATATTTATCCTACGATAGATAAAACAGAGAGCTTGAACTAGGATTTTTGAAAAATTAACATGATTTTCAGGGTTACAAACAATTGAAGTATAATTACCAGTGTTTTTATAAAAAAATTTTCTTCTCTCTGATATACTAAAATATGAATAAATCATACTCTAAATTATATATTTCAAAAATCCTAGTTTAGAATCTAGAAAGAAGTCCCAGCTATATATAGACAAAATATAATCATTGTAGAAGCATTTTACATAAAGGAGAATGTTTTAAGAATACGTCATTTTTCTTCACTTTTTGTTAAAAAATTATATTTAAATAATTTTTCATTTCAGTAATATTCTTAACAATTTTATATGCATATTCTAATTCTAATGACATTAAATATACAAAAAAATCCCATTCATTTATAATCCTTTTCTAAATCATTGTTTAGAGCGTAATGGATACCTTAAATGATATTTACATGAAATTGTGTAATGTTATTCATTGTTATATTGTTTACTCACGTTCGGCAATTTTAAGGAAAGGCATAATTTGCGTTTAGCCATTTTTATTTTTCGGAGCATTTTTTACTTAATACTTTCCAATATTACTACTACTAACAAGTAAAACTTTTATTTAAAATGTTAGCGTCCATTTAATTCGATTTCTTTTTCTTTTTATTGAAACCGTATTTTATCCTCACAAACATTAATAATATGTCTAAGAAATAGCAAAATTGCATTATCTACAATTACAAAATGGTTGAATGAAAACGAAACTACTTACCAGCTAAAATCTCGATCTCTGTGCAATGCAAGAGAATATCCAAACATAGATCCATTTATACCTTGGTGAACTAACGCTGTCCTTGTATCCACATTGAAAGCTAATAAAGTTCTAAAAGCATAAATCATGAGAAGAATCACGGATATCCAAAACGTTCTGTAATTCAGCTTAAATAATTTGCAGGAACCACAAACATATCCCAGCGACATCAGTTGAGAATCCATAGTTATTTCCATTGTAAGATAAAATCAGCAGTTTATTATAGGAACCACAATTTCTTATCAATAATAATTTAGTAGATAAAAAGAAATCCAGTTGGATGTATCATTCCGACGTATCAAAAAAGAATAAAACCTTTTTCCTGTTTCGGTATATTTCTTCCTTTTTCTTTTAGTCACATTTAGAATATGCTTATTGTCTTTTTTTCTTTGTTGGCAACATCAGGAGTTATTCGAAAAAAATCCTAAAAATTCTTATCACAATTATATTTTCCCTCTAACGATCGCCAAATATATTTTAAATCAAATATTTTGTACACAAAGAATAATATATATCTCGATTTTAAGTTAATATTGTTAAGATAATAACTTTTAAAAATGCCTTGATATATATTTATTAATTCTTACTTATGTAATCTCCAACTAAAAAGAAATCTTTAGCGAGCAAACGATTTTAAAGTTTAGTAAAAGATATATTTTACTTCAAGAAAAATTATAAGCTAATTTTTTAAAAAAATTAATTCATATTTTTTTTTCTTTTGAGGATAAATAATAACTGCGAAAATGAATAATTTTATGAATCTAATTCCTTCTCACTAAGACCTTTTCATGAGCGTAAAAAGTTGGTAATGATGCATTCTTATTACGGCAACAGTTGACGTTCTAAGACAGGAGCACGTGACAAATGCGATAGTGGAAAACTTTTTCGAGAACTCCCGCTCTGGGACGATTTTTCTTCTAGGGTTGTTGGTGCATCCAACAAGTAGCATCTCGCCAAAATCTCGCCAAGGGCTCATTTTTCGACAAACCAAAATTGAAGATGACAGCTTGATAAAAAAGATCCCCACCACCTAAGACACAGATGCAAAGGTAAACCATGAAAAAAAATTGGTGATATTTTAGAAAAAATGTTTTTTTCTGTATCAATGAAATCCTATACGGTATTCAAAGGAAACTCTAGCTTATACTTGTAAATAAAATACTCTAGGAAATATATTAATAAAGTAAACAAGTAATAAAAAAAAGATTTAAGTCAATTCCTACTTTGAATGGATGAATAGAAAGTATTTTATTAATGATTGAAAATTCGAATAAGATATATATATATAGGGAGAGAGCGAACTAAACTAGTAATAGAAAAAAGAGCATGATTTGTCTGCATTGTTGTAACAATGTACACCCAATTTGGTTAGTTTGGCTGAAAAACCGGTTTTCGATGCGAATTTTTGTAATTGTTTTAATAGTTACGTTGTTACAGCAATGGAGACGAACCTAAGTTGGCATCGAAAACCAGTAATTAATTAAATTTAATTTAATTAATGAATTAATATTTGAAAAAACTGTATTAACATCAAATGTCATCCACTACATGTTTAAAAAAAATTTATTTGGATTTGATTGGATGAATAGGAAGTATTTTATTAACGATAGAAAATTTGAACAAAATAAAAAAAAATATAAATAAATATATTTATTGAGAAAGGGAGCTAAGAGTGGGAATTGAAAAATCATTTATTATCCCCATATTTAGCAATTTAATTTGCATTAGTATGCATTCATTTTTTTTTCATCGTAATACTCAATCTTTGCTAGCAACATATTAGAGATTCAGTACAGTAAATGATTGGCTCTTTTTCTCAGAAAATTTTCTTGATGCAAAAATTGCTAGAAGTTGGTTATTGTTATTATTTTCTTTCATTTTTAAAAATACTGGTGCAATTATTTGATAAAATGATGGTTTAAACTATTTGCAAGTAGTTTGAACTATTTTCATTAGTATAAGAAGTATAAACACTATTAATTTTACTGAAACTGTGATTTTTATGGACAAAAAATAATAAAATTCAGCAAATTAGCCTTATTGCTCATTACTTGAATTTTAGATTTCTATTATTTTTGTGTTTTGATTTCAAGTTTAATAATCAAGTTTGGTAACCAAACTTTTCTAAGAGGCTGGGTTTTGATTAATAAAATAGTTCATAATTTTTTAATTACATACTTTTCAATTAAAAAATTACTTGTTCTTCAGTGGAACTATCTTGAATTACAATTCAAGACCTATAATACTTTTCTCTACAAATAGCTACGTGTAATAATAGTTTTCTATATATTTTTTAATTCAAAGATTTTACTCTCAAGAAATGAAATTAATCTCATTAGATATTATACTTTTTTAATGCAATGTGTAGTGAACGTAAAACTGTAGTATAAAATTTGCTTAAATTTTCACGTATTATTGAGATAACTGTTTAAACTTTAATAATTATTTAATATTTTGTATTGAATAATTAACAAGAAAAAGAGAGTTAGCAAACAAGTACCGTAAAAAATTTTCAATACATGCAGAAACATAAAAACTAATCAATACCTGGTACCTGCTTAAGTTGTTTTTATAGCTCGTTTCCCCCACTAGGAAAATACCAGTTATTATTTTGTATGTCTACTAAAAATGAAAGATTTAATCATTACTGAATAAAATTATTAAGTCCTCTTTCCATAAGAGATAGAAATGATTAATTGTGGGGAAAAAACTGAACTACACACACAAAACCTCCTGTGAAAATCAATTTTATTTTCAATTCAATGGAAGTAGGGTTTGCAATACCGTGTTATATTTTCCATCCCGGGATTACATTATCCAAATTTCGGGATTAGTATCGGATTATTTATTAAAAATACTTACTCGTTAGTGCAGTTTAAATTACATAATAAAACTGAAAATATAACTAAAAATTAGTTTAATACTAATTGTATTGAAACAAATAAAAAAACCCTTAACTTATCATAAAGAAAAACAAATAAAAATAGTACATAATGAAATTAAGAAAAAAATTCTTTCATTTTTCGTGTTTCTGTAAATGAACTTTTAAAAAACACATCTCGTCCAGCGTATCATCGTTCAAGCTGCTTCTTATTTTTGTTAGAAATTGCCCTGCCAAAGAAAATGCTCGTTCGAATTCTATATTGGTAGGCGTTATAGTCATTAAATTGGAGTATGTTTTCAGGTATAGTCACCACGTCTCCCTCCATTTTCAAAAAAGAGACATTTCTTTTTGAATTTTTGATGACAGTGTCTCAAATCTAATAGACTGCATTTTGGTGCATATACACTGCTCAAAACAATTGGGGGAGCAAGCAAAAAAGTGAAGAAAACCGTGTGAGACAGCCACGTATTGGCATACAATGCATAGTACACGCGTATCAATGCGCAATACAGAAATAAAGGCGTAAAAAAATTTGGAATTAAGCTTTAATTCTTTGAAAATATGGAAAAAACATGAAAAGATGATTTAGGGCAACAATTTGGTTACATGTAAACGATAAAAAAAGGTACTGTTTAGACATGATGCATGAGTTTTAATAGGGCGTGTGGTCTCCTCGAACAGCTAAGACTGCTGCACACCTGTTTGCCATGGATGCGATGAGTTATCGATCAGACTCTGGGGAATACTGTTCCACTCCTCAAGAAGTGCAATCTCCAAGTCTCGGACAGTAGCAGGTTGGCTTGGTCGCACAGCAATGCGTCGTCCGAGCATGTTCCAAACATGCTCGATGGGATTCAGGTCAGGAGAGCACGCTGGCCATTCCATACGCTGTATTGTTTCAGCTTCAAGCGTGTTCACCAGACGAGCTCTATGCGGTCGGGCATTATCATCCTGGAAAACAAAGGAATCTCCAATGGCTCCAGTTTAAGGGATGACATGAGGTCGAAGTATCTCGTCTGCATACCTTCGTCCCGTCAAAGTGCCATTCCAAATGATATGCAGGTCCGTACGTCCGCCTATGCTGATTCCACCCCATACCATCCAACCAGCTCTTCTGTATTGTGACCTTTCACGAACGAATGCGGGGTTATTTCGAGTGCCCCTGTCCCTCCATACGAGAACACGTTGGGTGTCACACTCTAGACTGAATCGGGACTCGTCTGTAAACAGCACTTGGCTCCAATCATGTTGCTCCCAATCTCGATGTTCAGCAGCCCATCTTCTTCGGGCTGCACGGTGGCGTGGGGTCAACGGAATGCAGACCATTGGCCTACGTGGATAGAGCCCTCCCTCATGAAGCCGATTACGTACTGTTTGGCTGGACACCCTTCGTCCTGTTGTCAATAGCAGCTGTCTTTGCAGCTGCGTAGCATTCTCTGTTCTGTTTCGACGGGCTGTTAACTGTATATACTGGTCATCAGTTGATGTAGTGGCGCGTGGCCGACCTGCCCCTGGTCGACGTCTAACATTTCCTGTTTCTTTGAATCGATTCCACAGCCTTGCAACGACACTTCTGGCGACTCCAACAGCGTCCGCGACACTACGTTGTGTTTGCCCGGATTCCAGTCTGCCTATAACACGCCATGCCATGGATTCCGGTAAATCACGTTGTTGAGACATTCTCAAATAACAAAGTCTCAAAAAAAAATAATACTGCGCCATCGAATTTCACAGTTATGGCATTAAAACAGACGTTTCTGCAACATCCCGATTTCTCCCCTTATCTACTTTTTCTGGTTTTTGACGTCATAAACTTTGATTTGTATATACAGTTTTCTTCTTCCGTTTCCTGGTAGGCTTTACATTATGGATGATTCATTTTATGTTACTTATTGGTATACATCTTTGCTTACTTTTGTTAAAATCATGTGCTCCCCTAATTGTTTTGAGCAGTGTACCTCTTTGATAACTTTATTTACTTCTGCTGCACTTAATGGTTTATGTGTATAAATTGATCCAGTTATTAAATCATAATGTGAGTCAATTTCAAGTGTACCTTTTTTGAAATAAATGATCCAGTTGCATGAGCTGTTTTTAATGCAATTAGTTTTGAAGTGTCTCAAGTCTTTCAAGCAGGTCCGCTATTTATTAATGGCATTTGATTGAAGAAGAAACTGTGACATTCTTGAGATGTTGTTTATATTATTAAATAATGTAGTAAGTCACTTAGATCTAAGCGACGTTCTACCATACCGGAAGGGAGAGCTGCATGTATTTTTTTCTTACTTATAACACAAAAAAATTCTATGTTCTTATTTCATAAACAAAATATAAATTTTCTAAAAATTAAATTCTTAGAAAATCTTGATGAAAAAAATTTTTTGAATATATAATTTGGACAAAAATTAAATTCTGGGATAAATTATTTTAAAAAACACCGGGGTCCCGGGGCTGCAAACACTAAATGGAAGATGTTTTCATTACAAATCATGTAAAATGAAAGATTTCACTGGCAAAAATATGAAATAATTGGAGATAAACGCATTATATCCCCTTCCCAATTTTTGAATATGAGAATAGATTATTTTATTAGTTCTTAAGGTAAATGATATTTTCAATAATATTTCGAATTGGCCAGAGTATAAAAAGGAAGCGATCATGGTGACCAAACTGCTAGTAATTTATAATCAAAAGTCACATGAGATAATTTGTTCTTAAAATAAAGGAAATAAAACCAATACTTTTGATTAAATAATTATAAACAGTTAACATGCAGTCAAAATTGGATTTCTGATTTATTTTTATAAATTAAAACCACTTTCCCCAATCAAGTAATCTTTTAGGTACGATCTTAGCGTTCTATAATTAAGGTATACGACTACTTGCGACAACTTTTTCTTAAAAAAATGGAGATATGTAGATTTGGGGGATTTTAGATTTATATTAAGTACATTTTAAGAAAAAAAAGGCTAAAGTTAAGAAGAGAAAAATAAATTATTACTACTGAAATGGAAAAAATGGGTAAAAATTGACAAAAAGTTACATACACGGGGCCACTCTTTACAAATAGTAAATGAACAAACTCTCAATTTTTGAATTTTTATGTATTACTTTGCTATTCCTTTTTGAAATGACCTTCAGGATCAGAGATATTTTATTTTTTACAAAAACTAGAGCACTTTATCTTAGCTAGTATATGAAATTGCTTAAAAAAAACAGGGATTACATTCGCATAAAGGACAGTAAATTTTATAATAATACAGTGGTTGATAAATCTGACGATTAAAAAACACTTTACTGTTATGCAGAACATGCACACAAAATTTCAGCACATTATTTTAAAATTTTTTTGAGCAATCGCTGTCCCCGTTTGAACTTTTCGAAAACAACACATTTGGAGTAAAACGCATTTTAAAGTTTGACATATTATGTAAAGTAGTGGCATCTGTTTTTACTAAAACATTTGTAGCTTTTGTTCTAGTGAATGGAAAACAAATAACTTGGTATTTTTATAAAGCTAATAAGATGGCCTATAAAATAAAATCATAAAAAAAAATTGTCAACTTTTTTTTAAAAAAAATCATGATTTTAGGGTTGTTGGATACCTTAACTGTAGTTCAAGATGAAAAGGTATTGCACAAAAAGTTCGATGTGGAAGTTAACATTTAATTGTTCATGGCGGAGTTTCTAGTAGCCAAGAAAAGAAAACTCTCGCCAAAGAGTTGCAACCCTGCCTTCTGCTGCGCAAAAACTTCTGACCCTCGTCCGCCTCAACGGCGCGATCGGAGCATCCTACTCCAAGGTATCAGTTTTCAGCGGGACGCGCTTTTTTGCTGATTTATTAAAAAAGATTCTCCCAATCTATTTGTCTATTGAAGATGTCTTCCGCTGAACCGAGGCTTTCGACTAATATGGAGCGCCTTTCTGGGAAATTTCACGCAATTGTGTTTGTTCGTTTCGCTTTTTTGTAAGTTTTCAAAGGCTCGAGAATGACAGAAGAGGAAAATTAATTTTGCGGTTAAGAAAATTTTCATGCGATTTATGAGGGTTCCGTTTCATTTTCTTTTCTGCAGTTGAAACCTCTTTAGCTGTTTGGAATTAACGTAGGTTGTAGATAAAATGAATAATTTATTGTTAGATCCTAACAAATAGTTTAATAATCTATCTTGCAATAATTAATGTTAGCTATTTTTATGAACAGTTGGTACATCTTTTTAATCGACCACTATGAGATAGAACTTTTAACCGAATAATAAAATGATTTGATTAAATGAAAATTTTGTAAAATTAAATAAATATCGCACCATAAAATACACGAGGAACAACACCATTATAATGATATTTTCAAGGAATTTATTTTCAGCTAAAATTGGAGAAATTCTTAGACTTTAATACTTTCAGCAAGATCTAGCATCTGAATAGAATTTAGAGCTGAAAGCTGTTACAAATTAAATTGATAATCAAAATTAGTGAAATATTTCTCCTAATTACTCCTAATTGAGCCCAAATACTTAATTATTGTTTTAAATTAATTAAAAAATTATTTCACTTAATAATTTATTATATAAAGTTTTAATACAAAAACTACATTAATTTCAATCCAGCTATTTTTTTAACGTTATTTATTACTTAACAAATTAATATGTTATTTATTCAATAAAATTGTAAAAATTTCGCTTGTGCAATATGTAACATAAGTATGGATAGTAAAATAGTCAAGACAAATGGCATAGAAATGCTGTCATATTTTAGTTAAAATATTATATTTATTGTCCCAATTTACTTGAAACGAGTTCTAATGAGTTTTAAAGAAGAAAAAAATCATAATTGTTTTCTGAAAATCACAATATAGTTTTATAAACATTTCAATTCCATGTAAAACTTAATTTTTAAAATTAAATTACACTACTTGATCGTGAAAACCGGCTTATATAACGCGTACCTCCGTATAACGCGTACCTCCGTATAACGCGTACCTTCGTATAACGCGCACCTATACTTTCCAACTTCAATATTTAATCTGTGTTCAGGTATATTCACCGTGTAACGTGCATTCCCTTTCTTCCGAAGAATACTCTTTTATTTTGAAGTAATTTATTCGAGGTATTATTGCAAGCTTGAGAGAAAAATAATATACTTTTAGAACTACAACCCGAAAGATCATAAATAATGACGATTCTTTTGAATAAAAAGGTATTTTGATCTATATAGAAGACTTATTTGTTTTCTACGCTCATCATATTTTATATATTTTTAAAGCTAACATTTTTCCCCGACGTATAACAAGCATCCATAAATTTCGCTCTTATTTCTCGTATAAAAAGTGCGCGTTATACGCCGGACTTTACGGTATTTTAACCATGATGGACGGGTTCCTTTGTATTCAATAACAGTTTCTTAAAATAAATAAATTAGATATTCTTCGGATTTGGGGCTGAGAGGGGATAGATTTCGGATTTGTATCTATACATGCAGGGTGGGTATAAATTAACGAGAGATGTTCAGAGTCCTCTAGTGTCTGAGTAAGTTTTTTTTATATCTAGCAACAGCACTTGATGAATCCGAGTACACACGGAGTACGTGCTCGTTAAATCAGTGGGTCCGAAAGTCTTGTGGGCTGAATCACGAGTGCAGGGGACTAGAGAATATTTCCCTCCCCTTCAGTTCCATGCCTAAATTATGGAGGTGGAGATAGGTGGTGACGCCATCTTTTCGCCGAGCTAATTCGTATTGTCACCTATATGTTGCTCAATGTCAAGACCAATGGCGGGCTTTCTTCTAGCCCCTTGCCACGATCAATTTCGTGAACCTCGATCTGACTACATAAGACAGGTGGCATGAGAAACAAAAACAACAATACAACTTGATGAATACATCATTTGCTAGAGTGAAAACACTTCGCTCAAGTACACAAAGTGTTACAAGAGATTAGGAACAATAAAACAATGAATCAAAAAACAGAAACAGAAGCACAGTCAGAAAGTCAGTCAAATTGCAGAGCTTGTAATTGCTCTCTGGCTCTCCACTATCTATCGTAAATGTCACCGGAGACAGCAGGGCAAAACTTCAAGTGCTCAGCATTTATTTGGTAACTCTCCTTGCACAAATCACAGTATTAAGTCTATGTTAGTGTATGTGACATGGTGTCTCGGGAGATCTAGGATCTCATTCAACGTCTCCCTCCAAGACTTATCACTTTCAAGCAACTTTTAGTTACTGTAGTTGTAGACGATTACGTTTTCGTCTCTGAAAGTACTTTAAAGCAACAGCGCCCTTTTTTAGCTTTTAGCATCTTTTTTCAATGGAACATAACCAAATTTGTTAAGCGTACATATAGGACCATATGATTTAAATTTAAAGACATTTTACAGAATTAATATTGTCGACAACATTGTTTCCATTGAATAACGAACGATTAAATGCCAAATAACACAAAAAACTATCGCTTTATTAACAACAAATTATTGATACTTAGGAAGGAGGTTCAATATATGATCATAATGTAATGTTCCAAGAACCACATTTGGGTTGTAAGTAGCATGCCCGCTATTACGCAGAAGCCTCTCCACTAGCCAAAAGTCACGGTTCTGCAGAGGTTTTATCACCAGGCCTTAACTTTTACGTGGAAAATCGTGAAAGTGAACTAGTGATCGTTACAGCTTACAGGTGAACCTATATGCTGCAGAATTGCGTGATTCTACAACTATATCAACGAGGATGTCTCGATTCCACAATATATATATATATATATATATATATAATCAGGCAATATATTGCTCCTCCTCTCACATTGAACAAGGAAGAGCATGTATTGCAGCCACGATTCTCTGACAACAGAGACCTTAAGCCTTGATCCTTGTTAGATCTCAATCCTTCTAACTTTTCGTTGTTGGGATAAGTTAAGGGTTAGCTGTGTTATTTAGCATTTAACCATTTATTATGAACACTAATACACTTTTGCAGAGCCATCAATTCCAATGGTGGTGACTTTTGTTACTAATTTTTTCCTTAGAAATGTGTCTATTACTTACTTTCGTCAAATTTCATTACTTTCCGTCCAATGAAATAAAAAAATGAATAAATGTGAGCACCTCACATTATCTTATTTCCATCAAGTAAATCGTTTTCGACGTTTTAGCTGTTGAGCTTGGCAAGAGTGTTTATTTGATTCACCAATCTGCCGGTTCACAGCAACGCCATGCCTGCGTTAGACCACGGGGACAAAAATGCATCCCTTTTCGGTCCATTGCTTAGTTTTGGGTGGATTTAGAACCCCCTTTACAAACATAAATCTTGGTGAGGGAGTGTTTATTAAGATCACTCTTAACCCCTTCAGGACCAGCGGAAAGAGAAAGAATCGCTTCCCTAACCGCTTACGTCCTGAGAGGATACGCACGCATGGGACCGGGTTAATTTCCTCTTTTGCTAAGCCTAATTTCTTTTAAAAATTCATATAAAGTTTTAAATAATAAAACACACACACTAAAACTCACAATTTACTATCATTGATAATATCTGAGCATAGAAAACAAAAATTTTCGTTATATTTTTTTAAAAAAACAAACTATTGCGAATTTTAAAAAAAGAAAATGTTTTCATTTTAATAAAAAAAAATACATACACTTTCAAAAAAAAAACTGACACAAATATCATACATTTGCATACGGATATAGAAAATATTAGAAAACTAAACCACAACTTATTCATAATATAAACGGAAATCCATACAGCAATAAGTCACGAACTTTAAATGTTCGATAAAATCTAAACATGTGTAGTTGTTTATGTACAAAAATATCGCGGATTTAATTAAAAGAAAACACGGAGCCGAAGACACATATTGAAGTTCAAAGTTTTGTAAAACATTATTCGAAAAAAAAAAGGATTTTCAACCGCCTTCCAGTGTTTGTAAAAATTAATATAAAAACGCTCCCCTAACTCTGATCACACCGGTGTGATCATGAGCCTACAAGCAGGGAAAGCCCAATCACATATATAATACCGTGGGTCGTGGAGGGAGAAACGCGTGATCACATATATGTAACCATGGTCATGAACGGGTTAAAACAACATGATGAATGATCATGTAATTTTGAGCTTCATTCAAGCGACGAAGATGACACCTGAACCCGCATCCCACTCTTTAAACTTCCACACCATGCCAAAGGGAGTTTTCCATCCGGATAGTCAAAAGGAAGCAAATCATATTGCATTACAAAAGCCCCGGATAGCGTGCTGCTTCAGCGAATCTTCAGAAAATCGTAGATTAAAAATTCTACCTCAACCACAATACTTCCCTGATACAAACATTATCCATTTACCATCTACGAAGTAGGATTCAGAAGTTCCCGGACTGAGCCCATAACGTGGAAAATGTTTGCTGTAGAGCGACTACGATAACATTTCTGCGTTATTGCATTCTTTCCCTCTTCTAAAAGAATTTGTTCCAAATCACACAGTCGGTGGTTCATCAAGGCGTCGTATTTTGTGGGTGGATGCATTTAGTCGTCGGCGATTGAAAGAAATGGCATTCGTTGAGCAGATAATGAATATTAAATTTTGTGTTCATTTGGGAAAAAGTGTTACGGATACACACGGAATTTTAAGGTGTAAGGCTGTGATACATTATCGCGAACTTAAACTTTTGAGTGGTACCGACGTTTCAGTTTCAGAGAAGGCAGGGAAAGTGTCGAAGAGGACACACGCTCTGAATGTCCACAGCGCTGAAAATATCAAAAAGGTTTCTGCGCTGTCCGTAAGAACAGGCTTCAAACAGTGGCAGAATCAGTTGAGATATCCTCGGCTACATGTCAGTAAATACTGACTAAGGATCTTAACATGCATAAAGTGTCAATATATCGTTCCCTGCATGCTAAATGAAGACCAATGTGCAGATGAAGTTAAATGGGTATTGCAGGCTGAATTAAAGGACATGGCTAAAAATGGATTCCAGACATGTTTCTATGACCTTTACAAGCTATGGGAAAAGTGTGTTGTTACTTGAGGGTCTTATTTCGAAGGAGTATATGTTTCAGCAGTTTAATAGGTAACATTTCTTAAGTTATAGACTCAGTCCGGGAACTTTTGAATCTTACTACGTACAATTTCACTTCATTCAAATTTTTTGAAGGGTTGAAGATTTCAAAATGCATCATAGACACATATTTAAAAATAAACAACTACATTACCTTCTACAAGACTTAAGCACCACAATTTAAATAAAGTCCAATAATATTTTACCACTTATGTGAATGAAATTTATCTTTTTTTTAAATTTTTTTATTTGCAAACATTACAAGTTGATACTCATAGCATGGAACATTGTAGTAGCAAAAAAGTAGGGTTTTTTTCTATCTCATATGCTACAATGGAGGTGAACAGCCTAAAAGAAAAAACAGAATTTTTTGTAAATATTTTATGAATTTTCTCTTCATTAATGGAAGTTTAAGAGTATTGTGCTCACACGATTAATTTAAGTTAAGGTATTTTTAACTACTTAAAATTAATCAAAACCAAAGAAGTTTAAGAATTAAATATAGTTCAAAACTTGATCCTTTAACATAGTAGGTTAAGTTAAGAACGGATGTTCACAAGTGGTATGAAAGAAAGAATTTTCTGATACAATTTTAAAAGCCATAGGTTTTTAGATGCTGCAAATATCAGATATCCGTAACCTGATTGGCTTCATCTGTATATTGATGGACCACGATTGGATCAGGATGGAAGTGCAGGCGTTGGAATTTTCTCAGAATTATTTTGCCACTTGATGGTGAAGTAGAAACTATGAGAACGACTGTTGAACAATTATTGTCAAAAAAATACTTTTTAAAATATCGTTCTATTTTCCGATTCAATTTCTGCAATTCATGCTGTGACATCTCTGGACTTTTCAGACTCTCTAAGAATTAATAACTGTACAGAGAATCTTGGATTGCTTTTAACTTTAAAAAAGAATATTGTTTTACAATGGGTTCCCTTCCACTGTGATATCTACGAAAATGAGGAAGCTGATCTTCTATCTAAAAATGGCTCTGATAGTTTACAACTCTTTCAGAGAGGAATGCCGTACTATTCTATTAGAAGAATCATTAAAACCAACGTGAAAAAGATCCATGCTACTTATTCAAATGAACGAATTTGTGATAAGTCCTGGAGGGACACGTTCAATGAGATTCAAGATAACCCTGTTGCTCTCTTCAGGTGGATCACTTACATCAAGGACGTCAAACTCAAAGTCTAACTTGGGACAAGCAAACAAGGTTTAACTTTAGTTGGGTCACAAAGAAAATTCAATATTCATAGGAACGTAAGCTTGCTTTGAACAATATATAAAAGAACAAGAAAAGTTTCATGTTTACCTCCTGACACTCGACATCTCTTCTCTGCTATTATCTTTCCTATTTCGTTAAAAATTTTGATATTTTATCATATATCATTGTATGCCGATATACTGGTCGAGCTGCAAACATGTTCGTTGGGGGCAGGTAGCCCACGGGCCGCGAGTTTGAGTCCCCTGACCTACATAGACCAAAGGTCCTTTCCCATCCAAACTGTGTTTTGTGCAGGGAGAATTCCAGCGGCGTAACGGAGAATATTAGGGCTCCTCTTCAAAGTCAGGATTTGGTCCCCAAGCCCCCAGATCTTACAAAGGATTGCAAAACTCTAGACTTTGGGCCCCATAGAATCCTCCCCTTCCCACGTGATGTGAGTTTACAGGTGCGAACATTACACCTCTGGAGAATTCCCTAATGAATACATAGCACCTGGAGGTTTGTCCTGCTGTCTCTGGTAATATCTGCGATAAATACTGGAGGCCAGAGAGCAGTTACAAGATCTGCAATCTGGCCGACTTTCTGATCGTGTTTTATGCTTCTTTTTTTAATTCTTTGTTTTATTGATCCTTATTTTATGTTACTTCTTGTGTGTTTGCGTGGAGTATTTTCTCTCAGTGAATGATGCATTCATAAAATGCTACTGCTAGAAATAATAATGTTTCATCACGTTTTTAGATGGTTTTATCAAAAGAAATAAAATCCTTTAGTTGATCAAGCTGATGAGAGAGAATTTCTATATTTTTTCCCTATGAGAGATTTTTTGTTCCATACAAAATCGCAGATGATCATTGGGGTGCTTCTCTTGTTCTGAGTGAAAGGAGCACTGTTCTCTTCAACACATCATATGAGTATAGCGACACTACTGCCAATATCTATCTACAGCAGTGGCGCACACAAGGAGGGGGGATCCTGAGGGTCCGGACCCCCCAAAGCCCTTGATTTTTTTTTCTGATTTATCATAATTTTAAGTATATAGTACGTAAAATTTAATTAATTACTTGTTATTAATGATTAATTTTATTAAAAATCGCTAATTATTTATTCAAAAATTAGTTTTTTACTGTGTTTTGTTCCCGAAAATCGACAAAATCAAAAGCAGCATGATACAAGAATAATGAACTTTCGACCCCGGATCCCCCTCCCCCTTGAAAAATTCCTGTGTGCGCTACTGTTCTACAGTGAATATTGCTTAACACGAAAATGAAGGGACTGGAATATTTTTTCATGTTAAAGGATATTGCAAATAAATCCCATATATCAACAAATTAAATTTATGAGTTTATTTTATTTCTGTAGATATGTATATATGCAAATTACTGAAGCAAAAACATTCACAAGAACTTAATGAGATTACTTAATACAAAATACTTAAAGAAACTTAATGCAAAATTTTTCTACTTTTTGAAAAACAAAACATTCATTGAGGGTTTAGGAAAGAAATTGATATTTTTCTTTGCATTGTCTTTTTTAACATCAAATTGCAAGTAAATTGTTAGATTGTCCATTTCATTTCACCATTGGAATGTCCGTCTAAATAATGATGTACCTCATTTCGGATGACGTGGGAAAAGGAGCTGCATCTATTAATTTCATTTTCGTCATCGGAATTTGCATCAATGTGTGTGTGTGATACTTTTTAATACATAGGTCAATAGAACAATGCAATAGGACAGTCTAATTGGGTTGGTGTTCTCCGTATTTTGTTCGCTCAAAGGAAATGTTTTCATGTTAAGCGATTTTCGTTTAGTGTTAAGATAGAAACAATGCATGGAAATACATACCGTAAAATCACATTTAACACAAAAAAATGAGATTAAAATTTACAGGTGCGCGTTATACGCCGGGTATAAAAATTATAGCATCAAAAATAAAAAAAAAAAAGATGGGCATAAGAAAATTTAATTTTCTTGATTTTGATCAGAATATTATATATTTGAAAGAAATGATATGTGTGCATAATGAAGTTAAAGAGGGTTCTGATTCTAATAGGGTACTATTTTTTTCAAAATCCTGAGGTAATAACTCGAATAAATGACTTTAAAACATAAGAACATTGTACAAGCATACTTCTGGTTCCTTTGTAAAAAAGGCGGTGCGCGTTATACTGCGAATATACCTAAAAATTAAAAAATATAGCTTGGAAGTATGGGTGGGTGTAATACTCCGGTGCGCGCTATACACCAGATTTTACGGTAGTAGTTTGCCGGGTCGTGTTAACCGATACTTCGCCTTAAGCGTTTTCTCGTTAAACGGATTTCACTGTATGTGTGTGCTCAGTGGCGCACACACAAGGGGGAGGCTGGGGATCCGGACCCCCAAGCCCGCCCCCCAAGGCCCTTGATTTCTTTCCGATTGAATGTAACTCTAAGTATATAGTCCGTAAAATTTAATTAGGTATTTGTTATTAATGATTAATTTTATTAATTAATGCTAATTATTCATTCAATAATTAGTTTTTTACTGTGTTTTGTTCCCGAAAATCGACAAAATCAAAAGGGGCATGATACAAGAATGGTGAACTTTCGACCCCCCCTGAAAAATTCCTGTGGGTTCATTTTTTTCAGTTTCATCAAGGGTTGAGCTTCGACCATTTGCACCTTCTTCTGCTGTGAATATGAGAAAAGAATTCTGTTGTGAAAAATATTGATTTTCTTTTATGCAATACATAAAAATACCTTAAAACGAATACTTTTTTGATTATCAGCTGTATGTAGTTTCCTCCGTTTTTTTAAGTCTATTCAATTTTTTTTAAAAACTAAATACCAGGATGTGTTAAGCAGATGTTGTTTTAATGATTATAAGTGATAGTAGGGAATATGGATTTTTTTTTACTTCTAACCAATTACAAGGCATAGCATAAATACGATTGTAACATTTAATAAGCATAATATAAATTTAACATTTTTACGATAATTTTATAAATGAGTAGAGAAATAAAATGTAAATATTTTTTATTAAATACTGTGAAACATATTATCAGATATACATGAAATGCATACATTTTAGCTGTTGGGTTAAAAGCTATAAATATAAATATTTATATAACTAATTTTTCTTTTAAATAAAATTAAGAGCGCTTCAAAATTTTAAATAAAATTACTATTCCTCTTTTTATTAATTACCAGGCATCAATCGATTTTAGGTAAAATTTTTATGTTAATGTTCGCATATTATAAACGTCCATACTCACCAACATAAATTAATATGTAATTTATATTTTGAGAAAGGAAGTTTGTTAATATTTTCGTTTAAAAAATAAGAGAAAATGGCAAAAATGACTGTTAATTTCTTTAACACAATTACATTTCTTCTTTCATTTTTTTTTTTTTTTTTTTTTGAGTCTTATATAAATCGGTTTAAAAATCCTTTTAAGATTTTAAAAACATTTTATGCTGTGGTCAAACTTATTTTATATAAGAGAAAATTCATTTTGAATTCCCTTTCTTACACCCTCAGATAAAAAAAAGTTTCTATTCCTACAGAAGAGATGGCAGCACAATTTTCAGTTCTGAAATCTCGGGAGTTTATCACGACGAAAATAACTTCCGTTTCGTTCTGGCGCCATCTAGCGGATTTGATAAAATACAATATGTCACCATAGTTCAAAACCAAATTTTGTGACTATCGTCAAAATATTTATAATGATAACAATAATAATTCTGAACTTCATTGTTGTTTGTCTAATTAGATTCTTGAATAATTTTAGGTAATGATTTTGTCAAAAAATATTTTTAAAAATATTCTCTATAAATACACACTGCAATATCAAAATTCCATGTACATTTCCGAACGTATTTAAAAACAGAAAATTACGGAATTTTCAAATCTGCATCACATTAATTTCCAAATTGATTTTGTAACAAGTTCGATCGCCACGTTAAAATTAATGAAAAACTAGTCTAATAAAATTTGCATGTAATTCTTTAATAAGTTTAATCAAGATAAATATAAATACTTAAGGAATATTTTTTACACATTTTTCATTCTTTTAAAATACAATTTACTATAATTTTCCAACTGAAATGAAATTATCTGAGAAAAAGAAAGCAAACATTATCGATAACGAGGAAAATTATTATATGAAATGTGTTTATTAACTTCACACTCTGAAGCAACTCAGGGGATAATGGCGCTGGACCTCGTAATTTGGAGACTCAATCAAGTGACGAGGAACCCAACTCTACTAACTTCCATACCTTTTACTCAGTGGCGTATACAGGAACTTTTTAAGGGAGGGGTCTAGGATCGTATCATGCTCCAACACGCTGCCCAAAAATTAATAAAAAATTAATCATTGAAAGAATAATTAGCATTAATTAATAAAGTTTATTATTCAAAACAAATTATAGAAAACGTTTTGCGTGCCAAATACATGGGATTATAATCAAACGAAAAAAAATCCAGGGTTGGGGGGAGGGGATACGGACCTTGTAGAGACCTTATAGACACCTGCTGAGTGCGCAGTTCCGATGCGCAGTAGTTCCCGATATTCATTTTCATTGGGCACAAAATTTTAATCATTTGCACGTTTGGTACAAATGTATTTGTTCCTTCCTGGTGCGTCGGTTTTTATTGTTATAGAGTGTATATCGAAATCTAAAGAATAGTAAATGGAATGAAATACTAAGTAGTTTTTCACTGAACTATTTAAGAATTTTTTTTTCTTGTTTATCATTTGAAAAGTCCACTATAGAAATTGTACAGACTGATACCACGAATTCAATACAAGTTATTTTGATATATTTCTTATAGTGTTCATTCATGAAACTGCAGTATAAGCAAAAATATTTTCTAGAATGGTGTCAGGTGTAATAAAAAAATTATGTTTAATCTTTTTCACAAGAGAAATATATTCAGAAAGTTCATCGAGGGTGGAAAGTAAAGGAAATATCTCATTTTTAACATGGACTAAAAGATCTCCAGCGACATCTGGCAAGAAAAAAAATAGGAAAACTACTTACTAATTCAGTATTTTAAAACAGGGGAAGAGCTGGTACAAGTTACACAGGACGTGACTATAGGCTGCTGAAAAAATTCAATATTGTTGAAAATTTGCGTGGGGGAAAATGAGTTGATAACTCCAGTTATTTGAATTACAATAGATTTATTAATGGACAAGGACGAACAAATGACTACAACAAGAATACAAATGGACGTATATACAGGTATTATAACACTTATCAAGACAAATTATAACAGATTATTTAAAGTAGTGGAGAAAGCTTTCGTTGTAAAACAAACTTTACATCACTTTAGAAAGAGGTCTCTAGAAACACTACCACTAGCAGGAACTCAGGACAGATCAAGTTTCTTTGTCTTTTTGTGGTCAACTCACAAGCAGGTTCTGATCTCGACTGTTGTTTCAAAGGTCATGGAAATTTCCAAAAGGTTCAATCCTATAGATTTCTCGAGGGTTCCTTGGAGATATAATTTTTCACCAATTTAGTCGCTAAGGGCTATAAAGCCGTCAAACTGGTAACCCTGATCATATCTGCTGGAATTGCTTTAATCTTATTTTTCAAATTCATGCTGGAAAGCGAACTTTGCCTGTAAAACTCAATTTCTCACAGTGTACCTCTGTGTACCGCTGCAGAGAAAGCAGTGCAAGAGGGTGTTTCAATATTTTCTGAAAGGCGCAAACAAAAGGGTATGAAGAATGTATTTATCTATATCTGGAATACAGTTATTATAAATTATTTGGCACAACAACATATATCGCTTAATAAGATTTATTGAATTTATTCACTGTCAGTCATTTAATAATATCAAAATAACCTTATCCAAATTTATTTCAATTGAATCTTATTAAAAATGTTACTTTTAACATTTTGCAGCCGTTTTATACAAATTTTAAGTATGAAAACTATCATATGTCATAAACATTACCAGCTGTACGTAGGAATATAGTTTCAATGAGATTAAAATTGATTAAGAAATAACTCTTGGCAATCTCTTTAGATATGTCACAGGAATGCAGGAAGTATAGGTAGCTACTGATTACAACATTCCTATAATTGTCATGGTAACGAAAAAGAATTTTTGTGAACGGTGATATAAACACAATCATATGATGCTCAATGTAGATGATAATGGTATCAGAGGGAAAAAAAGAAAATATTGTAGGTATATAAAAGTCTTATTAATATCCAGCTAAGACATAATTTGATATTTTTTAATTATTGCAGCAATATTGCCCTAACTTTCTTCTGAATTTATTCTGCTAGTTGTTAGACCTATACCATATTTATTCATTGTTACCTAAAAATATCGAAAGCGAATTCATATGAATGAAATGTTTCCTGAAAACATGATATCTAACAGAATAACTCTCACTTATATACAATTTAATTATTATAAAACTACGAAGTTTAAATAAAATTTTAAATTTTATACTATATTATGAACACACAAATTACCAATTAACCGGTTTGCTCGTACACAGCACGGGCATTCATATTTTCTTCTTTTATCTTTGATTTTCACATATTTTTAACTCTTTAATCTTTTAACTTTTTGGTGCCAATGATTTTAAGAGGTACTATTTGTATATGGAACTGAAATACTTCTAATCCGGGAATTTTTTTTGGAGGTGAAGGCGGGAATTTTTCATTGAAGGCAGGAATTTAGATTCTTGAAAATATTCGCTAAAGAACAAGGATTAGCAAGGCAATGTGCAATTTATTGCATGAGAAGAAATAACAATGGAAAGATAATCCACAAGAAGCCGATATTATCGCTGTCTCCATTAAAATGTTAGACTTAGTATAACACCATGCTTCAAATTTTGTGAGCATATATGTGTATGCTCACACATACAAAATCTCTGCCGTTCGAAAAAGAGGTACGAGCAAGACATTTTTTTCATGAGAAAATTCTCTTTTAGGATATATAGAGAACATTCTTCGTAGAATGCAGTGTACTTATAAAAAGCAAATATTTAGGGTTTTTTGTATTCCACAATTGTAAAATAAAAAATAGTGTGAAATCTTTAAAATTGAAGATTAAATTTTTTTTTTTTTTTCGCATTCTGTTAAATATTATGCTTAGTTATATGCAATAAAGAAGTGTTCCTTTTTTTTTCGAACATTTTTAGCAAAAATATTGACCGCTCAAGTAACACTAACTGTAATTAATCTAAGCTATATTGCTGCAAACGAGACCAGTGGCCGAGCGGTAGCGTATACGCGCTTTCGCATCACAGATCCGGGTTCTATCCCCGGGCAGGGCAAGATTAACTCAGCCTTTCATCCATTCAGTGGATCGATAAATGAGTACCAAGCTTGCTTGGGAACTAATACACTGGGGGCTTCGCTTCAGACTGATCACCTGATCGGTATATATGCTCATGCACGTCAGCGCGCGATGATCTCGTATTCTGGGATAGGAACAGAAGTAATTCTACGTTACGTGTTGCTTGGAAAGGCTTTGACGTATACTATCTTGAAAGAGACACCGAAAGGTAAAACCTAGACGCTTCAATACTGAAAACACTCGAAAACTTCTCGATGTTCCAAAACAGACTCTCCAAGAGACTCCCAGACTTTCTCTCAGCCTGGTTTTTTAAAGGGCTTGTACGCTCTCACACCTGCAGTGACCAATCACGGTTCTGGATAATGATCATCCCAATGCCCTAACGCAGCTTTTACATCAGTAATCCTGCCTTACCAGAGACCTCAACAATGATGTGCCTCACACAAGAGATGTATTTTATCAATTTTTTTTAAAAATAAACTTTACTGCACAAATTTTGATTGATTTGTATTGATTGTCATAGCTTCTATGGATATTATGGGTTATTCATCATTTTTCCTTTGTCAAAAATGTTCTCTAATTTATGATCTTCTCATTTGTGTTTTACACAATCGACACAGTATAGTTTTCAATAAAATCACCAACGGTCTTCTCCATCGTCTTAAAGTTTGTACATACCTCAAATTTCAGTGCATTTTTACGATTTTCATTTTAATAGATCTTACCAGTTCCTTTATTCCAAGAACCCTTTTTTTTACAAAATTAGAAATATTTAAACTTATGTAGACTAAATACATATTACTTTTAAAAAGCAGCAACTATTCATCAAAAATGTAAATATATCCACACTCTGATTAGTTTCAGAGCTCAAAAATATTGTCTTCAATTTTGTGTATGAATACTTTATAGAGAGATGAATTAGAACGAGAAAACTTTTTGTACATACACAAACTTATTCTAAAGTTCAGAATAATAAAGGAGGACAAATTAACGGAGACTGTTTATTTCCCTTGTCTAGAACATGCTATTTTATGTAATGTTTGCCATGTCGAAACCTATATTTTTGCGCAACCAAGGATAATAATGGTCCACATGATCATCATCTTAACAAAAGCGCTTTTGTTCAGGTTGATCTACAAGTTTGTGACAAAGAGAGCCCTTCGTGACAAAAGACATTAGTTACGGATGGAGTCAATAAATAAAAACAGAAGAATATTGATGCGAGACAGCAAAGTAAAATTGCCCTTTTTTCCATCATATAAACTGTATCGAATGCCGTAAAGTTATAACAAGCTCTGTAATCATTAATCCACGATATCACGCAATTTAATCTTATATTTTAGAGCAGGGATTCTCAACCTTTTTTTGTGTGGCGGTACACTTTTAACAATTTCAAAATTTGGCGAAACACTAACAATAAAATCGGCTTAAAAGAATTTTACTTATCTTTACTACAGTATGTAAAATAGTCTATGATAATAATTTTCAATCTTTATTTATATATAATTCTTCTATGCGTGCGTATGTGACTGAACTCCTCCTAAACGGCTGGACCGATTTTGATGACATTTTTTGTGGAGGAGGTTTCGAGAATGGTTTAGATTCACAATTCGGTCTTATATAGCAATTAGTTAAAAAGATATTAATTAAAAACCTTAAAACGCATAATTATTTCACCCCTGTGTGTGGTTTATTCCGCTAATGCGTGTCAAGAAAAAAAAAAGAAATAAGAGGGGGAAATTTTGTTTTTCGCTCGGGCAATTATATGTTGCGTGTCCTAGGGTTGGCAAACCATCGCATTTATTTGCTTATACCCTTCAAAGATTAACCAAAAATAATGTGCATTCAATGGCATTAAGATAAATTTATTATTGTGCATTAAAAAATATACCTGTTATAAAAATAGCTGGAGTTTTATCTTTTAATTAAAACAAGCTAAAGTTTCTATTCAGAATAGCTTCTACTATATCCAACTTAGTTCATAGTATACACTTATACTCACTCGCAATCTATAGGTCGAATTGTGGTAACTGTGCATGTGATGATGTCAAGTATTGTAATAACTTTTTTTGTAAAAATTTTCATCAAAACGGTCGAGATTGGTACAACTTATTCAAAAAAGTTTGAAATTTTTGGATTTAAGACAATGTCTGTCGGGCTGCTAGTGTTGAATAAAATAATATATACGAAAAAGACAACAAAATGTTTATTGAGCAATTAATTATAAGAATACATTTAATGCGAAATTTGAGCTAGATGATTTTGTGTAAATACGTTTATACTGGGTCGTAAAAATGATAATGTCTCTGTCATTTCGTCATTTATATTTAAAAATCATCCTTTTTTCATTTTTAGGTTTGTTAATGCTGAAAATCCGAATTCACGCAAATAAGATATAGAAAATTGTAATGATACGAGTCGAGAAGGAAACGATGTCCCTTTCCGATTGATTGATTGATTGATTGAATATTAACGTCGCACTGTTCAGCTACACGAGGGCTTTTGGCGACGGACCACGTAATTTTGAACCACGGTCAAGTGACGTGGACGACACCTGAGCTGGCACCCCCTCTCCTAACTACCACACCATACCAACGGGAGGACGTTTCAGCTCTCGACAGATTTAACGTGCATCGCTGTGTCCCTTTCCGAAGTCGAGGACGTAAGCCAGGGTACAATTGGCCTCTGACATAGAACACCCCTAGTTAATGGTATTTTAAATGAAATAAAACTTAAGATGTGATATTATGTGTAAAAGAGAAAAAGGAGAAAAACAATATCTTTTTATGATAATTTTATTTCTTTTCATTCACCTAATTATTTATACAGGCATTCAAAATAAATAAATTATTGCATCAATAACAATACAAATTCTGCTTTCGAAATGTATTGCATTTTACATTAAATTTCTAATATGTGTTACGGATATTATTAAAATATGAGGGGGCAGCAAAATGTACAAATAAGCACATTTCAATGTCTGATATTGAATATTACATATGATTATTCAGAAAGATACTCTGCATCTTATATTATATTTAGCGTGTATCCAATAAAATAACTTTAAATCTTGTAATTAATAACAAGCATATATCTTAAGAGGAGATAAATTATTTGATTAAATTTCACATAGTTTGTTTTTAACATGTATTTATAAATTAAATTAAAAATACTGTGCATGTTAAGAAAACGAATGAATTAAAACTGATTTTAGAAACACATGTATTTTTACTACTTTATTATGGAACTTTTAAAAATATATCTTTTAAAAACAGAAAAGTTTAAAATCGAAGATTACGCATAACATTGCGGGATTGGTGTTTTTAGTAAAAATGAAACACTATGCAAACAATGATACTTTTATATTTACATAACTAAATAAAAACTATGAGCAAGCATTCTTTTAATTTAATTATTCTGTATAAAGGTTTTTAATTTCGTGTTATATCTTTGTGAACTATTTAAAATGTTCATAAATAGTGAAATATGAATGGAAAAATAATGGAATACTAAAATAACTGAGAATCCTACTTATTTGCTTCGCATTTACCTAATAAACATATATGAAGTTCGGTTTTATAAAATTTCTTCTATATTGAAATTAAAGGGTTAAATGTCGATATATATATACTAAGAAAAAAAATTAGCATTTCTGGTTTTTTGAGATTGAATGAAACAAATGAAAACAAATATGTATAAAAAAGGCAAAGAGTGTTTTATTTATTTCAGCAAATAATTGACTTATTAGTTTACATTCCCTGAGTATATACAACATGATAAATAACTTATTGTCCCATAAACTCGCAAAACTGTAATTTAAAAACTTCTATTTGCACGAGGCAAAGTTACGTAGTTCTATTATATGTAATTCAGTTTAACATTAGAACGCCCGTCGGTTCGATTGGACAACGAAGTCTGTTTGGTTTGTTCTTCGTTCCACATTTGGTTTGTTCTCCTTTCCTCCCCTTAAACTATGGTCGCGTAGATGATGAAGAGATAATACCCCCAGTCTACGGGGCATCACAAGTGGTCGTTCTCTAAGTAGATACCATTAGTAAAACAAACTTCCGGAAGTAATACCGGACATTTATTTGACCTTGAATGTAGTGTTTTTCGGGTTCACATCAGAAATGAGTCAGTTATACTAAAATCGCTGTGTCTAAGTGTTTCGTTACTTAGCATCTGCTTATTTGCTCATAAAAAAATTGCATTCGATTTTCAAACTTTGGGCAGAGCAGATAACCTGAAACGAGGACTCTTAGAAAATGTTTAAGCCCTGATGAAATTGATCATTTGTAGCTAGAGCTTTCTGAGAATGAATCGGATGGTGGTGAGCTGTTTTGTTCTAGCTTTGATTCCGATGAAAGAAGATTGAGAGAAAATACTGTAAATGAATCTGAAGAAAGTGCAGATGAAATTGATAATATTCCAGTAAATCCAGGTGTATATGTCTCTAGGGTTAATACAGAATGGTTACATCATAATAGTAGCGTTCCTGGCAGATTTGCGATTCGAAATGCTTTGTGACAAACAGTGGTCCAACAAGCTTCGCGAAACATAACATCAACATCAGTTTTTTACGATATAAAGGGTTATAATATATGATAATTACATGAAATAATACTATAAGTCTTAAAACTAATCCCTACTGAACAATTGTCTTGTCGAAACGACACCGGTGGACGTTTAACGGTAATCGAAATCCCGGACGCATTAATGTTAAAGACTAACTGAAATAAAGTCCTTGTCCATTGATACAGAAATAACTTAAGTAAACAGCTCAAAATGAATTACTAAATCAAAATATGCAAATTCACATACATAATTAACACGTTTATAGTTTTATAAGTACTACAGTATACCTTTCACTTGAAAAAGACTCTTTTTTTTTCAATTTTTACAGAGACAGAGAGAAGATGAAGATTAAAGGCTGTCTAAACTCTGTATTTGTCACTGAATACATTAATAATTTTTTTCCAAAGTGGATGGAAATTATTGTTGTGCGTGAGAGCAATTGGTTTTAAAATCAATTACTAGAGATTCCTGTAGATGAGGAAATATGGAAAACAACACAATATATGCCAAGTAGTATGGTTATAATGGAAAAATACTATGATTTGATACCTTGCTTTACAGTACAAACTATCAACATACATTTGACAGGTGATCAACATACAGAGAGAGATGTACGTCTTCTATAGAACTTAATGGGATATACCGTATTTATTCGAATCTAAGCCACCATCGATTCTAAGCAGCACCCCAAATTCTCTACACGCTTTTGAAAAACAAAATAAATATTGTGTAAAAGATTCATCGATATACGGTGCTGTAGGAACTAAAAAAATTAATGAGAAATATTAAGAAATTAATAATAATTTATACTTTATATACTAGTATTAAAAACTTTCAAAAATATACATCAGCCTATAACTACTCTAACCGTCAGTATCATGTTTCGAAAATGATTCGTCACTCGCATTGTCACAGTTGACTTAAGAATTGGTGCCGGAGTCACCATTGTCTCTCACGTTGTCACTTCCCTTGCCAGCCAATGCATTTAATTTATAAACTTTTTTTCAAAGAATGAATGAAAGATCAATGTAAGAGAATTATTAGACTATTTAACATTTACAAGGGAAAATTGGATCATTTTGCTTACACCATCGACGTATATTTTTTTCATCCGTGTCAACATTTCAGTGGCTGCTGCTCTGTTTCCGTCTTTTTCTGGATGGAAAATTGCCTTCTTTTTCAAACTTGCGTCATAGTGAAAGTGAACTAGTGTATACAAAAATTTTTTTTCCTAAATACTATCGGACAACGATGTTTAAGATATACTGAAAAATGTAGATAAACTGCGAAATGAGATAAATCATGGATATAAGTGATCAGAATGGACGGTTACATTTTTCTTTTTGATAGGGGTGGAAACTCAATTTCTCCCATCCAAGAAATGTTTTGCCTACGATTCTAAGCCGCATCAGAGTTTTAGTAGCATCAACACTGGAAAAATAGCGCGGCTTAGATACAAGCACATATAGTACATCGGAATTATAGAAGATAAAATCAATTTGGAACGCTAACTATTAAAAGGAAATAATAAAAATATTAGAGATACAAATAAATATATGATAACAGGGAAATAAACTATCATTATTACATATCAAATTCATATTATTATGATTTCATTTTGCACGAAATGAAAGAATTTATTTGCCAATAGCATACCGTGTTGGCGACAACAAGAATACTGAATTACGTATAAACGCGCGAAGATACGTTTTTTCAAAGCATGGATTAAATGGAGCCAATCAACCTTGCAATGAAGGATGAGTTGAAATTTTTTGGGGTCCATTGGAAAGTTCAGCAGATGATTTCGCTTGAGAATGTGGATAAGTTGATGTAAAGTCCCAGTTATTGTCGACGTAGTTGCAGAAAAACTTGTTACACTGCCCTGTGTTATGTCTTCCATGCGTCGCAGCAGCTTTCAGGCGTTTCTTGAAAGGCTTTGGGATGAATTCGTTGTTCAACATGTGTCCCAGAAGACTTCATAAACATGAAATGAAATGATTTAATTTACTGATAACACAAAAATTCAGAATTCAATGTACACATGATGTTTAATTATCAAAAATATTTTTAATTAAAATAATTTAAAATTTTAAAAGTAGTTATCCAATTACTTTTACAAACCTTCCCATTTTTATTAAGATATCCTGATAATCTTTTGTTTTCGACTTTTCAATATGCTCGCGCCCCCCTCGTAGAGTTGCCACGCCCTCCAAGGGGGCGTGCCCCACAGTTTGAGAAACGCTGTACTTCATGAAACGCTTTCTTTTTTTGCCTTAATTTCACGACATTCTCAGTTTATAACATTTATGTTTTAAACCAGGGGTCGGCCACCTTTTAACTGTGGCGTGCCAAAACAATCATTCAATATGATTCAGCGTACCACACGGTAGGATATTTTTGAAACAATTCTATTTCCGAGATAATGCATATGGGGAATGAGAATAGAGACCAATAATGTAGATTTACAGTTTTCTTACGTGTATTTATTTTGCATAACTTAAAAATATCTCTTTACATAAAAATAAACAGCATAAAATATAATTCTTTCTTCAACAAAGATTTCAAAAAAATTTAAATTGCACCTATAAACATATTTATAAAAATAAGAAATATACAGCACAAAATAGGAGTATTTCCCTTGATTATACTTAAATAAAAAAATAAAAATTTTAATGTGAACCTAGTTTTTGCACCGCTCCACTTTCATATCGCAAAATCAGGGGTGTAATGTGGACTTTCAATTTAACACGATTCAGAGCATTCAGTTGTTAAACAATTTCTGTCCGACTCGAAATATTTTTCATATAAAGAACATTTTTTTATGTACATATGTAGAATCAAAAGCGGAAAGCACAGAGGACATGCAATTTGCTCTCTTTAAACAATTCAATCACTCCAGCAAATGCAATCAATAATTCACAAAATAGCTGCAAATTTATTTTCAGAGTTATCTTTCGAGTTTTTTCACAATACCGTAAATGTCCATAACTCTGGAAATATTTTTGTCAAATAAAGTTTATTACAAATTTATCAATTGCCCTTCATTTAAAAATTATTTAATTCGTTGAGTAGTGTAGAGTGTCACTGAAGATTGTACCACGTGCCACATATGGCATGCGTACCATAGGTTGCCGACCTCTGTTCTAAGTGTTCGTAGTATCCTTATTGATTTGATTTATTTTGAATAATCATTTATTAGTATATTAAAGCGAATCTAAATTGTCTATAAATACTAAATATATCCATGTAAAAATCGAGAATTTCTGGAACTTTTTAAATGTTCATTTAAAAGGCTTTGGCTTATACATGAATCCACTAAGCTCGGACATTACGTAATTTAGGAATAACGTTTTTTCTTTTTTTTCCTTTAAAAAAACACATTTTTAGTCAATCAATCATGCCCAAGTAATTTCAATTTCTTAACTTCTTTGGGAACTTTTATTCTAAAAGGGGTGGAGGTCCAAGTTTCCTTAAAGTTCTTAAAATTTACAATCATTCATTAGGAATTTTGAATGCATATGCTCATCATGCCACAAATTTTTCTCTAGGACAGGAACTATATTTCGATGATCACTTACCGCGTACTAATTTCTCTTTCCGTTCCTATTTTTGAACAAAAAGAAAAAACGGCACAAAAAGTAAGACTAGGACAATTAGCGTTCAAGATAACAAGTGAATAGAGAAAATACATTAGCTTTATATAGGATAATTAGAAACAAATTATCGTCATTGGCATTTAATTGTAGAGAAATTTTATTGGAAAATATCCGACACGTTTAAAATTTTGGGTAAATTTTTGAAGAAAAAATGCACTTTAGTTTATTTATACACAGATCGGCTTGTATTTAGAAATACACGGTATGCTCTATTTTTTGTTCGGAACTTTTGAAAAAGTTTTAGCATGTCATCGAAATTTTCATTAATTCAACAAACTGCAGATATATCACATAAATGAGGAAACTACCACTATATTTCTAGCGTGGGACTTAAATAATCAAATCTGGACTTGGGATAAATATTTATATTAAAACATTGTTCAAAATCCTTGTAATACTAATGAAACACTGTACTATTATAACGCACGCAATACGTCCAAGACTGAAATGTAGATACCGCCACGGTATGGATAGATTTGTAACGGCTTTATGCTTTTTCCGTCAGAGAGAGACTTAGATTCCAATGAGTGAGCGTCTCCCGTCTATATATAGCTGTCCAATCCTGAAATGTGTTTAAGTTAACTTGTTTTAATTTTTTCCTCTAAATGTTTACTTTTAATTGTCTTGTACTGTCTAAGCATTTGTCCTTTATAACTGGGATTTTTTTATGCTATTAAGTATATTAATTTACCATGATATATTTTTTTGTTGTTGATCACTTTTGGTTTTGACCCAATAATGACATAAAGAACGGTTACACTATTATATTTTCCGCATATAAAACTTTTGTATTGAATTCAGTAAAATTCTCTTTGATATAAAATACTTAGCATTTTGCGCAACGTAACATTTTCTATAAGCATACAAACTTAAAAAACATAACAATTTAAAAAAATGTCCACAATTTTGGCCACCACTGTACAATAAATATTTATAAAAATTACTAATTTTTTGAATTATGCCAAATTGGCGATATTTTGGCGGGTTTTATCTATGAGTTACCCTTACATGGAAGTGACTGTTCTCTCGAGTTCTGGAGCCTTTTCATTGGCCGGATCTCCGAATTCGCAGGAAAGTCTCTCCAAACAGTGGTCATCAGTGCTGAGAAGTCCGTTACATTGCAGGTAGTTGACCATGACACGAGACTGCTGTTTCTCGTCGTAATTTACCTGGTGGAAGTAAAAAAAAAAATCAATGAATCAATAAAAAGTAGAACCAATGCGGTATTTATTTAAACAGATTGCTTGTATTTGAAAACAAGGTTAAGATGCTACTAAAAATAGATTAGATGTAAATAATGCTTTTATAATCAAACGATATTTTCAAACTAATATTAAATGTTCTTTATCATACATAATATTTTTTTTAAAAAAAGACAAATACTTTTTTGTGTTGCCATACCCGATAACAAGAAATATGCAAAGCTTGACAACAATATCAGTGTTTAGGTCAATTAAAAAGGCATTTTTTTTAAAAAAATTTCAGTCTTTAAACCTAGAATAGACTTTGCATTCGAATTAAAGTATCTGAAAATGTAAACTGCAATTAATATTGAAACTACAAGTAGTTATGGATACAGATTCGAATTTAAATAGAATTAGCGGACTGTAAAATTTAGAAAAAATTATCTAATGAATCTAAGAATAGGAATGAATAGTTTTGAATAAATCCAAGAAAAAATAATTTCGATAGAATAAGAATTTTAGCATTAAGAACTCCACAAGAACAAAGTTACAACATACCTCACTATTCGATTCGAATAAGAATATATCGCGAATAAATCAAAACAAAACAAAACTATTGCCATATACTTTACATTAACAGAAACACGTGACAAATGAAGGAAGAATTGAATGTGTTGGCGCAGCTTTAGTTCATGATCCTACAGTAGTATAAATTGTTTAATGAAAATTTTCGTGTTATGAATCTTTTAATAAGTATAACATGAAAAGTTTCATTTAAATAAAAAGAAAACCTGTAAAAAATGGAGAGTGGGGTTGGAAATAAGTTATACAATGTCCTATTTTAATGACAAAAATATTCTTTCATTGTATCCGACTACTTGCGACAACTTTTTTTTGAAAAAATGGAGATATGGAGATTTTTTTTGGTGATTTTTTGATTTATTTAGTATATTTTAAGAAAAAAATCGTATAATTGAAACCAGAAAAAAAAATTAAAAGGGGTAAAAACTGATAAAAATGTACAAAAATTACATAAACGGGGCCCACTCTGTACTAAAATGTTTTGAACAAATTCTAAATTTTTCAATTTTAATGTGTTACTTTGTTATTCATGTTTGAAATGACCTTCAAAATAATATATATTTTAATTTTTACAAAAACTAGAGCACTCTACCAAAGTGACTATATGAAATTGCTTAAAAAAACAGTGATTATATTCACATAAAAGACTGAAAATTTTGAAATAAAACAGTTATTGATAAATCTGAAGATCAAAACACTTCTACTGTTATACAAAACATTCACAAAAAATTTCAGCAAATTATTTCCAAAACTTTTTGAGCAATCGCTGTCCCCGTTTGAGTTTTTCGAAAAAAAAAACACATTTCGAGTAAAACGCATTTTAAAGTTTGACATCTTGTGTAAAGTTATGGCATCTTCTTTTATTAAAACACTTGTAGTTTTTGTTCTAGAGAATGGAAAATAAAAAGCTTGACATTTTTATTGAGCTAATAAGATGGCCTATCAAATAAAATCATTTAAAAAAATTGTCATTTTTTCAAAAAAATCATGATTTTAGGATAGTCGGATACATTAATACTTGAGTTCAATAATAAATTTAATGCAACGTATTTGCATTAAGTAATTTTTCGTAAATTTGTGGTTTTAGTGCGTATTCTTTATCAAGAATCAATTGCAAGAACTTTTCACTTTAGTATATGTATTTTTTATAAATCAGGAGGTGTATATATAATTTATATCTTTTTTTAAAAATATTTTATTTATATATAGGATAAAAGCAACTCACACTCACTCATTCATTCACTCTTTTACTCATCACGAGATCCCTGGAATTGTTAGACCTACAGCAGCGATACTCAACCAGTGGCCCACCAAGCCTTTTTAAGTGGCCAGGTTATGGCCCATGGCTCTGAGAATTTACTTATTTAAGAACATTGTTCTAAAAATTTGGGGGGAAATCCTTAGTCGAGAAATCAAATATATCAATTTTGCGGTCGGTGTCGTACGGGTACAAATTGATATTCTTTTTTCTATTTGGAACGGTTACGGTTAGTGATAACAGACAATTTTATCTTTGGAACTAATTTTTAACTGTCTTTAATACCTTACAAGTGAAAAATATTCGAAGAAAATATAACGTTTCAAGACGGTTGGGTAGTTGACAGTTGACTATTTTGTTGTGAAAAACAAACATGGATACAGTAATTGTTTAATTTGTCATGAAAGTGATATATTTAAGAAAAATACCAATAAACAGGAATCTTTCAATGGCACTTTTCCTTGAAGATATCTTTCAAGAGGTGATAAGTAGGCTTTCTTAAATAGTCTTTTCGACAGAAACAAAGTGTTTTTTATCAGTGGCAATATCAGAGCGGTAACAAAGATATCTTATGAAGTTTGTTATATTATTGGTAATCATATGAAACCGTTTAATGATGCAGAAATTGTGAAAGAATGTTTCTTAAATGCTTCTAATTTAGTGTTAATGACACAAATAAAAAAATATAAAAAAATAATAATTAAAAAAAAGCAAAATAAGAGCTATAATATTTTGATCAATTTGTGACGTCTTACGCGTCTTTTCTTTAACAAGTCCTTTGGGTTCTTTGGGCCAGAATTAATGGCAACTCTTTTCCAACCAAATCCAAGAAACGAGAAGTGAAGAGATGCAAATAATATAGGATAAATATAGGATCTTAGAGTAAGCGTAATGGCAATGATGGCAATGTAAAGGAATGTTAGACAATTGACGTGCGTTGTGGCAGTTGATGATTATTGAAGTTCGTCGTTCAAGTTCTACGTGTCGTGGATAAACATATTGGTGATCGATTAGAAGTTAAACGGCAAGCTACATACCATTGTAGATAAAGACAAGTTTATTACAGAATAATATAAGGTAGGATTGTTTACTTATTAGTATATTTGAATATTAGGCGGTTCGATTATTGAGATTGGTCTGAATTATATTGTGTGTTGCGTATTGCGTCTCATCGTAGATTCTCTCATTAATTATTAATATTATATTTGTTCAAAGTTTAAGTTGAATATCTTAATAAAGTCATATTAAGATAATGTTTGATTCTAGTTCTTTCGTTAACCCTACACCTCTAGCTCACGCTGATGCTTCGAGGGATATACTTCCAAGGGGAGGTACATCATAAATTTTCCACTTTTGAAATTACCAATGTTATCTTGGACTTAAAGCATTTCTCACCCCCCCTCCCCTCCATGATTTATCGTCATGTTGCGGCCCGCGTGAAATAACTAACATATGTATGCGGCCCAGCAGAAAAAAAAAATTGAGTGCGCCTGACTTGCAGATTTCCAATTTGGCAGGCATGTTTCTTTCGTTCAGTAGCGATCCGCTATGAACGTGTTTTGCGGAAATCATCTCCCAAGGGTTGTGTGTGTGGAGGTGGTTATGGACAAACATTTCCGTTTTTGAACTGTCACATCCATAGACTTGAAGTTTGGTAAGCATTTTTCATTTATTTAACATAGATCCGCTAAGAAGGGGTCTTGGGAAATGGGAACCGAAGAGGAGTTGTAGAGGCGTTATATACAAAAGTTCCCGTTTTTAACTATTAAACTAACTGACGTTGAATTTGCAAAAAATATCTTTTCTGCTTAGAGATCTGCTAAGAACATGTTTTGCGGATATTGACTCACATAGGGACTTACGGGGGGGGATAAAAAATTCCACTTTTTGAACCATTACACACATGGACTTGGAGCTCTACTGGCATGTTTGGATGAGTATAGATAACCTAAAAATGGGATTTCAGGAAACAAATTCAGAGAGAGAAAGGTGCTACAGAGGAATAAATGATAAATTTGCCAATTTTTGAAAATTTGGAAATTTCAATGTTTCTGTCTTTTTTCAATTCCTACTATTAGTTCCAACTCTCCCTATATTTATTTATTTATATATTTTGTTTAAATTTTCAATTGTTAATAAAATACTTTTTACTCGCCCACCCGAGTTCAAATACAATTTTTAAACTTGTAGTGGACGACACTTGATGTAAATACAGTTTTTTCAAATATTAATTCATTCATTAATTAATTACAGTTTAAGAGATATATTTTAGTCGATATTATTCATCTAGATGGCAACACCTTTGGATAAAACAGCTTTTGTGAAATTTGTGATGAAGATTCAACTTAACCTAAATAATCCTATGCTAATTAGACGTCAGCATTCTTTTTACACTGGTTTTAGGATAAATTCTTACCTATTCTTATTAACTTTTATTAAAAAATGTAATTACAAATTTAATGTGGTTAAAAAATTACGTTAATTTAAAAGGTGTTTTACCACTGAATAGTGTAATTCTGTCATATGCTTATACATATTTTTATATTAATTTTAATTTTTTAATAAAAAGTTACTAACATAAAATTTTCTTTGTTGACCAAAGTAAGAACTGACATTAATTTTTTTTTATATTACTTGTTTTCAATTAGATGAGAAAGCTATACAAGAATACTTTTCAACAAAATCGAAAGTTTAATTATAGGATTTAGATATAAATGATCTAAAAATGTGTATTTTTACACCATCATGAAATATCCAGTAAAGCGAGAATGTAACAGCTAGATAATTAATAAAATTTAAGATTAAATTCCTAAAGAAACGATGCACTTCAGAATTTTAACTCGTTCGAACTTAAACCACTACACTTCACCCTTAAATACTTTTCCGATAACTCTCTTTGAGAGATTAGAGAAAAATGGATATACATGATCTCATTTTCGGTTTTCCTCTCTTCTTTATAAATTGTTACCTGTCCATCTAGAGCTCCCAAAGGGACAGTCCATTTCGAAAGATTTGCCCTGAGCTAAGCATTTTGACCGTATGGATCTTTATCTCGGCTGGATCGATGGAGTTATTGGATCGGAAAGGGCAATCTGCAAAAGAGGATTAAGGCTCCAGGGGAGAAGGTTTGTAAAAATAGACGGCAAATCAAGGCTTTTTTTTAA